>OW388081.2:68360676-68822432 GCA_936449025.2 Sarcophaga subvicina | reverse complement strand
TGGTTAAATATCACAGTTTTAATCACATTTCTGGGTATTTTTATCACTAATTCTTTTATTTTATTCCACATTTCTTTTTGATTGCTTGTGTTAGTTATTTTATTATTTATGTATTTATGTTTTTCGTTTTCAATATTAACTTTATAAGTGTTTCTTATCGATTTATAGCTGTTCCATGCTTCAGTAGTGTTTTCAATAATCGCTTTTTGGTACTTATTTATTTTTTCTTGTTTAAGAAGTCTGAGTTCATTATTAAACCATTTATTTTTACTTTTCTCATTAATTGTCTTTTTTATTGTAAATTTTTTTATTGTATTTTCAAAACATCTATCAATATCGCGGACATATTCGTTTAGATCATTAATTTCATTACATTGTAATATTACACTGATTTCATTTTTAAAACTATTTTTATTGTATTTAAAAATTTCTATATCTTTATTTTGTCTTTCAGTATCATTTATTTCAAACTCAATAAAAATGACTATGCATTCATGATCTGCGATTTTGTTGTTTATATTATTTTTTGCCGTAATTATTTCATTGTTCGTTATTATGTAGTCTATTAAGGTTTTCGAGTTTTGTGTTATTCTGGTGTATTCATTTATAATTTGTTTAAGACCATTGTCATCTAATATATTTTCAAATTTATTTTTATAAAAATCTTTATACCAGTCGATATTAAAATCTCCTGCTATTAAAATATCACAGCTTTTTTCACATATTTCATCTAAAAACTCTTGAAAAATATCACAAAATTCGGCTTTGGAACTGCTTGGTGATCTATAAACAATTACTATTATAAACGAGATATGTTCTCGTGTAGCCATATACGCACTGATCCAGTGTTTGGAGTCTGCTATATGTTCCTTTATTTTAATTATGCACCATTGCTTTTTAATATATAATATTACCCCTCCAGTTTTCGAGGAATTTGAAAGTGTGGGATAGTTATCATATTCTTTTATTTCATATTCTTTTTCATCAATTTTATTACTGATATGAGTTTCAGAAAGCAATATGAACTCTGGTTTAACAGTTTCGACTATGTTTTCCAAACTGGGCAAAGTTATTTAAAAGTCCTTGAATGTTTGTATATATTCCATATAATTTCTGTGGTTGTTAAACTGTCAAGCCTATTCTTTTCATTTTCAATGTTAATTTATTTTGATATACTGGACATTCTCTGTTGTTAGTGCAATGGTTGTCGTCAAGACCTAAGTTCAGCCTTCTATTTTCTTTTATACAATTTATACATTTGTTTACTATTTCCTTTTTGCATTCTTTACTTTTGTGGTTACCGTGACATTTGTAGCATGTATCCTGATTTTTGCATTCTGATGATTTGTGGTTGTATCCTTGGCATTTAAAACATTGCGTTACATTTGTACCGTCGAACACTCTACACCTATCCCATCCTACATTAAGCTTCTGGCCTGATAATACTTTTGGGTACGAATCATTGTCTATTTTTATTTTTGCATTAAATATTGTTCTGTTAAATCTTTTTGTTTAAAAAATTTTTATTATTTCAATTTCACTATTTTCAAGTATTTCGTTTTGTTTTCTTAATTTTTCTAATAAGTCCTTTTCTTCCAATTTAAAATTCATGTCAGTTATTAACAATTGCATTTCAGTTTGTTTCGGAACCTTAACTTCATACTTTTCACTTATTTCCTTTTCTATAGCTTCTTTTATTTTCTCTCTTTCTTCATTGTCAATGCTTTGAATAACAACAGTACCATTTCTTCTATTTTCGACATTAGTTATCTTAAAGTTTATTGGGTCCACTTTTTCATTTAAATCAGCCTTTGTTTTTTCATTACTTTGTTTCTCCTTAGATTTTATTACTAAGGGGACATTTTTTGCTAAGTCTGGCATCACCAATTTATTTGTCACTGTTTGGGCATATGTCATTTTCGGTTTGACATTTGTTTCTTTTACAATTTTCTTAATTTCATTACACATGTTTACATTATTCTTTTCAATTGAACTAAACATATCTTTGTTTTTGTTTTCTATTTCATTTACATTTCCATAAAGTTTACTAACTTCTTGGACATTTTTCTCACATAGTTTTTGAATATTATCAATTTTTTTAAATCTTTCATCGTATCGCTTTTCTATAGCTGCAAGTAATTCTTTAATTTCTATTTCGTTTTGTTTTAGTGAGCTTTCAAATTCATGTTTATATTCCTTTAATGTTACTTTGTTTTTGTGAACACCATCTTGTATTTCTTTTAAAACTAGATCTACATTATGGATATATTGTAAACAATCGTCGCATATAAAACGGACGAAATTATCTTCATCAATTATTTTTGCCGAATATTGATCAATCCCGGCACATCTTTTCGTAAAATGGTAAACTTTATCACATACGCCATTACAGCGAATACCACTTTCACCTCTAATTGCTGATCTGCATTTACTGCATTCAGCCATAATTAGATTTTTTTATATTAATTCGTTAATATTTTTCTTTATTCAGTTGGTATTTATTATTTTATGTTTTTTAATAGTCACTATCTATTTTTTTAAACACTTAATTATTATTTTAAAATTTTTTTTAGGAGCTTTGGTAATTTGCTTGTTATCTCTTATGTTATAACGGTTATGTTATTATTATTATTATTATTATTATTATTATTATTATTATTATTATTATTATTATTATTATTATTATTATTATTATTATTATTATTATTATTATTATTATTATTATTATTATTATTATTATTATTATTATTATTATTATTATTATTATTATTATTATTATTATTATTATTATTATTATTATTATTATTATTATTATTATTATTATTATTATTATTATTATTATTATTATTATTATTATTATTATTATTATTATTATTATTATTATTATTATTATTATTATTATTATTATTATTATTATTATTATTATTATTATTATTATTATTATTATTATTATTATTATTATTATTATTATTATTATTATTATTATTATTATTATTATTATTATTATTATTATTATTATTATTATTATTATTATTATTATTATTATTATTATTATTATTATTATTATTATTATTATTATTATTATTATTATTATTATTATTATTATTATTATTATTATTATTATTATTATTATTATTATTATTATTATTATTATTATTATTATTATTATTATTATTATTATTATTATTATTATTATTATTATTATTATTATTATTATTATTATTATTATTATTATTATTATTATTATTATTATTATTATTATTATTATTATTATTATTATTATTATTATTATTATTATTATTATTATTATTATTATTATTATTATTATTATTATTATTATTATTATTATTATTATTATTATTATTATTATTATTATTATTATTATTATTATTATTATTATTATTATTATTATTATTATTATTATTATTATTATTATTATTATTATTATTATTATTATTATTATTATTATTATTATTATTATTATTATTATTATTATTATTATTATTATTATTATTATTATTATTATTATTATTATTATTATTATTATTATTATTATTATTATTATTATTATTATTATTGTTATTATTATTATTATTATTATTATTATTATTATTATTATTATTATTATTATTATTATTATTATTATTATTATTATTATTATTATTATTATTATTATTATTATTATTATTATTATTATTATTATTATTATTATTATTATTATTATTATTATTATTATTATTATTATTATTATTATTATTATTATTATTATTATTATTATTATTATTATTATTATTATTATTATTATTATTATTATTATTATTATTATTATTATTATTATTATTATTATTATTATTATTATTATTATTATTATTATTATTATTATTATTATTATTATTATTATTATTATTATTATTATTATTATTATTATTATTATTATTATTATTATTATTATTATTATTATTATTATTATTATTATTATTATTATTATTATTATTATTATTATTATTATTATACTTTCTTTATAATTAAATTTAATATTTATGTACATATATTAACTTTTTTTCTAATTTTTTATATTTAATTAATGCTAATTTTTTATATCTTATTGATTGTAAACATAGCACTGTCACTTATAAGATTTAGTATCTTATTGTGCTATATAGATCATAATAAACCTAATAAATAAAAAAAAAAATAATAAAAAACACCAACATAAAAATGGTAAACAAATAAACAAAAATACAACAACAAACACTACAAGAATAAATGTTTACATAATAAAATAAAGCAACAATAATGAAGGGTCTGTGACACTACACCGAGCATATGGTCAAGTTACTCAGCTCGTGTATAATTAGAATACAATTTGTAGTTGTATTGCAATTAATAAATAAATAACAATAATGAAACAACGATATTTGCGTTTATAGAGATGTCGAGAACATTCATCAGACTGTTTAGTCTGCCATATAAAAGGCAAGGCAAAGCGGGCAATTGAGTTAGTAAAAGCTCAGTCAGTCTTGTATTTGAAGACGGTAATCGTGGTTTGAAGACCTCATTTTTCTGAATTACAAAGATCTGTCGAACAATAATCTAGTAATTGTTATTGTTTATGCAAAGGGTGTAAACAGAGGACTAACAAACAAAGAAATTGTTCCTGTTCACATATATTTCTGAACAGTGGCACACAAAAATGTGCGAATAATAGAGAATTTCAATTAACACTAAACACTAATTTATTTTTATTTTATTTGCAATCTACGAGCTCATATTTTAAACGTTTTTAAAATGTGAAAACGTAACAATATAATATATAATTTTGAGTGTATATGTATGTAAACATTTATCTAAATTGATATACACGTTCCATATTTAATTTATATTTCAAATTCAATTTATAATTCAACATTATTAATATTATTTTAGTCCAATTTTGAAAGCCGAAAGCGCTGAGATAATTCTTAAGCGATTAGGTAGATGGTTGTACTCCATTGCAACAGCAAATCGATTCTTCTGTATCGTTACCTCAAGACGACATCTCACCACAATCAAGTTCATCGCCTGTCTAATTATGTACCAACAAAAGAAAATTCAGTAAAGCCAAAACCAATACCATTATAGTTTTTGAAGCCATATAGGAAAAGTTGTTGTTTTCAAAGACCTTTTATTGGCAATATGCTATTAGTATATCGTTAGTTTCATTCGCAAATGTGTTAAGTCCCTTTTTTCAAATTTTACAGGAGACACAAAAAACACTGCGTCTTCTTCAGTGTTTAAAATTTGTGAACTTTTTAAACGCAATTATTTTTACAAAATAGCTTTCTTTAAATGGCCTAGATCAAAAATTAAGAGCAATTAATAATTAATATTCGTGGAGTTAGCACGTGCTGTTAATATTTTTCGTAGTTTTGGGGACTTAGCGTTTTTGCAAACCACAAAATTACAACAACTTTAAACTACATACTGACATTTTTTGTCGTAAACTATGTATTTGGTATAGTATTATCGTTTTGCATTAAAATCTCAATTTTGGAAAAAAGTGGATTTAGCGCCTTTGCGAATTATACTAACGATATCTCTTAAGCAAATCAATTGTACTATAATGCAGTTTAAGATTGAAAACTATTTTTAATGCTTTGTTCTAGTCTGACTGTTGTGAATGCATAGATGAGTTCTATTTAGAACTACATTATGGTGGAAGAAGTGTCAAATACGAGTGAATAAGAAACTGATAGGTAAACATTACCACTTTTGAATTTGGTTTGTTTCTAAATTTGCCTAAAATACCAATTCCAGACTTTCGACTTTAAATAGTTAATGTGGTAATCCGAGGAGACATTGTGAGTTAATACCATTCTAAGATATGTAACACTTTCTGCTTCTTTGATTATTTCACAATTGATAAGAACACTCATTATTGACATATCGTTTCATGTTAGATATGGCCTAAAGCTCACTAATTTCGTTTTCTTTGCATTCAAGATTAATTTATTAAATCTCAGAAACTCTAATGTAAGTAATTCTCCAATATATTAAGTTTTTCATCAGAACAATCATAAAATTTAAATTTTTGAATAACTAGAGTATCATCCACCCAATCAAAGGCTTTTGATAAGTCAAAAAATACGCTCGCGACTTCTTTATATCCCGCAAAAAGACCACTGCATACAAACCGTATGACATTGAAATAATAATTTGTTTACATTCAAATAAATTTTGAATTGCTCATGCATAACTTTTTCCTAAATTTTGTCAATAACAGGTGGAACAGATATTGGCATAATTTTATCTTTTTTCAAAACATTTGCATATTTCGCATCCTCTATCATTTTATTAAATACTTTCGGACCAATATCATTTTATGTGTAATATTATCGTAATCAAAAGATTTATTAAAATCCAAATTATATTATAGCATGGAAGTTGAAAAGAGTTGAAACAGCAACTAATGTACAAAAAATATTTATAATATCATTATAATCCAACTGAATACTTCTTATACATATCGCTGAATATGCTGCAAAAAAAGTTGTTAAATACTAAGGCTTATTCATCATTAGAAATAATAACATCATTATTGATCAATAATTTCAGTTATCTGCTTGCTTTTTTCCCTAAAATTTCATTCAAGAACTGTCATGTTTTTTTTTTTTTTTTTACTGTCAACACAATATTTATTCAAATAATACGCATAATAATTTGACCATAGCCAGTTGCTACAATATTTTATAATTTTGCTCATTCGTTTTATATATTGTTCATTTTTTACGTGCTCTTAACAATTTATTTTTATAATTTATTTGAAAAATTATATCTTCTCCAAGCACATATTTCATATACTATGTTTATTTTATTCACTGTAGCTATAGAACATTGTTCGGACGGAGCTGAAAGAACTTCAACAAGTTGGTTACATTGTTCAGATGATGTGTTTGTACTTTGTATATTTAACTTTTCATCCAAATATAGACCGTATTTTCTATAACCTATCCAGATTTTTTATTAGTTACCTTTTCTTGCCGGCAAAAATTAGTGTGTTTTTCACAAAATATTATGATATCATCAGATAATCTATTTTTTATTGAATTAACTAAAATGTTATCAGCGCAGTTATAAGGCCTAGTTATTAAATTATGAAATAAAATTGAGTTCAGAAAATATATCCTTTAATAAATGATTTTTATTTAATTTTATGGACATTCGGCTTTAAGAATACATCTGTTTATATTGAGATAATTATATTACTGGCACAAAAGAAAAAGCCAGGACAACAACCTAACCTGTTTCAGTTTCCCAACTTAGGCAAATTTATATTTTTGTGAGCAGCTAAAAGCAATATGAAATCATAATTAAATACTTAAACAGCTCAAAACGCTTATTATATTCAAGAGAAAAGAATAATTCTGTATTTATAGAATAAAAAGTATCCCTGTATTAATATTTTAATTGGTATATAAAAAATATATTAATCATAATTTGTATGAGAATTTGTTTTATCAACCTCTTAAACAAGAATACTTTTTATGAATACTGTAATAAATTTGTAATACGAAAAATTAATCGTGACCCAGAGCTACATTTAAAAAGATTTTAGGGAGATATTTGGGATCAGAAAGAATTCAGTAGGTCTTGTGTGAAGATAGGTGACAAACGGAATTCTGCGAACAATAAAGAATTGATTTTAAACTAAACACAAATTTATTTTTATTTTATTTGCTATCTACGAACTCATATTTTTAACAATTGGTGTCAGAAGTGGGATTGCAAAATTTAAAATTAAAAATAAATAAATAAATAAAAAAATTCAACTCTCAGAACTAAGAGTGGAAAGGCTCAAAAAAAATTGGGTAAATTAGAGCTGCCAACAATGGGCACGAATAATGAACTCCAGAGGCGGTTAAGGGGAGAACTTCGTGGCATTGATATCTATACTTACGAGTTCGAAGACGAGGAGGAACGAAAGTTACAGGCCCCTGCAACCCCCCGCAGTATTGACATAAATTCGGTGCTAGCCGCTATAATGGAAAAAATGCAAGTATTAACGGAGGGAAAAGAAGCTTCTAGAGCCGAAAATCAAAAACTTCTGGCTGAGTCGTGAAAAAATAGTGAGCAAAGGATGGAAGTAATCCAACAAAGACTTTTGTCAAAAATTGAGAAGAAACTTGAAGCGACTACAGAGAAGCTGCAAGAAACCCATAAGTCGGTCAGCAAAAGAATTACTAGCTAGTGTCGAGGAAAAGGTTAGGTTAGGTTAGGTCATAGTGGTAGCTTTGATCATGTCACAAAGCTCATTGAGCGCGCATAGCGGCCCGTTGTGATGCCACGGGTGAACGCAGTCCCTGTGCTGACCAAATTCCACCAAGACCAGGGAGGAGGAAGAAGTTGGTCAGCACAAGGGCTGCTTATCAGAAGCACGACTACCTCACGCTGGAAAACCAGCCAGAAAGTTTTATGAACGAAGCTATATCCTTGATGTCAATAGATGATAGCTCCGTCTAGCTGACAAGGAACGGATAGCCAAATAATCCATTCCTGCACCTAGCAAGTGACAGACACTGACAGAAGAAGGTGATCACAGTCTCTTCCTCCTCAGCGGATCTGCACCCGCGGCAGAAGTCGTTGAATAGGAGTCGCATCCTTTCCGCGTGTCTGCTCATAACGCAATGGCCCGTAAGCATGGCCACTGTGGTCGAGATGATGTTACGACCAAGTCCAAGCAACTGGTTCGTACACCTACTATCCATCAAGGGCCAGGTGAGTCTAGCGATGGAGCAGGACTCCTTGAGGAAAAGGTGTCAAGTTTAGAAAAGACCGTTGAAACGAAAGTACTTAATTTTTAAAAGTCCGGTGAGGGAAAACTCGTAATGATGGAGGAGAAGATCAACAACCTCCAGAACCAGCGACCGAAACCAGTGCGAATCGTACCCGAAGGTTCCGGCGGGATAAAAACACCTTGCTTTAATGGTAGCTCACCCTTAACCGTACTAAAATTCCAATTCGAGATAGTCGCCAGCAGAAACGGCTTTGCAACTAATCTTGGCGTTAAAAGGTGCTACAGCCTTGATTCTAGAAACCAATCCAACAGTGATCTATATGAGCTGGCGAAGAGGACGACCTTGTATGCGTTGGAAGGACCAAATCGAGGAAGCCCTGTCACCGATTGGTGTGACCAACTGGCGTAGGCGCACAAGAAGCAGAGGCTCTTGGAAGGATGTGTTGCGGCAGGCCGAACTCCGTTAATCGGGTTGCTAATGGCCAATTAGATAAGTAAGTGAGTAAGAACTACCAACCATCTTCACAAGAGTCCCAGTTAAACTAAAACGAGTTAGCACAGAGGCTGGCTCCCACAAACAATCTCCATATCAGTGATGCAACAAAACAACAACAACCTTACGGCGTGCGGGTATATAAACGGCAGACAACACACCTTCACTACAGACACCTGTGCGACGCAGTCCATCATCAGACAAGATGTAGTGAAGGAGAAGTGTGAGATACTAAGTAATGTAAGACTACGGATAGCTACTGGAGAGTCTGCCACTGTACACGGAAAAACAGAGGCGAAGGTGACTATAGCCAATATCAGCGTAAGCCACGTCTTTATTGTTGCCGATATTGTGGACGAGGTTATCACTGGTGCCGGTTTCATGATAGCCCATGGCATCAATTGAATATGGGGCAATATATAATGAGTTGGCGAAATGTGGAGATACCTCATGACTTGGGATACAAGCATCAAGTGCACGCCAGAAGGTTAGTTGCAGTGGGGCAACAAAAATTACCACCTCAGAGTGAATCATTGATATGGGAGGGAGATTGTGAGGAAAGCCGCTTGTGAGTTGTTGAACCAGCAGAAATTCAGACGGGCTTGTTATCAACAAAGGCCCTCGTCAAATCTACCGAACTGAAAATAGTCCCGTTGAGTGTGCTAAATCTATCAAGCCGTGAAAAAGTCATCTGTAAAAACACCGAGGTGGGTTAATATACTACAGTAGAGACGGTAATAAACAAGCAACAATTGCCGGAACCTGCCGATGTGTCAGCCAAGAATTTGACCTCCAAAGCGGGTATTGGCAGGTGGAGATTGCAGACAAGGACAAGGAGAAAACTGCATTCAGTGCGAACGGCGGCTTATGGCAGTTTAAAGTTTTGCGTTTTGGGCTCTGTAGTGCTCCGGCCACATTCGAGCGGCTTATGGAACGTGTACTAAATGGACTACATTGGAAGACTTGCCTGGTGTACCTCTATGGCAATAGTAATGGGCAGAACTTTTAACGAACAACTCAAGAAGTTGGCAGAAGTTCTGCAATGAATATCAATGGCTGGACTCAAAGAAAGAAAACGCAAAGAAATTTGCATTCTTCCAAAAACAGGTGAAATATTTGGGACATCTCGTTACAGCAGATGGCATATCCATGGATGAAGATGAAATACGAGCAATAAAGAACTAGCCTCGTCCCCAGAATCTTCATGAATTACGCAGTTTTTTGGGAGTATGCACATACTACAGAAGCTTTGTACCTAACTTTGCTACCGTGGCTGCAAACTTGCATGAGCTCACCTAGAAATCAAAGGTGTATCAATAGGGTGAGTTACAAGAAAAGTCATTCCAGACACAATGGTGGACAATGATGCCAGCGGATATGGTATTGGTAGTGTACTTTCCCAAGTGGTCAATGGTACAGAGAAAGTCGTAGACTACTATAGTCGCACACTGTCAAAGTCTGAATGGAACTATTGTGTGACCCGGTGTGAGCAGTGCTGGAATGCATAAAATATTACCGTAAGTACCTTTATGGCCAACATTTTCTACTAAGGAAGGATCATTCCGCACTGAGAAGGCTGCTGCAATTCAAGAACCCAGAAGGACAGTTACCACGTTGAATTGAGCGACCTTGACTTACGGCTTCAGCACTGAGCACCGAAGATGTATAAAACATGGGAATGCTGATGTTCTCTCACGCTGACCTTGTAATTTGGAGTGTAAACATTACGTGAAAGCCGAGAGGAAGGAATCCATCGTTGATATCCTGATGCAGATTGAAGCTAAGGAAGATTGGTCCGAAGCACAAAGAAGTGACCCAATATTGGCGAAGATAAAAGCAGCTAAGGAAGAGGACAAACGACCTACCAGAAATGAGATATCCGCAGAAGGTCATCTTACAAAAGCATATTGGACACTATGGGACAGCTTAAAGATCATAAATGGATGCCTATATCGACATTGGGAAAGCGCTGATGGCAAGACCTCATCCAACCTAATAGTAGGGCCTTCCACCAAAATAAAGGAAGTCTTAAATTAGTTCCATAATGGAGCTAGCGGAGGACACCTTGGGGTATCAAAGATGCTGGAAAAACTAAAACAACGTTGTTATTGGGGATGGATGTCAGCAACCAGTGGCGGATTGGATTGCAAATTGCACCCAGTGTATTGCGGCTAAAGGTCCCGTAAGAAGAAAAAGGCCGAGAGGAAAACCGACGGACACGACACAGCTCAAGGAAACAGTGAACGAGGAATGGAAAACAGTGAAGAACAAGAAAACGGCCTACGGTCACTTTGGAAATTCGGGAAGTTTTGGCAGCGGTGCGAAGAAAAGAGCCTCTGCAGGTTGTGCAAATGCGCTTCTGAAACTACAGAGGATCTAAATAGTCTGGACACGCTGTAGAATAACTATCAGGGAAGAACCGACACGCTGTTTTCGATGCTTCGGAATGGGTCACAGACGGTGGGAGTGTGGTGGACCGAACAGGTCAGACCTATATATGAAATGTGGAGAAAAGGGTCATAAGAGAAAATAATGCCGAAAAGCACTGAAATGTTGTATTCGCTCTGCCGAGTCAAGAAAATCTCTGGATCACCTCCCGAGATCGCGGGGCTGTGAGAGAACCTTACGGAAGGCAGCATGAAGATATTGCAGCTCAATATGCATAGAGGAAAGGTGACTTTTTCTTTGCTATCGCAGATAGTCAGGGAGCAGGAAGTTGACGTACCTATTATAAGCAAACAGTATGCAGCTAAAAATACCGGATTCTGGCTGGGTGATGAAACATCTACAGCAGCTATATGGATAACGGATAACCAATGCCCCCGACCGCGAAGATCTGGTAGGGGAATTGTTTCACCTGGATACAGTTTGACGAGATTACTCTAATGAGTCGTTATCTGACTCCGAATGATGACGTGGGAACCTTTGAGGAGAAATTGGCCAGAATCGAGGATACAATAACGCAGATTGGCGGCAACCTCATAATGGCAGGCGAGTTTAACTCCAGAGCTGTAGAGTAGGGAATGCGGAATACCAACCCAAGAGGCAGGGACTGGAAGGTATTGGAAATATATACGGGTAGTGATCATCAGTACATATCGTTCACCTTTGCTTCGAGAAATAGAGGAGAGGAGAACAATTACACTCCGAACAGTAGAGGATGGGAGGCACGAAAATTGGATAAACATCGGCTGATCTTGGAGGTTGACAGATTGTGTGGCTCGGACGACGCGAGGACTAGAGTAGAACAAACTATGAAGATAATAAGACGCGGATGTAGGAAGGCAATGCCCTTGTTGAGACCCCCGAATAGCAGGAGGAAGGTGGGACGAAAATATTGCAGCACTCAGGCGAGAGTGTTTACGACTACGACGGAGGTACACTAGAGCTAGACCCAACGGACCGGCCGTTGACGATATGCGAGTATACAAAGAGGCAAAGAAATCTCTGAATGAGGCGATATCGCGCAAGAAAAACCAGGTGTTCTTTGAACTACGCGATGACATAAACCTAAACCCTTACGGTCTAGGATACAAAATTGTAATGGACAAACTGAACAGGAGGAAACTAGTGGGAATTATGGACGAACGAGTAATGAGAAATACAATGGATACACTATTCCCTACTCATGAATCGAGGATCGAACAACGGCAGAATACACTCGGTATAGAATTCTTACCATTTACCGAAGAGGAGCTGAAAATAGCTGCAGCCGGACTAAAACCCGGCAAGGCACCCGGGCCCGATGGCATCCCGCCTGAGGTAGTGCGGGAAATTGCCGATCAAAGACCGCAACTCTTATTGGGAATGTACTACGCGTGCCTAAGAGAATGTATTTCCCCTGAAATATGGAAGAAACAACGACTAGTCTTAATAAGCAAGGGAAAGGGCGACCCGGGGCACCCATCCGCGTACAGGCCACTTTGCATGCTGGATACGTCAGGAAAGCTGCTCGAGAGGCTTTAGAAGCCACGGATTACCGCTGCTATTCAGAAAAGTGGAGGACTGTCTGCTCGGCAATATGGTTTTCGACCCGGTCGGTCAACAATTGGCGCTTTGAGAGAGGTGACTGAAGTGGCTATGGTCACACAGCGTGGGAGTCACTTTACGAGGCCTGTGGTACTGCTTGACACTTTGGACGTCAAAAACGAGTTTAACAGCCTTAGATGGAGCGATGTACTGGATGCTTTGGAGAACAATTTCTCTGTGCCACATTACATTCTGGCCATGATAAGCAGTTATTTGAGTAACAGGCAGCTGGTGTACAACACAAGCTCGGGATCAAGAGTGAAACAAGTAACATCACAAGGATCTATCCTCGGCCCCGACCTGTGGAACGTTAGCTATGACGGAATTCTGAGGGAGGATATGCCGGACGGAACTTTCTTGGTTGGATACGGATATGGATATGGCCTAGACCTGGCCATGCATAAAACGGAATTGCTGCTAATCACTGGTCGTCGTATCCCCTTGCATGTGGACATGAGCATTGGAAACGAAGCAATTAGGACCGAGAGCTCGGTGAAATACCTGGGAATAAGGTTGGACCACAGGCTGACATTCTCGTATCAGATTCATTACTCGGCTAACAAGGCCCAGAAGACCATCGGACAGCTCAGCAGATTAATGGCGAATATTGGAGGACCGCTACCGGCGAGACGGAAACTCCTGATAGATGTTGGAAACAGCATTATGCTTTATGGGAGCGAAATTTGGGCCGAAACACTAGATGTTAAGAAGATGGCAAACTCACTTGTATCGGTACAGAGAACGGCTGCATTGCGTGTCGCGTCGGCGTACCGTACAGTGTCCGCTCCGGCCGTACTGGTGATAACGGGTTTAATCCCTGTGGATCTGCTGGCGACAGAGCGGATGGAGATTTATAAGGCGAAATCGGCTGGAAATCATATAACCGGTTACTTCAGGTCGGCATAGGTGATACAGTCACCCGTGCCGGGCGTAGCCGAGACGATGATCTAGACGAAAGGAATAGTGGAGATGCTTAGATGACTCCTCAATTTTCGATTCGCAATCCGGACGCGGATATGAACATGAAGGGGCCAAAGGGCCAAAAGGACCCCACTCCGAAGTAATACCACCGTAGTTCCGGAGTGGGCACAAACAAGTCAACAGGAGACGAGGGGGGATTTAGTGGGTGAGGGCCCCACGCACGGAGGATGTGACGACTTCCTCTATGGTGCGGTTAGGTACATTTACCCCTCCTTGGCGAAAAAAAATTCATTACTGACCCATTTAATAAAGCACCAGGTTTTTTAAACATAATTTTTTATACGAAAATATACCTTCAAGTTTTCGCTAGTCCATTATAATCGCTTTATTTTAAAAAGGAGACCCTTTATTGTCTGAAAATTATCGTTGTTATCCTTAATTAATACCAAATGCAACACCTTTAACTTCATATAAGACGTGTGCACAAGGCATTCTGCTAGCTTACGCTTCACTAAATGCAATACTGAATTGTTCTCTTTTTTGTTGGTCTTGAATATACGAGTACACTGAAATGTGTATTTCTCTTTTATGCAAAGTATACAACAGCACTTATTTATCTGTGAAGTAATGGAAATATGCTTTGTGTTGTAAGAGCATATTTCACTACTGAAACTAAATTTTCAGTATTGTCAAATAAATTTCAGTAGTGTCAAAGTTGAAAAATATGCGTACATAAAGCCGAAAGTCCATACCATCCATTTCATGCGCCTAGCATTACATGCGATTCTTGCTTTCTATGACGATTTTATTGCAAGTTACACACAATGAGTTTATGCGACTGGTTTTTTGTTTTGATCAGCTGTTGTGGTAAACAACAAACAAGCGAACAAGAACATTTGTGGGAAAAATATAAAATCAAATTGTAATTTTAAAAGAATTTATGGCATTAATTACAAATTTATGAGTTTACATATGTGATATTTTGTGCTGTTAAGGCCTACGAAAATCCTCAAAAGAACACAAGACGAGTTTTTCAGTTAATTTATCGTCCATTTTTCTTGTTTACAAATTAATAAATTCAAAATAGATGACAGACACTAAGTACATAAAAATAATCATATATACATATGTATAAACAATCATCCTATACACATTTTTTAAATGTGTTAAAAAATTTATTTTAATGTATTTTCCTCTTAAATTAGTGATAAACTTTGTTATGAAATATGTTTTTATTAATATTTTTGTAATGCGAAAATAGTAATGCACTATTTAAACAAATTTATAGAAACCATTCACAATAGTATATAATTTGGCATGCCAAGTTTAAAAAACTGCTGACATTTTCCAACACTGCATTAGTCGCATAGAAAAGTAATCCTACTTTCTATGCGTCTATGCATTCTATGCTTTTTCTTCTGTAACTTGTCACAATCAACTACACTGATTCTACTTTTTCGGTATACGCATGTAATGCAAGCTAGCATGAAACGCATGGTATGGACGTTCGGCTTAAGTATTTCTATACATTCTTTGCTTCTGCCATGAACTCTTCCAACAACAATTTCTCTTCAAATTGCTATGTTAATATTCGTTGATGTTCGTGTCCTATGTGTGTAAAAAGCCGAAGATGTTCGGCCCCCGGGGCTATTGGTGCCGACACATTTTTTCTTTCCCATTTACTGTAAAAAGAAATGCACGTTGTGACACTATGAAGTGTACAATATTTTTGCTGTACTCTTCACACAACTCTCTTTTGTATTGTTGTACAATGGTTTATGAGAGCAGTTGTTTTTTTGTTCTCTATCTTTGCTTCACTCTTATTTATATTTGCAGCTACAGTAAATATTCGCTCATGAGAAAAATACAATACTGTACAATTTTAAATGTCTTGTGCACACGTTTACTTCATATTATTGACCAAAATAACAGACTGCCTTGAAAGACGCAAGATACTTAATGAAAAAAAGCTAGATTTAGAAAAGGTTACTCCACATTTTATCTGGTTAACACATTGCATTTGACAACGTAGCAAGGAAAAATTTATTTATGAGCTTTCAAACATAGATCTGTTATCGACTACGATACCACGTGTAGTCGTATTTGGAATGTATCTTCTTTCTTTAAATCTTTCTCAATTTATGTTGGTGTAAAACGTTGATGTGTTTTCAGTCTTGTGTTATTTTTAATGTATACTAATGATCTGGTTGCTGAGTTCCCTGATGGATTAAATGAGGCTGGTAAAGCTCCTACGACGATATCATTCAAGTTGACTCGGTTTCTGTATTACAAAGCATAGTTGATGCATTGCGTAAATATTGTTTAAATTGGAGTTTGAGGATTAACCTACGTCGAGGAACGAGTATATTTGAGTATCTGCAAAGCAATTGAAATCAGTAACGTTTACAGTCTTTGGTGTGGAAATTAACTTTAACTTATCTGTTAAATATAATTTGTTGAATAAACTGCCTACTTCAAAACTGGGCAATAACTCAACCTGGTTACATTATATAACCCATTCGAAAATCTTTCAAGTTAATACATAAAAAATATTGCAATCCCAATTATGTTTTATGTTGCACAAGTTTGGCCTTTCAAAAAATATGATGTGGAAAAACTGTTTTGTTTCTTTATAAAAAAGTGTTCGACTTAAGTATATGCTTGACTCAATTAGAAACAGGACTACCATCTTTATATGTTACAATCTTAAAACTATATTCCTGGTACATAAATAAAGTTTGAAATACGCACCAACGCAGATTAATTGAATTATTATAGGTTTAGGTTAGAGGACGTGTACTTACCATTGAGACAAGTACAATACTCGGAGGCCAAATTGACCCATTGTAATACGTCCTAATTTAGGACTCCTAAAGGAGAGAGGATAATAAAGGAGATAGGGAAAAGGAGAGGCAGCAGGAAAGGGAATTGAATCATTATAATCACTACATCATAAAATGAACAGATCTAATGAATAGACAGATCTCACCCTGTACCTCCAATAGTACCCCAACAGCCATAATCGACCACTTTGTTATGAGTGGAAAGTGATTTTACAGCTGCTTGAAACTAAAGAACTAGAAGAATGTATACACAAAGCAAAAAATTCGCTACACCATGACCTTTACTTCCAACTTAACTAAAGAGTCATATTCAACTTGCAAACAGTTCCGTTAACTAAATCTAGAGGCGGATAACATGATCTTACCGCCAAATAATATTGCAACTGTACATTAATAACATGCATTTAATCTCCGAAATTCATCTTAGCATGGAAGAGGTTGTTAGCATCGTAAATACAATATAAATTTAATTTATATTTATTCTTAATACTTACATTTTTATTTTGGCTCGCATGTATAAACATTTAAAGATATATTCATAAAAATATTTAAATTGCTAACTTGTACATGTTTGAATCTATTATTAATAATAATAAAAAATAATAAACCTTTAGTGTTTCATAATTCTACTCTGAAGTCGCCGTGGTCTAATAAGTAGTGTGTTGGCTTATTAGACGTGAGGCCTCGGTTCAAACCCCAGGTCAGATGTGAAAACGAAATATGAAAAATTATTTCTTCGGCGACTTCCTCTCGCC
Organism: Sarcophaga subvicina; assembly: GCA_936449025.2. NCBI lineage: Eukaryota > Metazoa > Arthropoda > Insecta > Diptera > Sarcophagidae > Sarcophaga > Sarcophaga subvicina. Next base: position 68,804,618 of record OW388081.2, on the reverse strand, counting down.
AGATTTCTGGCAAAAAGTCCGAGAGTAAATAAAATTGCCATGAAAAGCTTCTCAAAAAATCTGTCGTTCGGAGTCGACTTTAAACTGTAGTCCCCTCCACTCATGTATAAAAATGAATGCACACAACATAAGAGGTGCGAGAAACCAGGTCGTAATCCTGACTAAAGGGTTGTAATGACCAATTATGTATGTATGTATATATGCATGTGTTTCATAATTCTAGGGTCGATTTACTTATCTTCGTATTTGCATGCCTTTATTGAAAATAATCTTACTTTGGAATAACGTACTTATTTTTCTGTCACAAACGGCATACTTCTTCGAATCGGCTACAGTTAAAATGCGGAAAATTTTCGGGGCTTAATTTATTCAACTGTTTCTTATGTATTGTAATGAAATCAAAAAAAAATGTTGTTTCTAAATATAATTTAGTCATAAAAATGTTTCACAGCACCCCTTCAGAGAAGAGAAACCATAAAATAAAAAAATGCGTCATCAAATCGCCACTTCTGCAAGGCCAATGTCTACAAATGACCACAAATAGCTAAAAAAAAATTTCAGAATTAACGTATGTTTAATATGATTTCGAATTGCGTTAAAAAATTGATTTTATATTGTTTATATAGTTTTTCTGAATATATATAGTTTTCGCTGAAGTCCAGTAGGTAGTACGTACGTAATTGGTCATTACAACCCTTCAGTCAGGATTACGACCTAGTTTCTCACACCACTTATGTTGTGTGTGTTAATTTTATACATGAGTGGCGGGACCTACAGTTTAAAGTCGACTCCGAACGACAGATTTTTGAGAAACTTTTCATGGCAATTTTATTTATTCTCAGAGTTTTTGCCACAAATCTGCTGAGAGGAAGTAGCCTAAGAAATACTTTTTGTATTTTATTTTGATGTCTGGCCTGGGGCTCGAACCCTGACTTTTCGTCTAATAAGCCAACACACTACCTACTAGACCACGGCGACTTCTCCAGTAGGTAGTGTATTGGTTAATTAGACGTGAGGCCATGATTCAAACCCCAGTCATCTGAAACGAAATTAAATATGAAAATGAAATCTGAAATTTTAGCGACTTCCTCACAGCAATATGCTGGCAAAAACTCTGAGAGTAAATAAATATGTATATTTTAATATGAATTAATTTTAAATCGAATGAAATCATAAATTTTTTCATCAAAACAGGACATAAAAAATTTTTCGTTGAAGGGAATGCGCGAAGCGCACTGCGGGAGCAGGGTGTATTAAAATTAGAGTTTTTAACGGTGTAACGTTCGATGCTAAGCCAAAACTGGGAACTGTTTAAGTACTAGAAGAGGCTTGATCGTGATTACATACGGCTCGAGCAGAATTAGAGTTATGCTCATTCACAAGTACGTTTCGTTAACTATTTACAATCGGTGACTCACCAGAAATAGATGATGAAGGTGAACATGGTCCTATTGATTCTGCAAGGGTAGTATGAGATCGAATCTTGAGGATTGATATTGGTTACAATCAAGTAAGTATGAACAGACGTTACATCAGAAAAATAATAGGATGATGCAGATTTTAAGCTCCATTTAATGCTTACAGGATAATGACTCTACTGTAAATCATCGCATTTATCACGAATTCAGATAATTGTAAAATGGATTGCCAAATTTAATAGTTTACTAGAAATTTATTTTTAATTGAATCGAATACTTCGTTGAAATTTTTGAAAACATTATATAAGTATGAAATAAATTCTTCACTTTTACATATACATATATTTCTAGCGCATCTAGATAATATTATAGTAATGTACTTTATAGTCTGTACACTTTAAATCATAATGTTTAACACGTAACCAGCGTCCCCATTTGCCATGTTTTCCCTTTTTTTGCAAGTTTTTTTAGATGTAAGTTTTCATTAAATTTGTTTTCAAACGTAACAAGTTTTTTCAATATATTTTAATAACAATAACATGAAATATTTACATTTTTAAATAAAATATTGTATATTTTATAAGTCCTGAGCAAAGGTAGCTAAGAAACAACACCAGAGGGGGCACCGGAAAATTTTGTTACTTTTATAGATAACAAGTTTTTTTTTTTTTTTGTAAAAAGTTTTTCCCCAAAAATAAGAAGTTTTAAAAAAAAATTACTGGCCATTATATATGAAAATATGAAACCATACAGTCAGCATCAGAAATATAACATGTAGAGTTAAAACACTCATTTGTACAAAAGTTTTTCACACCCCAAAATAAAGTTCAAAAGTTTATTTCGGTTTTTCCGGAAAAATAAGTTTCTGAGTTAGAAGAACTTCAATATTTGTCAGACCAAGAATTCTACAATGTTTCTCATTGCCAGTAAAGATTTCAACAAAACTGGCTTCTATTTAGGGCGTACATAACTCCAAGTTATCACTTTAACTTTTTGGCCTCGCATGGCCGAGCCAGCGCAGCTAGACATCCCTGTCGTTGAAGACCTCATACAGCTCATTGTTGGATCGGACCGAAGATGTTACGTAGGACTTTTCTCTCAAATACTTTCAAGGATGCCGCATCAGTGCTTAATAGTATCTACCCCTTAGCGCCATAAAGTAGCAAGGGGAGGATGAGCGTTTTATAGAGTATTAGTTTTGCCGTACGAGAGAGGTCTTTGCTACCCAATTGTATATTGAGGCCGTAGTAGCACCTGTTGGCAAGAGTGATACTAGGTTTGATATCTAGACTGACATCATTTGTGGTTGTAACGGTGGAACGAAATTAACAAACTCATTGACTATATCGAAAGTGTAGTTATCGGCTGTAATTTTGGATTCAATACGCCGCCTGTCCCTACTTGTCGATAACATATACTTCGTTTTGCCGTTACTTACTGCCAGACACATTTTAATAGACTCCCGTTCAATAGCACAAAAGTCAGCAGTAGCATCTCGCTTGGTACACCCCCTGTCAATGTCTTCAGCTGGACGCTTTTTTGGAAAATAGTGCTATTGCGTTGCGCTCCCACCTTTCGCAGTACATTTCCCATGACGAAGTTGAAGAGGTCGCATTATAAGGGATAGCCTTGCCTCAAACATGAAACGGTATCAAAAGGTTTGGAGATGTCGATTCCTGCCTTGATGGAGCTACAGGAATTGCTCAATATCATTCTGCATAACCTTATCAGCTACGCAGGTTTACCGAGCTCAGACATTGTGTCAAAAACAGGATTTCCTATGGGGCTATCGAAGGCTACCTTTTAGTCCACAAAAAGATTGATTGAAGATGACTTGTTTTTCGTGGGTCTTCTCCAGGATTTCAATAGTGTGTCCGTCTATGGCGGACTTGTCATACCTGAAGCGGCATTGATAAGGTCCAATAAGTGTTTTGACGAGTCGCTTCAGTCATTCACACAATACGCCCGTAAAAAACTTCCATGCGATAGGGAGAAGGTTCATTCCTCAGTAGTTGGCGCATATCGTAGTGTTTTCCTATCGTTGCGCATGCTTTCCTCTACCCATATTTTGTAAATAAGCTGGTGCATGCGTCCTACCAACGCACTACATCCGGTAGTAGTTGCCGTAGTCTAGTAGGTAGTGTGTTGGTTTATTCAAGAGGGTAAATAAAATTAGCATGAAAAGTTTCGCAAAAATCTGTCGCTCGGATTCGACTTTCAACTGCAGGTCCCGCCACTCAAGTGTAAAAATTAACACACACAACATGAGTGGTGTGAGAAACTAGGTACATAATCCTGACTGAAGGGTTGTAATGGCCAATTAGGTATGTATATTAGGCTGGTTCCTATATGGCACTTTTTTTATTTTTTATTATTTTAATGTTTGCCAACCGGAATATATATTAAGTACAGTGAAAAAATAACACATGATTTTTTAAAAAATTTTGTATTAAGATTTAGGGGTCGCTACCGGCCTTCAAACTTTGGCGTTTTTGAAAAAAAATTGCGGCTTTTATATATTGTTCCATTCGGCTGTGCATTAAAAAAATTAATTTTATGCACACCATTATTGAATAATGATTTTTTAAAAAAGAGGGAAACATTTTTTTCGGATTCATTTATTGAGACGGCTAAGCGACTTTTGTCCGATCGTCCTTCCGATTGTAACACAAATTAAATAGCAAGGTAGAATTAAAAAATAATAAAGATATTGTGTTTAAATTTACTATAAATACTTTTAATTTATCATGGATTCGGGTGAAATTGGTTAGAATCTGCCCGTGTCGACACCTAGTCTCTCACAATTTTCCCAAGTGCCGGCCCCTGGGACTCTAAAATATAGATTACTTATTTATATATTTTTTGAAATTTTTAAAATTGTTAGAGAATTATGTGTTTTCTTTACAAAAGTTTATTTTACATCAAGCACAAACGCGTTCTTTTAAGACTACATACAAATATAAACGTAACACAAATTGACTTTTTGTGCTCAATTTTGATATAAAACAATTTCCATTTAAAAAAATTCAAATTTCCTATTCAAAGTTTCTATTTGACCAAGCAAGCGAACCATTTTCCGTTTATTTTTAAATGTTAAATAAGTAGGCTATGCGTAAACCTCCATACGCTGCAGCGCGGTCATCGTTACAAATAGTGATTATATCGTCAAACATTTTGTTGATACATGTTTAACATATCGTACGCAGTTACATTAAAATTTAAAATGGTTTAGTTGCAGTGTCACAAATACAAGTTTCATATATTTACAATATAAAGTTCAGTGCCGTTCCTTCAAAATATAATATAAGCACTTCTTCTATTCGACGACAACGAATTGACTTGCGAGCAAATATGGGACAGTCCTTACGAAGTAAGTTTAAACCTAACGTACCACTTACTATTCACTGGGATGGAAAAATGATAGAAGATATCAGCGGAAGTGAAATCGTAGAACGTCTTCCAATCCTGATGTCTGGTATGGGGGTTGATAAACTTCTAGCAGTGCCAAAATTATCTAATGGAACAGTTTTTGACACATTGGTAGAATGTAATTTTATCGAAAAGTCACATGCATGAGCTTTGACACAACTGCCACAAATACTGGAAGGCGAAATGCTGCATGTATTTTGTTGGAACAAAAGATGGCGTGTCGTCATCACATCTTCGAAATAATGCTTGAAACTGTGTTCCGCCAAGTACTTGGTACTTCAACTAGGCCTAAAGCATTGATATTTAAAAGATTTAAATTAGTCTGAAACAAAATTAATCGGAAAAACTTTAAATCGGGAATTTCTGATCAATTCGTTTTTAAAAATGTGAAAAATATTACTGATGACACCATTTGCTTCATCCTAAACCAGTTAAAAGAGTTTCAGCCTCGAGATGACTACAAGGAACTATTGAAGCTATCTTTAATATCCTTAGGAGGTATTCCCGAATCTGAAGTGTCTTTAAGAGCACATGGAGGTCTTCACCGGGCTAGCTGGATGGCTAGAGCCATTTACTGTTTAAAGATTTATTTATTTAAAAATGAATTCAAGCTAACTGAAAGCGAAGCATCCTCAATTCGAGATGTTTGTATATTTTCAGTAAGAATTTATGTAAAATACTGGTTTGTAACCCCAATAAATCAACTTTGCTCCAATAATTATTTTTAAGAAACTATATTTTATGTTAATCACCATTAATTTCATGAATTGACTGATTTTGTTAGATTTATATTTTACGTTTAAATATTAAAACCATTTTTTTATATTAATACATATCTATATTTTCAATAAAGGCATGTAACCTATTTGAAGATTTTTATGTAATTTTAATTATAGTAAAAATACGCTCGAAATCGTCTTATTTCTGGGCCGTAGTACTACTATTAAAACACACACTGGAAAAATATAAAGAAACTAAGAAAAAATTATAAGGGCAGCGATTTTTATTAACACCACAGCTCAGGGGCCGACTCCTTAACCTTAACAGAAAAATTTAAAACAAATTATGCATTATTTTTTCACAGTGATTAATATATATTCCGGTTGGCCATTAGCAAAATCCAATGTTTTTATGTATGAACCACCCTAATGTATATATTACACAGTTCAGCGGGCAGGCTATCACAACATGCAGCTTTATTGTTCTACTTCGACCTCTTAATGAGTTTGGGGGGCGGAATCCCTACGCCGTCATCGCCTCGTATAAGAGTAGAATAGCGTGACCTCCGTAACCTCAGCACCCACTCTCTTTTTCTATTAGAGTATAATTCTCCTGAGCGGCTGAAAGAGCTGCTGATACATATGCCATAGGTTGTCTATCATGTAAAATGCAAGCCCCAACTGGAAATTTTGAGTCACCTACGGCCACAACTAACTGTTTGTTAAGATTATAATATGATAGAATAGGGCTTTCTGTAATTTCAAGTTTTATATTCTTGAACTCATCATCATGGACTTAAATCCAAAATAGATCTTTTCTGAACAAACCTCTAAGATGTCTGTTCTTAGGTGTCAAATTCTGAATAAAACTTCCTAAATAATTTATTAACCCAAGAAATTTTTCTAAGTCTGTTACATCTTTGGTATTGGCATGTTTAAAATTGCTTCTTTCTATCGGCATCAGGCTCTCTTCCCTAAAAATGTGACCAAAGTAGTATGTTTATGGCGTTTCTGGAACACTTTTTCCATACAAATTTGGGAGCATGCACAGCTGGGAGTAATGAATTAAATTGTGAAATGAATTGTGTGCGATCGGTCTATAGGTTTGTAACATGTATTATGAAAAGGTAATGCTTTTTAATGTTTTTTTTTTTTTTTTTTTTTGTCTTGAGCCGGAGGTGGGAATCTTCGAAAGACACTTTTGTTCCAACAAAAGAGTGCACGCTTTATCACGTTAATTCAAATTTCGCCTTCGTTCTTCCAGTCTTCGGAGTACTCTCAAAACTTCAGCCATTCTCTGGCTATATTGACTCCATAAAATCCTACAGTTCAACAGCTCTTCCATTAGCCGGTTTGGTTCCAAATTCGTTTCTCCCGGCCATCTAAATCTGGGACAGCATGTAAGAATATGCTCCGCATCTTCCTCCTCATCTACACAGTTTGGGCATATAGGAGAAGTGTCATGACCAAATCTGTGCAGGTACTTCCTGAAGCACCCATGACCAGTTAGGAACTGGGTCACGTAGTAGTTCAACTCGCAATGTTCGTTCTTCATCCAAGGGGTTACATGAGGGACAAGACGAAATGTCCATCTTCCCTTTAGACTGCTCTCCCATCGTGACTGCCATTTGTGCATGGAAGTCCTTCGTTCCTCCGCTTTTATAGCCGCTATTTGTCCCGGGTGCTCGAGACGGCGAAGGTATATCCTTCTCATTTCATCCGCCAGTATATCTATTGGTATTGTCTTTGCCAATACCAAAACTGCTTCATCAGACACTGTCCTGAAGCCACTTATCCGTCTAATCGCGCTTAGACGATACACCGAGGACAGTATCCTCCTCGTCGTCCCCACTGAGAGTGCCTCCGACCATATTGGGCAAGCATACAGCATTATCGACGTTACTACCGCCGAAATTATTCTCCTTTTAAATGGACCTGGTCCTCCAATATTTGGCATCATCCTCGCCAGTGCTCCCTGTGTTACAGATGCTTTTTCACCGATGTATTTCACGTGCTCCTTGAAGTTCAATCTGTCGTCGATAATCACTCCCAGGTATTTTATCGCCCTCTTCGATTCGATCCTTGTGCCTCCAACGGTCACTTCCATCTTCTCCACTATCTTCCGGCCGCTTATCAAGACGGCCTCCGTTTTATGCGCAGCAAGTTTCAAACCTGCTTCATCCAGCCATGCTCCAACCTTTCGAATCGCTGTGTTCGTTTTCTCCTCTATTTCTCCTACCGTTTTAGCTACCGAGACTATGGCAATGTCATCTGCAAAGCCCACAATTGTAGTCCCGCTTGGCAATCGCAGTCGAAGTATTCCATCGTACATAATGTTCCATAGTAGTGGTCCAAGTACGGAGCCCTGTGGGACTCCCGACGTCACTACGTATTCCTGCTCTCCTTCATCCGTTAGGTATATTAGCTTCCTGTCCTGAAAGTAACTATTCAGAATCTCCATTAAGTATGGCGGCGTAGCCATGTTAAAGAGGGCTCTCATAATACGCCCCCAATTCGCCGAGCTGAACGCGTTTTTAACGTCAAGTGTGACAACCGCGCAGTACTCCTTGGTGCCAAATCTCCATCTTTCGCCCTCTATTGCATCTCTTGCAATGTCGACCACTCTTCTTATCGCGTCAATAGTGGATCGTCCTTTCCTAAATCCGTATTGCAGGTCCGACAGAGCTCCTCCTGCCTCGGCCCACGTCAGTAGTCGATTGTATATAATCCTCTCCAGTATTTTTCCCATCGTGTCAAGTAGACAGATGGGCCGATACGACGATGGTTCCCCTGGTGGTTTGCCAGGTTTTGGAATGAGAACCAATTTCTGCTTCTTCCATCTACGTGGAAAAACACCCTCGACGAAGCACTTGTGGAACATCTTGGCGAACATATCCGGTCTGAGCCGGATAGCCACCTTAAGTGCCCTATTTGGGATTCCGTCTGGCCCCGGTGTCTTTCTGTCTCCTATTCCAGTGCATGCTGCGAGTACCTCCTCTCCTGTTACCTCGGGTATGGTATGAATGGCCTCCGGCTCCCTACTTATAAAAGTGTAGGGCTGGCCCCGTGGGAATAATGTACCAATTATCTCCCGTAGCAAAACTGGACAACCTAGTTTAGGCTGTTCTCGAGCACCGATTCTCTTGCAGACGACTCTGTATGCCGTCCCAAAAGGATTGATGTCAGCTTCCTGGCATATCCGCTGAAAGGATAGTTTCTTGCTCCTTTTAATGGCTCTTCTAAGTTGATGCCTTAGATCCTCATAGGAAGCGCGTTCGACTTCCCATGTCGGTCTTCCTCTCGTACGCTGGGCCCGTCTTCTCGCCCCAAAGCATGCCGACCGCAGTCTTCGAATTTCGTCATTCCACCAGTAGCAGGGGGAACGTCCCCTACACACAGTTCTCCTAGGCATAGCAGCATCACATGCAGTGTTGAGCATTTGGTATACGCCGCTCACTAATTCTTCGACCGCGCTGCCAGTCGTATGAAAAGACGACAACATCAATCTATACGTCTCCTCGTCAAAGCGGGAGTTCTTCCATTTCGGTCCCGTAAACTTCGGCAATCCGTTTCCTCTCGTGTTGCGCCCAGTAACCGTCATCACGATTGCCTGATGGTCACTATTCGTGAAGTCCTCAGTTAGCCTCCACGCGGTCCGCGAAACAAGGCCATCGCTCACAAACGACAAATCTATTATCGAGCTCGATCCAGCTCTCCTAAATGTGCTTCCTCTTCCGTCATTCATCAGTGCCACAGGAAGGGAAGCGAACGTTTCCAAGAGGCAGCGACCCCTGGCGTTAGTATATCTACTACCCCATTCGGTCGCCCAAGCGTTGAAGTCTCCTCCTATAATAACGGGGGTGTTCAAGCGCACGTGTGACGCCAGCCTCTCCAGCATATGTTGGAAGTCATCCATTGACCACCTCGGGGGAGCGTAACAGCTGTAGACGAAAACTCCCTTTATCCTGGCCATAACGAAACCAATGTCCCGCGCATAGGTTTGCTGGAAGGGTAATGAACCACAAATCCATATAGCCGCAGTACTAGATCCGCCCGTGATCCAAGTACTATTCCTCGGTACCCTATAAGGTTCGCTTATGATTGCGACATCGATATTCTCCTCCTTTATCCTCTGGACCAGTAGGTCCTGTGCTGCTTCGCAGTGATTCAGATTAATTTGTATTAACTTCATCTCCTAGATCGTGATTTAAGAGCGCTTTGAAGCTGAGGACACTTCCTGCTCCCAGCGATATGTTTGGCGAACCTTGGGTTGTCCACTTTGCAGAACATGCAGAGTGGTTCCCGTTCGCAATTCCCAGCAATGTGACCGTCCTGTCCACACTTGCGGCATGTTCCCGAGCGGTCAACTTTACTCTTGCACAGGCGGGCTATATGTCCAAACTGCAAGCATCGGAAGCATTTCGTCGGAATGTTCCTCTCGCGAATCCTGCATATGACCCAGCCGATCCTAATTTTACCTTCCTTCAGGAGAATAGCTGCATCTTCTGCACTAAGGCTCACCGTGGCCGTTTGTGTCCCACCGTATGCCCTCCTGAGACCAACTATGTCGGCTTCAGCGAAGCCCTCAAGACCTGGAATGTTCTGTATTGCGTTATATACATCTCCCTTCTCCGTGATCTCATCAATGTCCTTTATCTCAATTGTCTTCCTCTCCTTTAGAGCGCGGACAGTAGCGCATTCCCCTAGGAGATCTCCAATGGCTCCTCTGAGGTCCTCCGTTCGCTCACCGTTCTTGCTGAGCTGAAATAGTAGCTCCCCTTTGACGGTTCTCCGAATTCTTGTCACGTTTTCACCTAATTTGCAGAGCTTAGGGTCCGTTTTAACCCTCCTCAAAATGTCAGCATACGATGTGTCATCCCTCGTTGCTATCGTTATCGCATCAGGCTTTGTTTTCCTCTCCTGAGGTTTCTTTTCCTTCCTTTTCTTTTTAGTGACTTTTTGCCACCCTGGCTCTCCAGTCGATTCCTGAGCGCTTACCTGCTGACTCAGAGTCGTCTCAGTAGTCCTCCTAACCAAAGCTTTCGGTGCTGGATTTGGAGTTCTCCTCTTTGCTTCGGGAGTCTCAACAGTTTCCTCCTGTCTCCTCTTGCCCTTCTGATTTCTCATACAGGGCGAAGTTTGAGTTGCAGAACTGCTGCAACTCTTCTCATCAGTTGATTGCCCCCTCAATTCACCTGCGTACAGGTCGTATAGGGTCTTAATAGAGTCGATTGCATCTCTCATCGGCTGGTGGATTGATCTCCTCTTTCCATCCTCCATCATATCAACTAAGCTCCTAATTTGGTCTCCGAGTTGACCAAAAACCCCGCTGGTCGATGCCGTCGGGTTGCTTCGCGTCGGTTCCGACCCCGATGCCACCAATCCTGAAGATTCTCCATCTACTGGTGATCTCGGAGTCCTCGTACTCTGACCGAATGGGTTCATTTCCCGATTTCGCACAGGAGATCTTAGAATCCTTGAGCTCTGACCGAAAGCGTTCAGCTCCAAGGTATTCATATCATTCATCGTTTTATTCGTAGGTTTATTTCTATTGTTCATCATTTCATTTGGGCCCCAACTCTCGGCCGCTGTCCTAATCCATCGTTGTAGTCGCCACAAAAGACCCCGTGGTTATCTATGCATAAGCAGGGAGGCCACGCGAGGGTTGACACATAACCTCATGGGAATACGTGTTCAGAGCCAGGTCGACGTAAACCAGGGATTCGCATCTGGTCCTACAACACCAACTTAACGGTGATAAATCAGGAACGTACCGACAGACTTGCCATCATTTTAACGGGGCGGGGGCAATGACAGCATTAGCCCGACAGCCATTTCAGCCAGCTATCACACCGCTTACTAAAGTGCCGGAATACTGCCATCGTCAGCCTATATCACCAATTCAAATCCATTTTCCGGTATACCATAATTAGAACCTTACCGGGCTCGGTTCTAATGCCCCAATCAAGGGCGTCGTAGTTCGCCGCTTCGGTGGAACTGAGGGAACCACGGAGTCGTTACTCTCCTATTTTCCCATCTCTTGAGGGAACCCCCTGTGGGATGATGCCTAGTTAATGGCGGCATCGATTCGCCATGTCGCAGATAACGTCTTCGGTCACTTGTACCTTTTTGTAGTACGCCTCCGTATCTGCCGCTCTTGGTCGGGGACTGCTTATTGGTTATTCGCAGCTAACCTACCTGGGATAGGCCGTTCAGTTATCCGCCACCTACTGACCCACATGGTAGCCCGAAGCTAAGCCCCATGCTTTTTAATGTGTATGTATATGTGTGTGTGTGTGTGTGTTAATATTTGCGATCACGCAGAGCTGGAAGTTATGAATTCAATTGTGAAGTGAATTGTGTACGATGGGTCTATAGTTTGTAAGATGTATTATGAAAAGGTAATGCTTTTTAATATGAGTGTGTGCGTATGAAACTGTACTTGGAATGTTGTGGTTTTGTTTATTTTATTTTTTGTAAGATTTAATGTTGAATAAATAGAAATATAGTTGAACGTGTTCCTGTTGTGCATAGCTGGGAGTTTTTGAATTTGATAAAAATTTTCCATACACATTGGGAGCATATATGTTTTTCATTGTGATATTAGATCTGCTGAATTCTCACGCTTTACCAGGTGTGATTAATGTTGAAATAAAAAAATGTTTAATTTGTTTTAGTTTTGTATTAATATTTTTATTGGGGAAAATATTATTCTAAAACTTATACTAAATACATTTCTTATGATTATAATTAAATTTTATTAAAAGTACAGTTTTTACATTTGAATACATAATAGAAATTTATTATTTTTCTTCAGATTTTTAAAGGTTCAAATTTAAAAATACTTTTATAAAGGTTAAAAAGCTTAAGTGTTAACAAATATTGTGAATAGGATGTTTGTCATCGACAAATGTTGAAAGATTGTGAATAAGTATTTTCACAGTTAGATCTATTTATGATACTATTAACACCTATAAATGGATAATTTACATAATTATAAGTTCTTAATTCGTTTATAAATTTCATAAATAAATCTATATGTTCTTTATCAATCTGATTACTATGTTTTGTTAATAGTTCTCCCAATTCAGCTTTTATATTTTGTATTTCTAGTATATCGATATAATATTTGTTTGTATATTTTCAATTTTTTCTATATTCTTCAATATTGATGTATTAATGTTTTTAAGCGAACGATTGATTTCTTGTTGTAATAATTCTAATGAGTTTTTAAAAATTCATCATTTTGTAGGATGTATTTAAATCCAAAAATTGGGGGTAAGAGGTTTATTCTTTAGAACAAAGGGGATTGTACTTAACAATTTCTTTTTTATAATTAATTTTTTTGTGGTTATAGCGATAACAGAATTATTTATATAAAATATCGAGTTACATACTGTCTGGCGCGTGCACTAACATGCGCGAGCATGCAGTCGCTGATGCAGCATAATTATTTTTCCATGAAATTGCTGTAATTGGAACCGATGCAGGTGTGCATGATCACGTTGTACCAACATGCGCGAGCATGCAGACGCTGATTCAGCATAATTATTTTCCCATCAAATTGTTGTAATTGGAGCCGATGCAGGTGTGAAGCAAAAATATGTCGTTAACTTGTACCAGTGTTGCAAAACTGAAATTTTGAAATGGTACTGAATTATAACTGAAAAAGTACTCTTTTGCATCAAATAGTAGTAAAAAGTACTCTTTTGCATCAAATAGTAGTAAAAGTACTCTTTTGCATCAAATAGTAGTAAAAAGTACTATTTTGCACCAAATAGTACTTTTATACTGAAAAGTACTTAAAAAAGTACTAAAGTACTGAAAAAAGTACTAAAGTACTGAAAAAAGTACTTAAGTACTGAAAAAGGTACTAAAGTACTGAATTTATCAACACTGACTTGTATATTATTAAAATTAAAATTTGGTATAAATAACGGTAGTTGTTAGTTAACAGAAACATCCTGTTTAAGAAAATCTATTTAACACATTAAAAACAAAAAAATAAATAAATAAGAAATGGCTGGCGGTTTTATTTGTGAATTTTGTAAAACAGTATTCACTCTGAATAGGAATTTAAGAAGACATATTAGATTATATCATGATGGACCATCCACATCATTTAAATGTAAAACATGTAATAAATATTTTTCAAATCATGCAGAATGGCATCGACACTCACATTCTCACACTGAAGATAACAAAAACGATGAAATTAGTGTATATTGTGAGTATTGTACAAAATACATTCTAAAAACAAATTGGCATTATCATAAAAGAACAAAGGGACACAAACTTAAATGTGCTGAGAAACCAGATAATAGCTTGGATGTTGATGGTGTTAAATGTATAAAATCATCGTTTAATAATAGAATTATCACATGTTTAGTTGAAAACAATAACAAAAATAATTTAATACCTGAAAACTTTTTAACGGAAATCAGAGACAAAATAATTAAATTATTCAGTGATGTGATTAAAAAAATATGAAAGCATAAAATTTAATATGGAACTGTTTTGCGAATATGTGTTAATAAAGGATAATGAAGATAATTGTATGATTGAAGTAAAGTCTCATCAGACTAAAATGAGTATTCTTATAATATATTCAACAAGAGATGCCATTCTTAATACTTACAACGAGCAATGGGATGTTATAATTAAAAAGATAAGTGAATTTCAAGAGCGTGACAGCGGTTGGACATTAATTGAAATATCACGTCTTGAGATAAACATTAATCCATATAAATGTATAAAAGGATCTCAATACATCCCTCAACCACCAGAAATACAGAGAAAGCATGCCTGTATCAATGTTAAAAATAATGATGAGTATTGTTTCAAGTGGGCAATAATATGAGCATTATATCTAATTGAAGACAATTCATATATAATTACGTCCTATAATGTTGTTAATATAGAATATGAAATCACAAGACTGGAAAATAATATTGAATTAAATTTTAAGAACTTGAACTTTCCGCTTCCAGTTAATCAGATAAAAGTATTTGAGACCAACAATCCTGAAATGAGTGTTAATGTGTTTGCATTAGATAATGAGAATAATATAGTCGGTCCATATTATTTTTCCCAACAGGAAAAATCTAAACACATTAACTTGCTGCTGTTGGAAGATGGCGAAAAATTCCATTATGTATGGATTAAAAATATTTCAAGGTAAATCAATAATAAGTTAAAAATGATATTAATATAAAATTGTTTCACTTTCCATTTAATTACAGATTAATAAGAAACCAAATAACAAAACATGTAAATATTATATATATATGTAATACATGTTTAATACATTTTCATAATGAGTCATCTCTGGAAAATCATAAGAAAGAATGTAATATGATGGTAACTAAAATGCCTAATATAGAAAACAGTATGCTTAGTTATAAAAATTTTAAAAAACAATTGGATGCGCCTTTTGTTGTATATGCTGATTTTGAATGTGTTTTAGAATCAATTAATATACAAAATTCAACAAATGTTAAATCAGTACAAAAGCATATTCCATTTGCTTATAGTTATTATATTAAATATTTATATAATTCAGATTTAAATATTTTTAAAATTTACAATGGTAATAATGTACCACACAATTTTTTAAAAGCTTAGTTAACGATATTTTAGATATTTACACTGAACATTTAAGTGTTATTAAACCAATGAATTCCTTAACGCCACTTCAACAGATACAACATTATGAAAGCAAGACTTGTCATATTTGTGAAAAAATTTAATCGAATAAAGATAAGGTAGCTGACCATTGTCATCTAACCGGTGAATATAGAGGTGCTGCTCATAACAAGTGTAATTTAGAATATCAAATTTCATTTCATTCCTATATTTTTTCATGATCTTTCAGCATATGATTGTCACTTGTTTGTTAGAGAGCTTTCATCTATTGAAGGTGATATAAATATTGTACCTTTAAATAAGGAACTTTATGTATCCATATCAAAAAGAATTACTGAAAATGAAAAACAAAGTATTGAGTTACGTTTTCTCAATTCATTTAGGTTTATGCCATCTAGTTTAGAGAAATTAGCAAATTATTTATCTGACAACGATTTAACAGTAGTAAAATCAGACTATTCAAATGATGAACGACTATTTAGATTCTGAAAATCATCTCAATGAAACTCAATTACCTCCCATTTCAGTTTTCTTTAATAAATTAACTAACGAATCGTGCAGTGTAGAGGATTAGGAAAATGCTCAAAAAGTATGGAAGACATTTAAATGTACAACATTAAAGGATTATTTACTTTTATATTTAAAGGTAGACGTTCTTTTGCTCTGTGACATATTTGAAAATTTTCGTCAAGTATGTAAAAACATTTATAATTTAGATCCCTCTCAATATTATACTACTAATATTAATATATATAATTTTGTTCTTCGAGGTATCAGGAGGTGTATTGTTCAATGTTCTAACAGACATTCAATAGCTAATAATAAATATATCAGTGATTATGATTCTAACAAGGAATCAAATTATATAATATATTTCAAGATTGTTAGTCTCAAATTCTTTTATCTGATTAACTGGAAGCTGAAAGTTCAAGTTCTTAAAATTTAATTCAATATTATATTCCAGTCTTATGATTTCATCTTCTATATTAACCATATTATAGGACGTAATTCTATATGAATTGTCTTTAATTGGATATAATGCTGATATTATTGCCCACTTGAAACAATACTCCTGAAATTCACTCATCCTTTTAATTATAACATCCCATTGCTCGTTGTAAGTATTAAGAATGGCATCTCTTGTTGAATATATTATAAGAATACTCATTTTAGTCTGATGAGACTTTACTTCAATCATACAATTATCTTCATTATCCTTTATTAACACATATTCGCAAAACAGTTCCATATTAAATTTTATGCTTTCATATTTTTTTAATCACATCACTGAATAATTTAATTATTTTGTCTCTGATTTCCGTTAAAAAGTTTTCAGGTATTAAATTATTTTTGTTATTGTTTTCAACTAAATATGTGATAATTCTATTATTAAACGATGATTTTATACATTTAACACCATCAACATCCAAGCTATTATCTGGTTTCTCAGCACATTTAAGTTTGTGTCCATTTGTTCTTTTATGATAATGCCAATTTGTTTTTAGAATGTATTTTGTACAATACTCACAATATACACTAATTTCATCGTTTTTGTTATCTTCAGTGTGAGAATGTGAGTGTCGATGCCATTCCGCATGATTTGAAAAATATTTATTACATGTTTTACATTTAAATGATGTGGATGGTCCATCATGATATAATCTAATATGTCTTCTTAAATTCCTATTCAGAGTGAATACTGTTTTACAAAATTCACAAATAAAACCGCCAGCCATTTCTTATTTATTTATTTTTTTGTTTTTAATGTGTTAAATAGATTTTCTTAAACAGGAATGTTTCTGTTAACTAACAACTACCGTTATTTATACCAAATTTTAATTTTAATAATATACAAGTCAGTGTTGATAAATTCAGTACTTTAGTACCTTTTTCAGTACTTAAGTACTTTTTTCAGTACTTTAGTACTTTTTTCAGTACTTTTCAGTATAAAAGTACTATTTGGTGCAAAAGAGTACTTTTTACTACTATTTGATGCAAACGAGTACTTTAACTACTATTTGATGCGAAAGAGTACTTTTTACTACTATTTGATGTAAAAGAGTACTTTTTCAGTTATAATTCAGTACCATTTCAAAATTTCAGTTTTGCAACACTGGTACAAGTTAACGACATATTTTTGCTTCACACCTCCTGCATGGACTCCAATTACAGCAATTTCATGGAAAAATAATTATGCTGCATCAGCGACTGCATGCTCGCGCATGTTAGTGCACGCGCCAGACAGTATGTAACTCGATATTTTATATAAATAATTCTGTTATCGCTATAACCACAAAAAAATTAATTATAGAAAAGAAATTGTTAAGTACAATCCCCTTTGTTCTAAAGAATAAACCTCTTACCCCCAATTTTTGGATTTAAATACATCCTTCAAAATGATGAATTTTTAAAAACTCATTAGAATTATTACAACAAGAAATCAATCGTTCGCTTAAAAACATTAATACATCAATATTGAAGAATATAGAAAAAATTGAAAATATACAAACAAATAGTATTATATCGATATACTAGAAATACAAAATATAAAAGCTGAATTGGGAGAACTATTAACAAAACATAGTAATCAGATTGATAAAGAACATATAGATTTATTTATGAAATTTATAAACGAATTAAGAACTTATAATTATGTAAATTATCCATTTATATGTGTTAATAGTATCATAAATAGATCTAACTGTGAAAATACTTATTCACAATCTTTTAACATTTGTCGATGACAAACATCCTATTCACAATATTTGTTAACACTTAAGCTTTTTAACCTTTATAAAAGTATTTTTAAATTTGAACCTTTAAAAATCTGAAGAAAAATAATAAATTTCTATTATGTATTCAAATGTAAAAACTGTACTTTTAATAAAATTTAATTGTAATCATAAGAAATGTAGTTAGTATAAGTTTTAGAATAATATTTTTCCCCAATAAAAATATTAATACAAAACTAAAACAAATTAAACATTTTTTTATTTCAACATTAATCACACCTGGTAAAGCGTGAGAATTCAGCAGATCTAATATCACAATGAAAAACATATGAAATATTTTTTTTGCCTACACGCGCCAAAACAGTACATAACTTGATATACGTTTTGCATTGAATAAACTGTGTGTAATGAAAGTAATGTTTGTGTATTTGAATTTTTTATAATGCAATTTGATACCTCGTGCCATTGGTAATTGACAGTTTTGTTTATATTATTGAGGAATGTATCAAAATGCATTTTTAGGTAGCACAAACGTAACCAACACACAACAGTGGATAAGTGTGACCAACACACTACACCTCCGCTCTTAAGAAAAATCTATACAATTTAAATTGGATGATTTTTTTGAATAATTATGAATTCTTATTTTAATTTAAGTATATATTACTAAATTTATTTTTAAGTGTTCTAAGAATTATTTTACATTACCATTTTATTTTATACTTTATATTTTTTAGTCTGTTTTTATGAATTGCTTTTATATTTGTTTTTATCTTAATTAATACATTTGAATCATCTATATCTATTACTTCATATGGTCCATCATAAGGTGGGTCATATTTTCTTCTATTTCCAGCCTTGACCAAAACTAAGTCGTTGTGTTGTTCGAGTTATTTAATGAGCCCATACTTCTTTTGATTTTTACAGTCTCTATCAACTTTTTGCACCAAAGCATGTTTTAGTCTAGTCTTGAGTTCATTAGCATAATTTGCATAATTGTAAATTTTAGGATGGTTCATGACTTCATGTCCGGGTAAACTTGGTAATTTTCCAAAAATGAGTTCAAAAGGTGAATATTCAGTATCTACATGAGGGGTTATATTGTACGCAAAGGTATAGTAAGGTATCCATTTATTCCAATTGTCATCTTGTACAAATGACAAAAAGTATTCATTAAGAACCCTATGCTTTGGCTATGGTTTTTGCTTCTTTCGTCTCTATGGGACATGCAACTATGTATTTCGTTAATTCGCATTGCATATTTAAAATATATCTAAAATTGTTTATTGGACGTAAAGGACCTATAGTGTCAATTACTATAGTTTTGAAACTATCTATTAGCGTATCTGTAACCTTTAATTGTTTCTTCGTATGTTTAGTCTGTTTGTTACGTTGGCATAAGTCACATTTAGACACGTATTCTTTTACATTTTTGTTCATATTTTTCCAAATGTACTTCTGCTTTAATTTTAGTAAAGTTTTCTTCACTCCAAAATGTCCTCCTTGGGGTGTATCATGGTATAATTTTATTAGTTCTTGCCTTCTCTCTTGACTTGTTATATACTGAGGTTTTTTGTATAGTAATATAATTATGTCATCTTTGTTATTTTTGTTTGCTTTGTTATATATGGCCTTAAATTCATCGGCGGGTATTATATATTGCATCATTTCTCTCAATTGCAAATTTCTTGTATCTTGTATTTTTTAAATATGATGATAGTTTCTCCAAAAATAAATACTTTGGATTATCGCTACATCTAACACGTGTTTCCTTATTCATTTTATAATATTCTACTATATGTTGATATAATTCTTTTACATTATTTTCTGGCCTTTTTTGTAGTATATATATTTTAATTTCGTTGCGCGCTTTATATCATTTATTGACGTGCAATCCCACATATGGAGTTGATCAGTCCCCTTATGAGATTCACTCATAACATTTTTATCTCTTATAATATTCTTTTCTGATGACTTTTTACTCATACCTCTTGTAATTACTAATGTTTTCTTTACCTTTTCGTAATTTTCCAATGGTATCATACTCTTTAGTGTAGTAGAATCAATATCTATCCTTGATAATGCACCGGCATTAGTCCAGTCTTATCCTTGTTAATTTAGAGTTCGGATTTTTATGCGAAAATAGTGAAATCAAAGGTCTGTGATCTGTCACAACTGTGAATTTTCTACCATATAAATACGGTCTAAAGAATTGTATACCTAATGTATAAGTTTTATAATTACAATATTTTTTTCTTTTGATTACGTACTAATAATTTTTACAATTTTATTATAGGCCGTTTACACTACAGCGAAATCTAGTAGATTAGATTTCAAATCTTGCTCAAAATCTAGATCGTTTACACTGGATTTATTTGACAGTAGCAAGATTTCATTTTAATAACAAAAACAGCTGACTGAAATTTAAAAGAAAATAATAATATTTTAGTTTAACCCTAATCAAGTCAGGAAAAAATTTTACAAATCCAGTCAAAATGTGTCTCAGAGGCACATACAAAGAATTAACGTATTAATTTTGTTAACTTATTTTTATTTTATTAAATTTTTTCTTCTCAGTTACATAAATGAAATATTATTTATTTATTTTCGCATTTTAAGCAAACTAGAACTTTTGAACAATGCTCGTTGCAAGTATTTTTGTGATAAATACTGCAAGACTGCTTACACATTCTGCATATCTTCGGTGGGCACATATAACATCTACGTCGCACATCTGTCTGCCTTGGCTGGTTTGAGAATTCCTCCTTGTGTTGTATGGACCGAACATTGGACAAATTATTTTTATTTAATTTTAGAAGACTACAGCAAATAATGGGCGCCAGAACTCTTCGTAACCATTATACCGCATTATAACTCATTATTATATTTAATTTTGTTGTTCACCAACAATAGAAGTAATAGTTAGCGTTCCCATATGTGCCTCATAGACACATTTTGACATGATTAAGAACATTTTTGATTGAAACAAAATAAAAAATAAAAAGAAATTAATTTATTACTTGAAATTTGTAAATTCTAAATAAAACAACTGAAAGTAGGAATTCAAGGAGCAGTAAGAACTAGAACCTATATTTAAGGAAGTTACAACATGACCAAGTGAAATATGTGTCGGAGAGGCACATGTTGACTTGATTAGGGTTAAATTGAAATGCCATTTTTTCCCTGCTCAGCATTGTATTTTTAAGTACTATTTGGCAAAACACATAGTTGCATTTCTATTTTTACTAGATTTTGAGTAGATTTTGCCGAAATCTACTAAATAAGTAGATTTTGTTTTGTATGGGAAATGTAGTTAAAATCAACTAGATTTGGCTCAAAATCTCATAAGTACTAGATTTCGCTGTAGTGTAAATGGCCTATTAAATTTATTACATTTAAAACATACAATAATATACACATAATTATGGGTGTTACCCTTTAATTATATTTTCATAGAATTGAACACTTAAACCGCTACTTACATTCTACACACAATTTTTTTGTTTGTTTATATACTCTCTACTGTTAAAATGAAATTTTAAAAATAATTTACTCTTATTATTCATCTTCTCTTCTAATTAAAATGATCTGTTTACATTAATAATTATAATTAAAAAAGAAAATTATTTAAATTTTTTATGTAACGTTGGTCGAAAATCCTCACCATACTCTTGATATGATTGTTGGTGATGGTGATCGATTAAAGTCGATTCATCTGCTGTCACAAAAGAGTCAGGTGGTGGTGTATAGGGTCTATCTAGAGGATAATAGGCGCTACGTGCTGGGCTATTATCGCTAGGTTCATCTTTGGGGCGTGGTATATGTAATTGTTTAATTTCCGTTATATATGATTCAATTTTGTCTAGTAAAGTTAACTTTTTAAGTTTTATTAACTTGCTTTTATTTCTACTTGAAATACGTTTATTATTTTTTTTTTTTCTTAAAAAAAATTCGATTTTTTTTCAATTCTTTGCTTATACGACTGGGCAGGATCAAATGAAGAAAAAATTTAGTCGGTAGTCAGGAACGAGAGGGCAGGATCAACACACAAAAATTTTGTCAGTAATACGATCGAATTTGCAGGATCAACTGGACAAAAAATTTTGTCAGTAACAGGATCGAATTTGCAGGATCGCCATGTAATGAAAGTAACAATGATATGGCAGGATCGCCATGTAATGAAAGTAATGTTTGTGTATTTGAATTGTCGGTCAGTTTTATGTCTGTCCTGGTTTGCTTATTATTAAGGCGAGCACGCCGCTTAGTTATGGCTAAAAAGCCGCAGTTTGGTGAGAATAAAAAAGATACTTTATCAGCTAAAGAACCGTTATGATCATCAATTTTATTCTAAATTATATCAATCAACTAACAGCTATTTATAAAAATTTCTTAAGTCTAATTTCTTACATATTAATATTTATGACCTAATTTAGTTTTTTTTACTTAAGTCTAATTTCTTTATATAATACTTATGACCTAATTTAAGTTTTACTTAACACATAGTGTTCATGGTCAGCATTTTGCTACTTTACAATTATTACGTATTGAAAATTTTTATAATGCAATTTGATACCTCGTGCCATTGGTCATTGACAGTTTTGTTTATATTATTGAGGAATGTATCAAAATGCATTTTTAGGTAGCACAAACGTAACCAACACACAACAGTGGATAAGTGTAACCAACACACTACATGTGACTATATGTTTTTAACTTTTAATAAATACACTTTTATAAAAATAAAACAAATTAAACATTTTTTAGTCCAACATTAATCACACCTATATGTAAAGCATAAGAATTTAGCAGATCAAATATCATAATGAAAAATATATGAAATATTTTTTTGCCTACACGCGCCAAACAGTATGTGACGTGATATACGTTTTGCATTGAATAAACTAAACAACCGGTATAAACGTATCACAATCACCCTACATAACCCTACATCTCTCTCTAATATATGTTACATGACTAAAAAATATTTAGCTTACTTTTCAAAACAAAAATATGAAGCCATAAAACAACCGTCATAAACGCATCACAATCACTCTACCCACTCTGACAAATGTCACATACCTATCAATCAACCTGGAAGGAGTTATGTTATCACATCAACCTCCACCAAAACCCAGAAGATCTATCTAAACAATAACAATTAAAACAAAACACGTACAACTATATATCTATTTCTTCAACAATAAATCATACAAACCTATCGACTAACCAAAAATGACACGCTGTAGCGTAGGCATGCTCCCAAATATGTATGGAAAAATTTTATCAAATTCAAAAACTCCCAGGAACACGTTCAACTATATTTCTATTTACTTAACATTAAATCTTACAAAAAATAAAATAAACAAAACCACAACATTCCAAGTACAGTTTCACACGCACACACTCAAATTAAAAATTTAAATTTTCATAATACATGTTACAAACTATAGACCCATCGTACACAATTCACTTCACAATTCAATTCATAACTCACAGCTCTGCGTGATCTCAAATATTAACACACACACACATACATACACATTAAAAAGCATTACCTTTTCATAATGCATGTTACAAACCTATAGACCGAGCACACACAATTCATTTCACAATTTAATTCATTACTCCCAGCTATGCATGCTCCCAAATTTGTATGGAAATAGTGTTCCAGAAACGCCATAAACATACTACTGACCAAGAAATTTAATTTAATTTTTCATAAACTTAACACCAACCTTTTTCTTTTTTACTTTTTAGATGAATAATCTTCTAATGGAATACGACTTTAGCCAGCTCACAGTTCTCTGCAGCGTTGCCAACTTAGTGCCTTTCGCGCTAGATTTAGCTCGTTTTAACTACCTAAAAGTCAAATTTTTTCTTATCTTATTTTTTATTTCTAGGACAGTAACAGAATCACATATACTTTAAAAGTCCTACCAAAATTTGAATAATTTGGTATATATTTTTCAGATATGCATCATCAATATTCTAAAATCATTGGAAATATTTACAAAATCCATTTAATATCGACCTATTGGCAGCAGGTACAGATAAATAATGCACATGTGATGACACTTCGGGTCCAATTATATGTATATGTTTGCTATTCGCTGCAGTATGCTTTGTTTTAAAGACACTATTTGCAAGGAATATTAAGTTCATAGCTAATGGAAGTACCAAATGGAACTCCCCTCTAAATAAAATAATTATATAGAATTTTACTCCTTGCTGATCAGTATAGACCATTGCCAAGAAAATTCACCAAAGTTCTTCGTCGTGATAATAATATTTAAAAATTCGAAAAAGAATTAATCCAGAAAATTTAATTATATTTACTAAAGCTTTAGTAAAATATACAAAAAAGTCCGAGAATTTTGCGTCATTATCATTCATTTTGATCATTTTGGCCATTTTATCAGCATATTTATTTCCCTGAAAATCCATGTAAGCTGGTGTGTATAAACTTTTTAATTGAGTGTTTCGAATACGGTTTACTTTGATACGAATTATGAGAGGGTCCGATTGCTTATATAACTTTAAAGGTTTTATACATGGCAGACTATTGGTTTCATCTTCGATAAGTTTAATTTTATCGCTTCTTCAATGGCAGTTAATTCTGAGGGTATATTGATGTGAACTCCGGTAGATAGAAAAAGCTTTGTAATTTGCAATTCTGGAGCCATTTTTAGTTCTGTGGATGTTTATTTGTTCTACATGGCATTGTTTTATCTGTTCAAACTTGGTGTTCCCTTTATTGGTCTTGAGAGTTTGTAAAAAGAATGATTACACAGTGAGCGCCATAAGTGAGTCAACACTGTTGTTCTTAAGTATAAAACTGTTTTGTTCTTAAGAATAAAAAAAATTCCTTTTTCATGAATTGTTGTTTTTCTTTTAACATTTTATTACTTAATAAATAAAAATTTTCATTTTTGGAAATTTATTCGACTATTCTCATTTACTTTTCTCGCTATCCTAAGAAAATTAATTATTTCAGTGGTGTTTACTCACTTCTGGCGCTCAGTGTATATTAGTTCAAGGTTGGAAACAATTTTGAAAGTTGCATCTTTGTTTAAAGAAATTGATAAATTATTGGATTGAAGGATGGAACTAAAGTCTTTTAGAATATTGGCTTTCTTGTCAGCAGTAAACATTTTGTGGTTCCATATAAATTACATTAATTTTCATTTGATTTCTTTTAACTATTTGATTAGTAAAAAGTTTTTATATTTATCTTCTGAGGAGGATAGACCTTATTCAATAAAAATATTGTTTTTAGGTTTGGTTCCAAACGTTTGAGAAATAATTCTTAAGGCTTCGTTCTAGAATCTTTATTAGTTGCAGTTTCGTTTTTGCAGCTTTTGCGTATATAATCAAAGTGTAATCAATTCTGTTTAATACAATCGATTTATAAACGATAACTTAACTAACTAAATAGCATGTTCATGGCGCTTCTGTCCCATCTGTACAGTGTTATTAATAAGTTGTTCGGAGTATGATCGAAAATCTATTTAATTTTATTACCAAAAGACATGA
This sequence comes from Sarcophaga subvicina, assembly GCA_936449025.2. NCBI lineage: Eukaryota > Metazoa > Arthropoda > Insecta > Diptera > Sarcophagidae > Sarcophaga > Sarcophaga subvicina. The sequence continues at coordinate 68,779,142 of OW388081.2, read as the reverse complement.
TTAATATTGTATTGAGGATGTTGATGTAACTGGGAATGCTAGACTATATACCACATTTCTTTTATAATTACATGCGATTGGGCAAATAAAAATGCCTTGTTGTATGTGACTTACATATAAATGATTCAATAAAGAGCAACTGAATGAAGCAAAGTAAAAAAAATTATAAGAAAACCCAACTTGGAATCAGGATCCGTTCATATACCATACCCTATACGATAAGCTTTTACATGTATCATGTATCTCGACAGTTACCTGCGTATTACCCGGGATAATTGCTTTTATCGAAATCTGATCTATAAACCAAAGCCTTCATCGTAAATTTTTGCTTGATTTTTTGGATCCGCCGTTATTCCAGAGCTACAATGTTACTAGAATACACCCAAACCTTTTTTTACACGGTAGATACGTTCCAGCGGATACCGTGGAAAAAACGCGTAAAAAAAGACAAATATTATGTATGTATGTAAGTGTATAAACAAACTGAAAGGATTTACATAGGATTGATGCAGCAGCCTACATATGCCTATAAAATTGAATAATTTTGCTAGCCTGTCCAGAATTTTTACCTTTTCTTCTAAGGAAATAGCGTTTCGTTTTTGTTTACTCATAGCTAGGTTAATGATTTTAAATTAATAACAGAAAACCTCCATAAATAGTAAAACTATTAACTTACTTTGTTAACATCTAAGATTAACTTTTTTCACTTTAAATTACCGCTGAATAGCACTGACCTGTCGAATGTCAATAGAAAAAAAACCGTGTTATTTCAAATTCGCGTAAAAAACCCGTGTAAAAACAGGTTTGGGTGTACTTCCAATCATGAGAAATACCAACAGAAATCGTTCAAACATCTGGTAGATCAGTCAATTGGCAACACAAAAACACTTTTGGGCAATTATAAACTCGACGAGAAAATTTGAACGAACTCAAATATATGATGATCATTTGACATATTTTATAATACTCAATAATTCAATCAACCCTATATTACTACTCACTCATTATACCAAACTACACATAGCGAATTATTTATGTTGCTAAAAATATAATTTGCCTATTCTAAACGTCATTGGAATGCAGACACTGAGTTCTGAGGAAGCTACAACTTAATTCCAATAAGTTTTCACACACATTTACCACTCCAACCCATAAACAAACGATTAAAAATAATTTTGTTTTCTATCGCAGATTGCAGGCCCGCAAGGGAGTTCACGCGAATTAACTAAATTTACTTAATCCAAACCCTGCCGTCCAATATCAACAACAACATCCTCACAACAAAATTAATCATCCCTTTTGTATATAAAGTTAAGTTGATTTTCGATCATACACCGAACAATGAACGTTAATGACACGACGCGTGTACACACAAACACAAACATTTAAAAATAAATTAAACGCACTACATCTATATCTATATATGTACATATATAAAAATTAATGTTTGTATGTATGTCCTTTATAGAATAGTAAACTATTCATTTGATCATGTTATGATCTTTAGCAAAGTAGTTGCGCATGAGCCGGGGAAGGTTTCTAAGCAAAAACTCTGAGAGTAAATAAAATTGCCATGGAAAGTTCCTTAAAAATCTGTCGATCGGAGTCGACTTTAAACTGTAGGTCCCGCCATTCATGTATAAAATTAACACACACAACATAAGTGGTGTGAGAAACTAGGTCATAATCCTGGCTGAAGGGTTGTAATGACCAATTATGTATGTATGTATGTAAGCGGTGAACCTTTAATTATTAAACTATGCTCACTAGTACGCAATTGGAAATTTAGTTTTCCTTTATACAGAGTTAAGCATCATGGCAGTGCGTGCTAAAGTGAATGGGCAGGATTATCATACTGAATTATCACTCGGGGGCCTACATATATGCCAATTGTAATTGAATTTAATAAATAACATTGACTTACTCGATTAGCGGAAGGAACTCAACAACAGAAGTGTTGGCATTGTGTCATTCTATTTAAAATTCTAAATAATTAAAATTAGAAATCTGCATACAAAAAATAAATAAAATTTAAATTATTTTGTAAATTAATTTTTGAATAATTACTTTCTTTTATGGTTTATCCCCAGAATGCTTGCAAAAAAGCTACAAATTGGAAATTCTTTGTCGAAATATTTATAATTTTTTGTGCTTTGTTCGAAAGGTATATCGGATCTAAATTCTACATCACGAAAAATATTAAAGAGAACTATGAATTGATTAATTTTTTTCCTCTTTGGTGATTTCTATTTAGAAGTTGGTTACAGATTTTTAATTCCCTGGCAACATTGGATGATACACCACTACTTTTCCATTTCAAAACTACACTTTCAGTACTTTTTTATTATTACAGATTTTATTGTTTGCGCTTTTCAACTATTAACTATTATTACTATACTATACTATTACTATACTATACTATTACTATACTATACTATTACTATACTATACTATTATTATACTATACTATTACTATACTATATTATTCAAACTATTAACTATTAATTAAATAGTTCAACATAATGCTAAAGGTGAGGCAGCCCAACATCCATGCAATGTTCGTTTTTAGATTACGAAAAGCAATGAAAGAACGGTTGTTGAATGCTAAATGAACGTTAGGTTCCGACGACATTTGATTAAACGGGACTTTTATGTTTCGAATCAACTGTTTTTGTTTTGTATATGACAAACATGTATAAGTCGTTAGTTAGTTTTTCAATTCCATTCCGTACGAGTATTAAATATAAATAAATATTTTTTTTTTTTAAAGTAGTAGTTAAGTACTATTTCAAAATTTCAATTTTGCAACACATGTTGCGAACACTCTCTGCACAATTGTGTTATGAAATAGTAACCACTGATCTATAACAGAACTTACTTGTATATAATATTTATTACAATGCATACTGTTCACGCTGGCCACCCTACGTTTAAGTTTAGATTTAAGTTTTGTTAAAGTGTATAAACCACCCATGTACTTACGTTTATAATATTGTGAATTATTAATAATATGACAGAATTGTTGTAATATAAACGAAAAGAGATCAATATCCAATCAACCCCCAACCCGAAGGTACGTTCTATGTACAAATAAATAATTTTTATATCGAAAAATTAATACCCGATTTTTTTTCTTATTATCGAGAAATATTTTATTTTATTTATTTCCCCTCTCACCCCCACATTTTGGTCCTTCGAACCGGATCATCCCCTAAAAAATAAAATAAAATATTTGACGTGTCACCGTTTGGAATTTGTTTTTTTATAATTTCTTTCCCTTAAAATATTTTTTACAAGGTATGTAAAACTCAAATACTAATTTTGTTGTGAAAAAAGAAATAAAAAAACATTGGTGTAAAATAAATAAAAACAAAACAAATAAATATATATATAAACATCAGTGCAGTGTGTCTCTGTGAAGTGCGTGTAATGCTGTAGTTACCCAGACGTAACGTAACGTACCGTAGCGAACGTTCTCTTTTTAGCATATGGAGAACAATGTAAACGATTACCGAAACGTTCTCTCTCGTTAGCAAAACGTAACGATCTGTATAAAACATATTGTAACCAACATTTGTGAAAAAATCACCAAATAAGGAAAAATATGACCAAAATTAAATTCGCAGTTTTATATTTTATTTTTTTCAAATTTAAATTACAATTGAGAAAAAAAGAAACAAAAAATAACAAAATAAAATTATAGCCTTAGTAATTAATTAATTTTAACAAACAAACCAAAAGCTATTTTTATAAGAATTATTATAACCAAATCCGGACAAATCTACACATTGGCCAAAAAACGGCAACACTGATGATGTGTCTGTATACCAATTTCTTTGCATTGTGTTGTGTTCGTTTGTGTGTTGCTTTGTGTTCTGTTTCATTTTTATTTACATTCTTGGTTGACATATGTCCCGTTTTGAACGTTTCTATAACTACACAAACGTTTTTAAGGCTACGTACATTACGATTTTACGTTTCTTACGCTTGGGTAACCAGGGCATTAGAATATACGAAGAATAAAATGTAAAAGTGAAAAGAAGAAAACACGAACAACACAGAGTGTATTGATCTTGCGTGTTGTTGTGTTGTGTATATATTTTGTAAACAGCTGAAGATTGCCAAATCGAGGTGGCGGCTGTTCCCTTTTGTTAAAGACCGCATATTCTTACACCAATATAATAAGCGAATTATATTATTTTATATTTTTCGGCTTAATTTGGTTTTGTTTGAGACATCTCTTTTTTGATTTCATTAAAGGCGAAATATATATATTTTGTTTATATTTCTTATCTATATTTTTATTATATTTTTATATATATTTTTATTATATTTTTATATATGTTTTTTATGAAAAGAATTGATTATTGATTAACTTTTTTGAGTAATCATTTTATTGCGATTTTAATTTTTTTTATTTTGTGATTTGATAACTTTCCCTCTTATATCGGTATTCACTAACATAGTTTTTGCTCTCATTTTTTCGGATTAATTTTGTGTTGAACTAGTCGTTTTGAATATTTCCCTTTTCTTATTTTTGGGATTGTATTATTCGTAAGTTTTTTTTTTGAATTTTTCGAACTTTTATTTCGCGTTTTTGAAGTTTTCTCATTTGTTCCTATTCTTTGGAATTTTGCAATTTGGAGTCCCCTTTAGTGAACTATCTAATATTTTCGTTTTCTTTTTCGGAGTTTTTTATAACCTCTTCTTTATCCCAGTTGCGATAAAATGGCCGCGTTAAGAAACTGGACAAGGAACTACAATCGCTTAGTCGATTTTGAAAGCTTCATTCAGGCTATCCCCAAAGAAGAACATTCTCCTCACACTCTGAGTGTCCATCGGCAGGAGTTAACCCGTTTGTGGAAAGCTTTTCGGGACACTTATGAGGACTTATTGGAAAGTGCCGACAATACCAAGGTATCTTCTAAAGACTTGAAGGCTAAGTATATGTCGGGATATATTTTCAATGCATCTCGGTCATTGATGGGTTAACTGATAGCCTTAAGGGCAAGGCTGCGAACCCCTTACTAATAGTATCCCGATACATCTTCCCCCCTGTGACACCCCAACCTTTGCTGGTAATTACGCATCTTAACCAACGTTTAGGGACATGTTTTCGGCCATTTATGGGACCAACCCCCATATTAGTAACATCCAAATTATGTATTATCTTTTACAAAAGACAGAAGGTGAAACGAGGGACATTATTCGAACTTGCCCCATGACGAATGATGGTTTCGACATGGGGTGGCAGAACCTTGTGGATAGGTATGAGAATAAACGCGTTTTGGTGAATTCTCAATTGAAACCCCTCTTTAACCTCCCTTCCATATCCAAAGAATCTGGCCCTGCAATTAAGAGTTCGCAGCGAACAATTAATGATTGTATAACGAATTTGTCGTTGCTGGGCATAGACTCAGAATTGGGATATAATCTTGGTTTATATTTGCTTCACCAAACTCCCCGAACACACTTTAGCTCTTTGGGAACATTCTCAAGGGCCTTGCTCAGAACTTCCTAAGTGGAGCAAGATGGATGAGTTCCTGACTGCCAGATACCGAACTCTGGAATCAGTGTCGGACATTATCGGCAGCCACAATTTTTCCCAAGGTACTGCTCGGGTTAATAACCAATGCAGTTCTGGTAACCATCAAAAATTGAGAACCTTTGGGACCACTATGACCCCTAACTTACCCCAAAGATAATGTCCAGTTTTCAGTGAGAATCATCTCATTCGTTTGTGTTCAGACTTTTTGAGGATGACGGTTAGTGCTCGCTTGGAAACCGTTAAAAAGCATAAATGCTGCACAAATTGTACCAGAGCTCAAATGTTTGCTATATTTGCAAGCAAAAACATCATTCTCTACTTCATCGTATAGAATATTTCCCCCGGGAGGAACCGAGGACTGGAACTAACCCCGCTAACTCTTCTACCTCACATAGTTCTCCAGAAATCCCTCGGCCTTCTCCTACACAAAAGCGAAATGAATTGGATAATGGCCATCTATATTCGCTGCTGCTCAACCTTTTCAGAACTTCGCTACCCGACTACAGTCCGCCCCGTCTTCAACAGTTCTGTTAGGAACTGCCCATGTGAATATGGAATTAGATCATGTCATTTTCTCTGCGGGAGCTCTGATAGACCCAGCGTCTCAAGCTACTTTCATCTCTCAAAAGTTGCAACGGAAGCTAGATCTTCCGACATAATCGGCACCTGCTGCCGCTGTTGTGGGCCTTAATGGCGCAGTGGTAGCAAACTCTAGAAAAGTTTGTATTGTTTCATTACGGTCTCCCATTAATTCAAAGTTTGAATTGACCACAGAGGCGTATGTTGTTGAAGAACTTACTGGTCAATTACCCACATGCTCGTGTGATGATTTTGATACTCGTACACCTGATCTCCCGGTATCAGATTTTAACTATACCCACATGGATTTGCTATTGGGTGGGGAGGTATACTCCCGAATAATGCTTTTTGGAGTTCGTAAAGACCCCAAAAACCCTCTTTTTCGGTTGGATTGTAACTGGCAAAACACGTCAGTGAAATTCGTTATCCTTTAAGTCCGAATCCCCTACGGACTTGAGTACTGGTCCACCTCGTAAAGGTGGGTTTGCTCAAAATTTGAGATGCGATTGCTACAGAAACCCGAGGTTAAAACCTGATACGAGGAGCTTATTGAGGAATACCCGTCGCTGGACCACACGCCGACTATGACTCTATTTATTCTCCTCTTGACCCAGTTACTAGTTACCCCAGCATGCCGTTTTTTAAGTCACATCATTATTTTTTTTCTTTTTTCAGCTATCCGAATATCCACTAGTTTCCTAATTTTTGGAATTGTCAGACGCCAGCACCGCTAAAATTCTGGGTTTACGTTGGAATGCGAGCATTGATACATTTACTTCAAGCCAGCTCAGACGACCTGTTTCTCTATAGTCACAAAACGTTCTGTCTTGTCTCAAATAGACAAAGCTATTTGACCCCGTTGGGTGAGTGGCACCTAAAATCGTAGTTGCTAAGATTATTTTATGCGACAAATTTGTAAAGGCAGAACAGATTGGGACGAATGTTTGGAACCCATGACGTTTAACAGATGGCTTGAGTTTGTCGATGATTGCTCGTACATCGACAGGATTAACATATCCCGTTGGTTTAATTTGAACCCTCAGCGTGAAGTACTTCATGCATTTTGTGATGCTTCAGAGAAAGCATAAGTTGCCATTTTGGATAGTAGAGTCCTAACCACGTTTGGTGAATTTGTCACCCACTTACTCGCTGCCAAAGTAAAGTTGTGTCTGTAGAAGTGTAAACTTAACCCCGTTTAGAGCTCTGCGACGCAACTCCATTGGCAAAAAATGGTATTTTCACTTCGTTGGAAGCTGAATCTTACCAGATCGGAAGCTTTAGTGGGACAGATTCAACAATCGTTCTGTCCGGGCTTCAAAAACCCCCATGGCATTGGCCAACTTTTGTGGCATATCGAGTATCGCTTACCGTGGGCCAGGTAGGCGCTGACATTTGGAATCACGTGGAATCTCTACATAGAGTTGCTACCCCAAAATGACCGTTTTTACTCGTCAGGAAGGCCATTAAGAGGATTTTGTTGTCGATCATGTTGTCATTCGTTATAACAATTAACGCCGTAACGATCGAAAATTTAGTCGAATCGAACGTAATTTTTTGTTGCTGTTTCGAAGTGCGAGTGGTCGCAATTTGAACTGCCAATGGCATTATAATACGGCCAATTGTGAAGCTCGTGCCGCTTTTTAATCTAGAGCAGTATTAATTCGTTCTCTCTTTTTCTGTTGTGTGTTCGTCGTTTTCATTTACAGATCATCTAACACCCTGTGAGCTATCTTTCGAACGCACTACTAACGACAACCACGACATGATTATTGTTGATTCCAGCCCAAGAAGAAGAGCACAACCCACAACCAAGCTCTGGAAAAACGATGCGCGTATGCTGGCCAATACGACTGCAGGAGCTACAATAGTAATCAACGTGCTGGGCAGATAATTTCTTCGTTATCACTCTATTCTTATTTTTTTTCTTTACCTATTCTTAATGTACTGAATTTACAATTATTTATATTGAATTTACATATTGAATTTTAACTGAATACTACCCTGAAATGTTAATTTATGATCTCTGGCCAGGTGACTTCTCGGTCCTCTTGTTGCAATGTTGCAAGGAGGGCGGGATGTTCACGCTGGTCACCCTATGTTTAAGTTAAGATTTAAATTTTGTTAAAGTGTATAAACTACCCCTGTACTTACGTATATAAAATTCTGAATTATTAATAATATGACAGAATTGTAGTAATATAAACGAAAAGAGATCAATATCCAATCAACCCCCAACCAGAAGGTACGTTCTATTACAAATAAATAATTTTTATATCGAAAAATTAATACACGATTTTTTTCTTATTATCGACAAATATTTTATTTTATTTATTTCCCCTCTCACCCCAACACATACATATGTTCATAAAGTGTTGGTATTATATTTCAATAGCACAGAAATACTTTATGAATTTATTAAATACAGAATCCAAAGTGTTCTCCTTATACACTGTTGCAGTGTTAATATTATAGTTGCAGATCGAGTTCAACCACCCAATGTAACATTGACTATAACTACATACTTCTTTTACAATTGGTAATAGTGTGTTGGATTAATAACAAAGTTTATTACCTTTAATAACGGTCATTTAAATTCACCATTGCAGGACTGAGATACCCATAAATCTTTTTTACTGGCATTGCCAGTAGAGTAAACTTAAACAGATATTCAAGTTTTTTATTTGTGTAATAAAGCAACATTTTGTTTAAGGGATTTGTTTGTTGATTTAGTTCGTTATTGATTGGAATTTTAATACCATTAACTTTGCTAAATCGAATCTATTAAATTAAGAATTTCTGAATTTATATTTCTGAGATAGATAGATCGATAGTAAATTCGGAAAGCGAACATTGATAAAGAAAATTTCGGATCGTGATATGGCACTGAATATTTATGCAAGAGTTAAAATTAAATAATCTGTGATTTTTTAATACATTTACTAGTTTTTGTACATATTATACTTTTGAAATGGGAATGACTGTCGGAGCATTTACCATTGGTAACTCATGCTATTGGGTCATTTTCATATATTGATTTATATTATGAAGTCGCCGTGGTCTAGTAGGTAGTGTGTTGGCTTATTAGACGAAAAGCCAGGGTTCGAGCCCCAAAAAGTATTTCTTCGGCGACTTCCTCTCAGCAGATTTCTGGCAAAAACTCTGAGAGTCAATAAAATTGCCATGAAAAAGTTTCTCAAAAATCTGTCGTTCGGAGTCGACTATAAACTGTAGGCCCCGCCACTCATGTATAAAATTAACACACAACATAAGTGGTGTGAGAAACTAGGTCAGAATCCTGGCTGAAGGGTTGTAATGACCAATTATGTACGTATGTATGATTTATATAATATTTTTTATTTCTTTATTCCCCTTTTAGTGGACTTTACCCGATTGATTTTGGTGTTACCGGTCGCGGTAGCAATTTGTCTATTTTGAGAAATATGTTTGTTGGTTTGTGTTTCGCTGAAGTATAACTAAGTAAATAATTAATATGCCGAAGTCGAGGGAATTGTTGGGTTTTAAGAGATTTGCACAAATACTCCAGGAATTTGAAAGGGAATTTAAGGCTACTCCTTTGAAAGGTAATAGTGCCTTCTCCATAGAAATTAAGATAGTAGAATTCAAGTCGTTATGGGCAAAGAATCTTATGATACCTTTTCCGCAATTGATGAAGGATATTTAGAAGGAGATCGTCAAGCAACACCTGTACTTTTTGGTCGGTTGGGATAGGTAACTGTTACCTCACTCTCCCAGACTTTTGGCCACCCGATGTGGGTTGTTATCGACTGACTGTATAAATGGTTAAGGCAGCGTGAACCGAATTTGGCACAATATACAACTGCCCAAATGCACTATGGAGGTGTTTTATGGGGACTGGGTATGTACATATGTGAATAGGGCTAACGTTTTACCAGTTGAATAGTTATTTTATTTACGACAGTTCCAAGTGGTGAAGCCCTGGAGATGGTGATAAAGTCTCCTTTGGCTGCTCATGGATTTCTGGAGGCGTGGAATAACTTGAAGGACAGGTGTGAAAATAAGAGAATTTTAGAGAACTTTCAGCTGAAAGTTTTGTTCACGCTTACACCGGTTAAGGCCGAGTCAGCTCAGGATATCAAATCGATGCAGAGATATATCATTAATTCAATATCTTCACTTCGGATGCATGGTATTTTTATTCCTAATTGGGATATAATTTTCATTTATTTATGCTCCACCAAGTTGCCATTGTTTAATTTGTCTCTATGGGAACAGACTATTCGGAAAACATGGAGATTCTTAGACGAGTTTTTGACTTTCAATCTTTCAATCAACAGATAATAGTAACGTTAAGTCAGCTCCTGAAGTTCTTACCAGTTCGTGGAAGAGCGTTCGGTCTTTGCTCGATCTTTGACTGAAAATTTTTTTTGTTGTTCTGGCCAACATTTGTTCCATTTGAGGAACTTTTTAGGTTGTAAAACAGAACAACCTGTGTATTAACTGCTTCGCGACTGTTCAAGCATCGGGAGGCGTCTGCATCCTCTCAGGGGTATCGTCGTAGAGCTCAGATTTTTTCCGTCATTTTATTGCCATATTTTTCTGCTGAAAAGCGTGAATCTATTTCCATCTGAGTAATAACGTTGGCAGTTTTTTAATGTTTTTTTAGAAAGTGGAATAATGTCTGATTTTCTAGCGAACACTTTTAGTTGGATTTTAGAAATTTACAATAAAGGACATCATTTCGTTTTTCTGTTCAAAATTTCATTATTGGGTCAGTAAACGAATCTTTTCCATTTTTTTTCATTTCTCACATTCAACTACACGCAATAAGATACATTTTTATTCGGAAACGTTAATTTTTATTTACATACCGAAGATTGGATAATGGAATTCAATTATCTTTGAGACTTTCATAATTGTTCGTAAAATTAAAAATATAGTAGTACAAAACGATTAATTTTAGTGCGGTTTTGTTGCCTTAGCATTTAGTTCTAAATTTTTATACGAAACACATATCGCACACCTAGTTCAAAATTGACTTAACCCGAAATTCGGTTACATATGTATGTTTTAACATGCACAATAGACTTGTTTATCTATAAAAGAAAAATATCAGTGTATTTGATTGTCGTTAACTGTCGTTAAAAGTGATTTAAAGTTTTTGTTTTCAACTATTTTTTCGATTTCTGCAAAAAAAAATTTTTTTGTTGTGTCCCTTTTGAACTAGGTGTGCAATATGGACATTTACGATACACTTTTCTTAAGGATATATTTCATAGAAAGAGTTTTCAAATAACATGCAGATGATCAACTCTAAAATAACATATGTACATACATACATAGAAAAATGATAACGTTCGCCCTTTCACTTTTATAAAACAGTTTTTATTCAAAATGTGGGCAGTTCTTTTAAAAAAAATTTACATAGTAAAAGCAAAAATCTTCAAGTCGTCATTGAGCTTTTTTGGTATATAAAATCGTCAAAATGACAATAAATCGTCACATCTGGCATCAGTGGATCTGAGGCGACTTTTATTTTGGAAAAGTTGCAGAAGAAATTACAATTACTAACGCCTCGTGGAGTCGACTCGTCACTGTCGTGATAACTAGATGTGTAACGGAGATAGTTTTATTACGATTTGTTGATTGTATAATGCCGGCTTAGGGTAACGTGAATATCCGTCCGCCAGCTAATAAAAAATATTGCGAAATATACCAGGCAATGTCAAAAATTTCCAATATTTGTATATACATATATCACAAGATATACAAAGCAAGATGCAGAACTTCTGCCCAGTTAAATAACTCCCTGTAGTAGTTAGGGAAGATTACATGTATTTCTTAATAGAAACCGCAAAGAAAAATGTTATATTCAAGATTTTCTGATAAAAAATCTTAATATGACTCATTTGACCAGTTATAGTAGGTGTAGTGTTAAATTTATGTTATCAACATTTATATGCTAAACAGGTAAAAATAAAGAAAATAGAAATAAAGAAATTGGATGCCAGTGTGCCAACCCCGTTCCTTTTCAGTTTCATTAAGTTCTACTTAAAAATATGAATAACTTTCTATTTTTTTAAGCCTCAATACAAATTTTTACTACCAAAATATAAACAATGTTGTTGTTTTCCAGCTACCAAATGATTATTGAATAAGCTTATTTGCGTATGCCTAAAAACTTAAAATACCTTTGTCAATTAAACGAATATTGACTCAATAAAAATTCATATCTGAACATAGTATTACGTATGTATTTTGAGTGGCGAAGTGATACGAATACCCTTTTTGGAACGTTAATGTTTATTAACCGTATATATCAATCTCTTAGTTTTTACCTATAAAAAATTATTTTCATTTAATTTTTGTTATTATTATTATTGTAATGTGAATTAATTATATGTATTTTGAGTAGAAATGTGTCACAAATACCCTTTTTGGTACTTTCCGCTATTTTTAATTTTTAAATACATATTGCTATGAATGCTATTATATCATCTTTTTTTATTATTATTATTGTAGCTAGAGGTATTGTACTGAAATTTATTAAAAAACAACCACGAATAGAACAATATGTGACAGTGAGCTTATGTGTAAATTCAATAAATATTGACTCAGGTTAAAGAAAAATTTAATATTCTAAATATCAAGAATAAATATTTCTAATAACATAAAATGTAAGAAGCTAATATATCTTTCGTTTATTAAGGCCTAATTGGTACATTTTTAAATTTTGCATTAACTTAAAACAATCATCATTGGTTTGAAAATAATAAATTTCATTTGCATTGTGTCGTGTTCATCTGTATGCTTTGCTTTGTGTTCTGTTTCATTTTTATTTACATTCTTTGTTGACAGATGTACACAAACGTACATATCAGAGAACTGCAAAAATCACTTTTATGTTGATTTATTCATGCTCATATGTCCATATATTTTTATGCACGGTCAATCAGAACACTAGAACGACTTGCTGCTAATGATTTCGAGTATTATTCAAATGTTCTATTAACACTCATTCAACACTCGGTTGAAAAAGACATTTTTTGCGGTGTCTGCATTGATCGGAACTAAAAACCAAAATACGTAATATATTTTCTATGCAAAGATCAAAGAATGTTTTGCAATAGTCAAACACAATAAACAAACAAATAAGACAAAAGTGATTGTAAATATATTTATTTGTATATATGTAAGTTAACACGCTCTACCCATTGTGTGACATACCATTTATCCAACAGTATGACACAACTATCATTGAACTTAAACTTGGATATGCTGACGCCGCATAGTGTTGCGTATGTACTTGTTCCAATTATACTTGTTAAAGTCCAGAAATTATGAATTATAGTTACCTTTGTTTTATTTATTTAAAATATAATAATTTATTTTGATTATTTCAAGGAAGAACTGGGAAAGAAGACACAACAAATAGTTTGTGATAAATTAATTGTAATTGGACACGAGAAATAAGATAACAATATTTTTTCATTTATAAAAAGGACCAAGGATTGGCCCCAACTTTAATTTTCTAGCGTTCCCTTTGGGAAACGCTTTAACTTGTATATGTATGTATATAAATAAATTTAAAATTATATTCTTTAGATTTATAAATATTTCAATATTTATGTTTTTCTTTATATTTATTTTATATGTATATGTACATATAATTAATCTCTCAATTATCAAAATATGCGCTCATCCATTGATTTAAGTCTTTGACAGAAATTTAAATTTTTCGTTACAGGTAGGTCAAAAAATAAATTGTCGGCAATTTCCGTCAAGCCAATAATCCCAATAGATTTCAATTTCAAAATTATCTGTAGATATGTGTGTCGTTTATATCTGAATTTCCAAAATTCTCGGTAATAACTTAACTTCATTCATTCATTCATTGCAGGGTATTAAAATTTTTTAGAACAAGTAGGTAAATTGTCTAAAAAATAAATTGTAGGCAATTCAAAACTTGGCTTTCAAATTCATTATTTACCTGCTAGCAGAGACGCTGCCGAAAGAGCTTTCTCTTTAACAGGTAATGTTATAAACGAGAAGAGAAACAGAATTGGACCTAAGTAGTTAGACAGTTTAATTTTTATGAACTCGTATCAGAAGAATTTCGAAAATTAAAATATTACATGTGAATAAGTACGTTTTAGTTATTGTAATTAAATACTTTAGGTAGTGAATTTTACTTTTTGTTTTTAATATGTGTTAAAATGTGTTTTACGCTTTGTAATGAAATATTCTTTTATTTTTTATGTTATTTATTTTTCTTATTGAAATTGTTTTCTCACATGTTTAGTTAATTTTTATTATTATTGTTATTTAATTTTTGTTTTGGAGTATATTTTCAATATGGTAGAATATTCTTGTAATAAAATATTGTTTTTTATAAAGCTACATCGTATTTCTTATTATAATAAAATACTTCTTTTTATAATGAAATATTACACTCATAACAATAAAAAATTTTATAATTTTAGAATACATGTATTTTATTATTTATTGTTGTAAATAGAGTGCATTATTGGTTTTACATTCTTGAAACAAAAAGACTACAAAATAAGTCTTTTTAAAGAAGAAGATTTATGCAAATCTGCACACTCGTTGTTTTATGCCTTTTTGCAAAGCAGTACTATGATTCCGTATTCTTGGATGTGTCGGAAGAACACGAGTCTACCAACAAAACTCAGTACACAATTGCCAAAAGCATACTTCAATTATTCTTAATTAAGGAAAATACAAGCAGAATACCACAAGAGACTATTCTGGGTTCACTTTTATATGTTTTATACATTAGTGATATACCAGAAGTTGCTGGAGCGACTATGGCTAGATTTGCCGATGACACGACTATTTTGTCACCAGATCTGAAAATGAGACGAGGCGCAGATTACAGAGCGCACTTGCACCAGTCTTAGAATGGTCAGGAAAATGGTGCATAAAATTAAACAATTCTAAGTCGACACATGTTGACTTTGCAAATAAATCACTTTTAGGTAGCCCTATCATCCCATCCCATCAGACTCCATCCAACAATACCACGGCCCTTCTGACCCTATCTCAGAACCTTCCGATTCGAACCCTACCGCCAAAGATACCGACTGTGGAAGCGTGCGTAGTCACTTTTCACAACGCTTCTCGGACAGCAAGAAATCCTATTCTGAGCTGATCGGAAAATTCTTCAATGGTATTGATATAGACGCGGGCGTAACCTCTCCGTTATCAGACGAAGAGGACAATGATGTGACAATGGTTGATTTTTATGAAGATGTTGAGAGTCATCCAAATTAATCTCCAACACTCCAAAGCTGCTTTCCCCGCTCTATTCCTCCGTTTAGCAGTGGAGGATGTAGAGCTGGTTCTGGTCCAGGAACCCTGGGTCGTAGACGGCAGGGTTTGTGGATTCAACATCAACACATACGTATTGCTTTTATCCAAAATACAGGTAAGCCTAGGGCTTGTCTAATGGTCATCGAGCAGGCAGCCAGGTCTGCTGCGACTAGACTCAATGAGCTATCTCGTTGGGTATCATCCCTTCTAGTTATTATTCTATTTTGGATGTTGATCCTGTGACCCCACTGAACATCGATTATCTCCCTGTGGAATATTATTTTGACAGGTTTTCTCAGTTTCTGATTCCGAGCAGGAACGTCTGGGACCTTGACATGATCATTTCCCCGGAA
Organism: Sarcophaga subvicina; assembly: GCA_936449025.2. Classification (NCBI taxonomy): domain Eukaryota; kingdom Metazoa; phylum Arthropoda; class Insecta; order Diptera; family Sarcophagidae; genus Sarcophaga; species Sarcophaga subvicina. The sequence continues at coordinate 68,763,350 of OW388081.2, read as the reverse complement.
GTCCTCGATCAGATGACTCTAAACTCAATAATGGGGTTGGTAGCGGAGTCTACTCTGGGAAACTGGACCTGAACATTACTCTCCAACTGCTGGATTACTACAGCATGTTTCAGGTGGAAGTAATGGTCATCTACCGGGCTGCTCAATGGGTCCTCATCAACGGTGCTCCTTTCACCCGCATCGCAATCTTCTCTGATAGTCCGGCTGCTACACGATTTCTTTCGAGCGTTGTGGTAAACTATAGAATCGTTAGAGAGTGTCGCCGCTGTATCGACCTTCTTTCTGAGCGCTTCAGTATCTCACTTGTCTGGGTCCCTGGCACAGTTACATTCCGGGCAACTGCAGAGCCGACGAGCTCGCCAAAGCTTCCGAAATCTTCGTTAATCGAATTGGGTATGCCACTTACCTCGGTTAAGTTGGCCAAATTGGCGGCAATTCTTTCGGGACGCCAACCCGTCCTGGGTCAATGAGAAGTCCTGCTCTACCGCTAGACTCATGTGGCCCTCGATTGGTAGAAGGCGCACCAACCAGCTACCCGGACTTAATCGTAACGTCATCTCGATCACAGTGGCCATGCGTACAGGTCATTGTGTTATGAGAGGAAGAGGAGACTGTTCTCCACTTTCTCTGTCAATGCCCCTTTCTTGCATATATAGGTTATTTGGCTCTCCAATCCTTGTCAGCTTGACAATCATCCATTGATGTTAAGGATAAAAGCGAAGCTACCATTCCTATTATAGACAGCGTGCAAGGGCCGTATGCACACACAACTAAATATCGTTGGTATAAACATGTTAAAATTAAAATTATAGAATTGGAACTAAGTTGGAAGAAGCTAAACTGGTTAATCGGAAGAAAGTCAAACTTGCTATACAGAATAAATTGTTAATATATAATCAAATATTGAAACGTACATATTAAAACGTTATGAGCACAATTGTGGGGATACACAAGTGAAAAATATATATATTATACAACTTTTTCAAATTAAAGTACTCAGAGGTATCGGAAATGCACCATGTTATATCCATGTTATATATATGTTATGCGTTGGGATTTAGATTTAAGAAATTTTGCCAAATTGTCTGAAGTTATACTTCTCTTAAAACATTGCAAAAGTCTTCTTATGTCATTCACTAACTTTTGCACATTGTCATTTCACCAAGGAACTTGTGTTCTGCTATAATTTGTAATTTTAAGAGCAATGCCTCAAATGCAGAAATTAAGGTTGTTCTAGTGGTACAATTTTCTACATCATTTATGTCGTTATAGAAAGTTAAAGGCTTAGAGACATTACACTTATATTTATTCAAATTTGCTCGTTACATACGCCAGAGTGGCACAATTATTTTAATTATGATTGGAAAGTGATCACTAATATGTAGATCATCACTAATGATATGTTAGACTTAAATCTATACTACTGAAGGTCCTACAAGGAAAACAAACGTGCGTAAGGAAATGTATGTATGTTATTCAATATATGAATATTATTATCATTAATAAATCGTCCAAGAGATGAGTTTTTAAAGAAAAAAGTAAAATTCCTAAGCTCTTTATTAAAATTTCATTTAAAAATAATTTCTTGTGTACAAATAGCAAAACGATTAATTCTAGATGTAACAAGTTTAATTTCATCCAGTTCCATTGTAATATTTTATAATCGTTATTCATTACCGGTAAAGTCACTGTAGTCACTGTTTGTAGGGTTATCAGTCATTATCGAAAAGTTAGTAGTTAAATTACATTTATTTATTTCTCTGTGATTGTCAGTTCTCGTTTTTTTTTTTTTTTGATATATTTTTTGATATACTTTGAAGTCGTCGTAGACTAGTAGGTAGTGTCTTACTAGACGTGAGCCCACGGTTCAAACCCCAGGTCAGGCATCTCTAACAAAACAAAATATGAAAAAATATTTCTTCGCTGACTTTCACTCAAACAGATTTCTGGCAAAAACTCTGAGAGTAAATAAAAATTCCAATGAAAAGTTCTCAAAAAATTTGTCGTTCGGATTCGACTGTATAAAAGTAACACGCACAACATAAGTGATGTAAGAAGCTTGGTCCTAATCCTGACTGAAGGGTTGTAATGACCAATTATGTATGTATGTAATTCAATTTTTGAGTCATTTGTTTTTGTTATTTTGCGTATTGGAGAAGTTGGTGTTGTTTTTTTAGTTGCATCAGCTGTTGTTTTTGCGCTGAATATTTTGTTTTCGCTTTTTTGAAATTTTTTTATTTATTACGTATTTCACTTTTTTCATTTTCGTCAATTGCTGTATGATCGGAGTAGTCGTAAAGAGGACATATTTTGTTTTGAGATGAACATTCATCAAACCCATGTCCGAAATGGAAGCATTTGAAACATAGAAGTAGTTTAAGGATGTATGGTATAACCAACGCATGCATGTAACCTAGCTGGAATTTTTTGACACTTACATTAAATATTGTTATATACCAGCCTAGTTCAATTGTTGTGATCGTTCTGGTTTCTGCGACTCTCTTCTTAAGCATTTTAATTTCTGTGACATGAGGGTTTTCTTGACAGTCCACGTAAATCATTAGAGTAGAATAATCACTTCGATGTATTTATTGAGATGTCTTCTTTCACCTTAACAAATATCTCAGATGATAAGGAAACCAGCTTTATTACTTTATTTGCTTGTTTTCTATGGAAGCACTGTATAAAAAGCAACCCAGAACTGAGGTTTTTGCACAACTTGACTTTTCCTTCCACTGCTTCGATAGCTGCTGTATAAGAAACGGTGAAATGTCTACCAAACCTTTATTTGCCTGTGATCTTGATTGCTCATTATCAAAAATGCTGGAAGTAAAGAGCCCGGAATTTAGACCGTTTCGTCCCTATTAAAAACGTGACCTACCATCGTGGGAGCCAATAGTTAACTTAAAAGAATTACTTTTAACCGTTACAATTTTTATTTATTTAAGTTCTTAACCCTTTCGCTACATAGTATCCATATGGATACATGTAACTTTAGGAGCGCTTTACACTCTCCTGGACAAGAAATAAGTTTGGGATTTTTTAGTTTATATTATTTTAAGACGTTTTTAATTATTTAAAATATTTTTTATAAGTTTTATTACAGTTTTTGTTAAAAAAAATTTATTTAAAAAAAAAGATTTTTATTGTTTTTTTTGGTCAAAAATTTATTTTTTTATTATACTAAAAATATACATATATTGGTTTTTTTTATGAAAACATATTAAGCACCTACAAAAATCTTCATTTTAATCCATTTCATTAAAAGTTATAAGATTTAAAAATTCAGAAAGCCGTAGGAATTTTTTAAAAATTGAATGTATCCATGTGGATACAAATTAATGTTTAGGTGTAAAAAATAAACAAACATTGTCATTTGAATTCAGATGCTGATACAGTACAGACGTTTATTTTCATTTACGCTTGTACTTGTTGAAATAAAAAACTGCCTAGAAAAATAAAGGATTCTGTCATTGAAAAAATTTTAACTAATTTCGTTGATTCCGATATTTCTGATGATGAAACGGATGAATCAGATATTATTAATAATTTGTTTAATGCTTTTGAAAGTAATAAAAGTTTTATGTTGGAGGACCTTTCTCGGCAGGGCCCATATGAAATAAATATTTAAGATATTGGTCTAGATAATGATAATAACCATCCTACTATATCTAAAGATATAGTAGAGCAGGGATGCTCAACAGGAATAGCTGAGAACAATCTTTCAACTTCTAAAAGTTTTGAACCGAAAAAAGTAGATCAATTTCGTTGGAAAAAGACAGATTGGGACTGTCCAGAAAATATTTTTTCATAAACAGAAAAACAGAAAGTAAATAAATTACCTGTAGAATATTTTTTAGAGTATTTTAATGAAGATTTTCTTCGAAATATTGTTTCGTGGACAAATCAATTTTCTCTCATAAGAGATGGAAAATCTATAAATATGAGTTACGAAGAACTCCTAAAATTCATAGCATTACAGATATTTATTGGTACAATTGGATATCCTAGGTTAGAAATGTACTGGACAATTGGTACGGAAATCCCTTCGTTTCCAGATAACATGATTAGAACTAGATTTCACTTCTTGCGCAATAATTTAAAATTTTCAGCAAATGATATTCAAAATGATAAATTATAAAAAATCCGTAGCATTATAAATCTGTTTACTCAAAAATCGTATTCTCTTCGAAAAGATAAGAATCTTAGTATTGACGAGATGATGGTTCCTTTCAAAGGAAGAACATCACTTAGGCAATATATGCCAAAGAAACCTACAAAATGGGGTATAAAAATATTTTGTTTGTGTAGTTCGAATGGAATTATTTATGATTTTGAAATATATCAGGGGAAAGGGACAATTATAAGTGAGCCGTCTTTTGGATTTTGTTCAGATATAGTTATTCATCTTTCAAAAACTATTTTTGAGCAAAAGAATCACAAACTCTATTTTGACAATTATTTTACAACATTAAATTTAGTTTCATATTTGCGCGAAAAAGGAATTTGGTCAACAGGAACCATAAGAGCAAATAGATTCGGAAAAATTGATCTACAATCGGAAAAAGAGTTAAAAAAAGAAGGCCGTGGAAGTTTTGACTATCGCATAGAACGGTCGAACAATATATTTCTTCTCAGATGGCTTGACGGAGGAATTGTTCAACTAGTCTCTTCACGGTTCCGAACCCCTAAATTCAGTGCGCCGATTTTCCGTCGTAGAAGAGAAAAATATCGAAATAACACAGCCAGAAATAGTAGCCGAATATAACAAAAATATGGGTGGCGTAGACAAAATGGATTTCCTTATGTCTTTGTACAGAATTTCCATTAGATCTACAAAGTGGACTCTAAAAATGTATGATCATTTCATTGATATTTTACTATTGTTTTATGGCCAAATGGTAATAAATGAATACAAAAACACAAATGCCAACAAAGAAGAAACAAACAAAAAAGCAAAAAAAGTACCACCAACGTATAATTGCGGTTGCGTGCATTTTATGTTTTGAATGCTTTGAATGCTAATTGTGACATTTTATGGTCTGGTGGCATTTTAAATGATTGTTTTGTCATACTTTCTACACACACAAAACATAGTTTGTATGACAAACTATGTAACTCTTGGTTAAAGTACAAAATGAACAACGAACACTGTAATAATATCAAAAACAAATGTATGGACTTATTGAGCTTTCGCAATGACGTTGCAAATGGCCTCATTGCTCGATCCAATCAGCATGTATGCTCTCGTAAACGTGGGCGTCCAAAAACGAGCTCCAATGATATTTCAGTAAGTCCTTCAACATCCGGTAAAAGTCGAAAAGTAACTCCAGCAAATTCTGTGCGATATGACGGAAACCAACATTGGGCGGAACATGTGACTGATAAAGGCAGATGTAAATATAAGGACAATAAGGGTCAAACAAGATATAAATGTTCCAAGTGTGATGTTCTTCTATGTGTACCGAATGGAACCAGAAACTGTTTTAAGGATTATCATTATTTATCGATCGAATAAATTATATTTTATTATATTTTATCTATTAATCAAATTTGTATTTATGTTTTCTAACTGCATGAATTATTTATTTTTATTTTATACCAAAAATGTATCTTTATGTTTATAAATAAAAAATAAATAAAAAAAACTTTAATATCAAATTAATAAAATTTTTGGATTTTTCTTTCCCATATAGTAAATTTGTATCCATATGGATACATTCTAAAAAACACATTTGGCGTAAAAATATTAAAATTTTTTTTATTGATTATTGTTTCTAGGGTCAATAGTAGCATAAATCCAAAAAATTAGATTTTTTAAACCAGCCAATAAAAACTTGTAGCGAAAGGGTTAACATATTCTTATTAATCGTTTCGTCTTTCCCTACATTAGATGTTGGCGGTAAGTCTGTTATTTGTAATGTTAGAATTTTGCAATAACTTTTTTTTTTGAAAATGCTTTAAAAAAAAATACTGAATATTTTCTCAAATTTCTTTTTTTATTTGAAAGTAAAATCCTTCCGGTTAATAATGGAAAATAATTTCATTCAAATGGCTGCCTGCGCTGGCTATGCAGTAGCTTACACGATCGGTCCAATTTTTAAGTACATTATCGATTGTGTGGAGCTGTATTTCACCAATGGCTTCACGAATATTGTCCTTTAAAGCGTCAATTGTCTCTGGCTTATCGGCGTAACACTTATCTTTGACGGCACCCCACAAATAATAGTCCAACGGTGTCAAATCGCAGCTCCGAGGAGGCCAAACGACATCTGCTCTGCGGCGGATAATGCGATCTTCAAAAACAGGGCGCAAAACATCGAGTGTAGCTTCGGCTGTGTGGCACGTAGCGCCGTCCTGTTGAAACCAAATGTTGCCAATATCCTCTTCAATTTTTGTGAACAAAAATTCGTTCAACATGGCCCGATAACGATCGGCATTCACTGTAACGGCCACTCCTTGCTCATTTTCGAAGAAAAATGGCGCAATTATGCCTCTGGACCTAAATCCGCACCAAACAGTGACTCGTTTTGGGTCCATCGGCCCTTCAATGTATGCGTGCGGGTTTTCTGTGCCCCAAATGCGACAATTTTGCTTGTCTACATAAACACCAAGATCAAAATGGGTTTCATCTGAAAAGATGATTTTTTTTGCCAAAATCGGCATCTTCTGTAAATCGATCGCAGGCCCACTTAGCGAAGCGAAAACGCATTGGATGGTCAAGTCGCTTCAACTCCTGAACCAATTGGCCTTTGTATGGCGTCATACCAAGGTCTTTATGCAAAATTCGTCCCAATGATGTCTCAGAAATGTTCAATTGTTGAGAACGACGGTGAATTGATGTTGATGGCGCTTCACGCACACTTTCTGCCACAGCAGCAATATTCTCGGGTGTACGCACTGTTTTTGGCTTTTCACGCTTCGGTTTCTTTCCCGTTTTTTACAAGATAACGAACTTACGGAGTTGACGGTGCTTCTCTTCTTCCAAAATCCGTACGCAATTTTCGCACACATTCTGCAACAATACCATTATTTTCAAAGTAATGTCGCAATATTTCCCAGCGTTGTTCAAGCGTATACACAAAAATATTCGTTCAGCGGAAGGATAAAACTAATTATCTGTCAAATCAGACATGAGCTAAGTGTTACCATTCACGAAATAAGGACTAGTTGAAAAAAAAACGTTAGATAGCGGATCCGGTATTTAAAATGTGATCAAAATATTAAGCAAAATGCAATAAAACATTACCCAGTTGTTACTTTCCGCCTAACTTTCATCTGAACTTGAGTTCTTTTGGGCTACTGAATTTTTCCTTTATAATGCCATAGCAATTTTCGATACGGACTCGATATTTCGAAATTAATCTTCGATATTAATCTTTAAAAATAAAAAAATTAAAAATTTTTAAATATGTACATATTCTTATGATTCCAATGTTCTTAAAGAATTATAAGTGTATTTTTTATTATTACTATTCTAGCTAGAAATAATGTTTTGCAATTTAATAAAAAAAAATCATAAAATAGAACAAAATTCGACTAAATTCCATAAATATTGACTCTGATTAAGCCAACAATGTAGTATTCTATAATATTACAAGAATAAATATTTGTAATAACATAAAATTTAAGAAGCAAATATAACTTCTTCCAATTAAAACTACTCAATTGGCACTTTTTGAATTTTGCTTTATCTTAACAACTCTCATCACTGTTCTGAACAGCTGGCTTCGTGCAAATGTATGTATATTATTACGTTTTTACTCTTTTAAAAACGTTTAAAATATGAGTTCGTAGATTGCAAATAAAAATAAATTTGTGTTTAGTTTTATATTTTTTATTTATTGTTTGTTGTTGCTTTATTGTTCGCACAATTCCGTCTGCCACTGTTCGCAACTTCATTTAAACAACGACAATTTGCTTTATTTGTTATTCTTCTCTACACTCTTCCGTGTACACAATAACAATTGTTTAATAGATCTTTATAACAGAGATCTACAAACCACAATTATTCTCTTCACATGCAACGTGTCATCTAACAAGACTGACTGAATTTTAACTGACCACGTTGCCTGCTTTGTCTTGCCTTTTATAGCGCTAGTTAAACAGTCTGACAAATGCTCTTGAAGGAGAATGACTTTACCTTCGCGAAATCTCTATAAATGTAAACATGTTATTTACGTTATTGTTGTTTGTGTATTTTGTTTACATTTGTCCTTGCAGTGTTGTTGTTGTTGATTATCCCTTTTTTAATGCTGATTTTGTTTCTATACATATTTTTGTTTATTCGTTGATCATGTAAACAAGTCCATTGTTTTTGTTTTTGTAGCTTTTGTTTGTTATTTTAATATTAATTGATAACACCATTTTCGTAATAATATCAATTTATTTGCATTGTGTTCTGTTTCATTTTTATTAACATTCTTCGTTGGCAGCTGTCCCGTTTTAAACCTTTCTATAACTACACAAACGTTCTTACGGCAACGTACCATACGCTTTTACGTGCCTTACGTTTGAGTAACCAGCCCTTTATGTATGGCAACCAGCGTTGCCGTTGTGGTGCTAAAGTATCACTTTTGACTCTTTGGCAACTTCAAATTTAAACAAAATGAGCATATACAACAAAAAACGAAGTCCGCGGTTGCAACAGCGTTAAAAAAAAACTTGTATAATTGAGCAGTTTTATCGACATTGCTCCGGCACTGCGTATTTTTGAAAAATGTTATCTTTAAGTTGTAATAACGAAAATAAGTTAAAGGTAATTTTCAAGTTCCCTTTAGCTAAAGGTACCTTTAACTAACACCAAGTTTAACGGCAAGTTGTAATAATGGCCCTAAGGAAAAATAAAAGTATTGTTCGGAAGTATTGCAAGGAGTGGGAGAGGGAGTCTGTCAAATCAGACATGAGCTAAGTGTTACCATTCACGAAATAAGGACTAATTGAAAAAAAAACGTTAGATAGCGGATCCGGTATTTAAAATGTGATCAAAATATTAAGCAAAATGCAATAAAACATTACCCAGTTGTTACTTTCTGCCTAACTTTCATCTGAACTTGAGTTCTTTTGGGCTACTGAATTTTTCCTTTATAATGCCATAGCAATTTTCGATACGGACTCGATATTTCGAAATTAATCTTCGATATTAATCTTTAAAAATAAAAAAATTAAAAATTTTTAAATATGTACATATTCTTATGATTCCAATGTTCTTAAAGAATTATAAGTGTATTTTTTATTATTACTATTCTAGCTAGAAATAATGTTTTGCAATTTAATAAAAAAAATCATAAAATAGAACAAAATTCGACTAAATTCCATAAATATTGACTCTGATTAAGCCAACAATGTAGTATTCTATAATATTACAAGAATAAATATTTGTAATAACATAAAATTTAAGAAGCAAATATAACTTCTTCCAATTAAAACTACTCAATTGGCACTTTTTGAATTTTGCTTTATCTTAACAACTCTCATCACTGTTCTGAACAGCTGGCTTCGTGCAAATGTATGTATATTATTACGTTTTTACTCTTTTAAAAACGTTTAAAATATGAGTTCGTAGATTGCAAATAAAAATAAATTTGTGTTTAGTTTTATATTGTTCTTATTTATTTATTTATTGTTTGTTGTTGCTTTATTGTTCGCACAATTCCGTCTGCCACTGTTCGCAACTTCATTTAAACAACGACAATTTGCTTTATTTGTTATTCTTCTCTACACTCTTCCGTGTACACAATAACAATTGTTTAATAGATCTTTATAACAGAGATCTACAAACCACAATTATTCTCTTCACATGCAACGTGTCATCTAACAAGACTGACTGAATTTTAACTGATCACGTTGCCTGCTTTGTCTTGCCTTTTATAGCGCTAGTTAAACAGTCTGACAAATGCTCTTGAAGGAGAATGACTTTACCTTCGCGAAATCTCTATAAATGTAAACATGTTATTTACGTTATTGTTGTTTGTGTATTTTGTTTACATTTGTCCTTGCAGTGTTGTTGTTGTTGATTATCCCTTTTTTAATGCTGATTTTGTTTCTATACATATTTTTCTTTATTCGTTGATCATGTAAACAAGTCCATTGTTTTTGTTTTTGTAGCTTTTGTTTGTTATTTTAATATTAATTGATAACACCATTTTCGTAATAATATCAATTTATTTGCATTGTGTTCTGTTTCATTTTTATTAACATTCTTCGTTGGCAGCTGTCCCGTTTTAAACCTTTCTATAACTACACAAACGTTCTTACGGCAACGTACCATACGCTTTTACGTGCCTTACGTTTGAGTAACCAGCCCTTTATGTATGGCAACCAGCGTTGCCGTTGTGGTGCTAAAGTATCACTTTTGACTCTTTGGCAACTTCAAATTTAAACAAAATGAGCATATACAACAAAAAACGAAGTCCGCGGTTGCAACAGCGTTAAAAAAAAACTTGTATAATTGAGCAGTTTTATCGACATTGCTCCGGCACTGCGTATTTTTGAAAAATGTTATCTTTAAGTTGTAATAACGAAAATAAGTTAAAGGTAATTTTCAAGTTCCCTTTAGCTAAAGGTACCTTTAACTAACACCAAGTTTAACGGCAAGTTGTAATAATGGCCCTAAGGAAAAATAAAAGTATTGTTCGGAAGTATTGCAAGGAGTGGGAGAGGGAGTCTGTCAAATCAGACATGAGCTAAGTGTTACCATTCACGAAATAAGGACTAGTTGAAAAAAAAAACGTTAGATAGCGGATCCGGTATTTAAAATGTGATCAAAATATTAAGCAAAATGCAATAAAACATTACCCAGTTGTTACTTTCTGCCTAACTTTCATCTGAACTTGAGTTCTTTTGGGCTACTGAATTTTTCCTTTATAATGCCATAGCAATTTTCGATACGGACTCGATATTTCGAAATTAATCTTCGATATTAATCTTTAAAAATAAAAAAATTAAAAATTTTTAAATATGTACATATTCTTATGATTCCAATGTTCTTAAAGAATTATAAGTGTATTTTTTATTATTACTATTCTAGCTAGAAATAATGTTTTGCAATTTAATAAAAAAAAATCATAAAATAGAACAAAATTCGACTAAATTCCATAAATATTGACTCTGATTAAGCCAACAATGTAGTATTCTATAATATTACAAGAATAAATATTTGTAATAACATAAAATTTAAGAAGCAAATATAACTTCTTCCAATTAAAACTACTCAATTGGCACTTTTTGAATTTTGCTTTATCTTAACAACTCTCATCACTGTTCTGAACAGCTGGCTTCGTGCAAATGTATGTATATTATTACGTTTTTACTCTTTTAAAAACGTTTAAAATATGAGTTCGTAGATTGCAAATAAAAATAAATTTGTGTTTAGTTTTATATTGTTCTTATTTATTTATTTATTGTTTGTTGTTGCTTTATTGTTCGCACAATTCCGTCTGCCACTGTTCGCAACTTCATTTAAACAACGACAATTTGCTTTATTTGTTATTCTTCTCTACACTCTTCCGTGTACACAATAACAATTGTTTAATAGATCTTTATAACAGAGATCTACAAACCACAATTATTCTCTTCACATGCAACGTGTCATCTAACAAGACTGACTGAATTTTAACTGATCACGTTGCCTGCTTTGTCTTGCCTTTTATAGCGCTAGTTAAACAGTCTGACAAATGCTCTTGAAGGAGAATGACTTTACCTTCGCGAAATCTCTATAAATGTAAACATGTTATTTACGTTATTGTTGTTTGTGTATTTTGTTTACATTTGTCCTTGCAGTGTTGTTGTTGTTGATTATCCCTTTTTTAATGCTGATTTTGTTTCTATACATATTTTTGTTTATTCGTTGATCATGTAAACAAGTCCATTGTTTTTGTTTTTGTAGCTTTTGTTTGTTATTTTAATGTTAATTGATAACACCATTTTCGTAATAATATCAATTTATTTGCATTGTGTTCTGTTTCATTTTTATTAACATTCTTCGTTGGCAGCTGTCCCGTTTTAAACCTTTCTATAACTACACAAACGTTCTTACGGCAACGTACCATACGCTTTTACGTGCCTTACGTTTGAGTAACCAGCCCTTTATGTATGGCAACCAGCGTTGCCGTTGTGGTGCTAAAGTATCACTTTTGACTCTTTGGCAACTTCAAATTTAAACAAAATGAGCATATACAACAAAAAACGAAGTCCGCGGTTGCAACAGCGTTAAAAAAAAACTTGTATAATTGAGCAGTTTTATCGACATTGCTCCGGCACTGCGTATTTTTGAAAAATGTTATCTTTAAGTTGTAATAACGAAAATAAGTTAAAGGTAATTTTCAAGTTCCCTTTAGCTAAAGGTACCTTTAACTAACACCAAGTTTAACGGCAAGTTGTAATAATGGCCCTAAGGAAAAATAAAAGTATTGTTCGGAAGTATTGCAAGGAGTGGGAGAGGGAGTACAAGTGGCTCAAGTTAGACCCAAACGTAAAGAAACCTATCTGTATTGCTTGTAATCAGTCGCTAAATAACCAAAAACTCACTTAGATCGTCATTCGAAAACTGTGAAGCCTATGAGCAATTTCAAACAAACTCATGAAGCGAATACAATGAAAATAGCTCAACTTTTTTAAAATAAAAATAACATTGGCTTTCGTAAAGTTTGCAGTAGCTGAAATAAAATGGTGATTCCCAATCACTCATTTAACTCAATGGACAAGCGGGCAAAAATTTAACTCAAACATATATCCGGATTCTGCTGTAACAAAGGCGGTAAGTATTTCTGATTAAAGTAAATTTAAAAAAATATATATGTGTACATTCTACTGTAAATGTTTATTTTGCATACACAATTTAATTACACGGTGTGATTATATAACGGTGGTAGATATAACAAATATAATAAATAAAAGACTTGCGACAGTGAAAATACACCCGAGTAACTACACACTCTAAGTTCTTCACTAGGTTGAGTAGGACTCAAAACTATTTTTTTATTTTTCTCGAACCCTCCAAACTCCTTTTATTTGACAAAAACGTTTTTTTTTTTCATCTTTTCACACAAAATTATTGATTACCCAAATATGTTTGAAACTATTTTAAACATCCAAAGATTTTTAGAAAGGGGAGGTATTAATATTTCAAACGGTATACATAACCATTTTGTTCAAACTTATATGTTATGAGATTATAAAGATTTATAAGATAAACTTGGAAAATACATTTTTTTTTTTATTTTTCAAGTTTGGCCGTTCTTAAAGTGCATTCTCTAGTCAAGAGTTTGCCACTTCGTTTGATAAAATTGGAGAGAAATTATCGTTGTTATTATTTAAAGAGTATAACAGCTTAGTCATAGTTTTGATATATTCTGTCTCATCAAATTAACTTTCATTTCAAAAATTTTTGATGGATCTTGATTGTTTACTTGAGAATTTGATCTTTGCACGTTTGAACAACTACCAAAAGTCGTCTAATATTTCCGTTTTTCGCAAATATTATTATTTCGCTTTGCGCATTTTATAAAACAAAGTGTCAATCTCTTCATAAGAGAATGCACTTTAAAAATATCACCACTTGTTTTATAATTTTTAATTAAATTTTCCAATTAGGAATGGCTAAACTTGAAAAAATAAGAAAAAATCATAAAATAAAAAGTCATAAAAAAAATTATAACATATAAGTTTGAATAAAATACCTATGTATATAAGTATGTATACCGTTTGAAACGCTAATCTCTCACCTTTCTAAAAAACTTCGGATTTTTAAAATAGGTTCAAACATATTTGGGTAATCAATAATTTTGTGTGAAAAGATCAAAAAAACCGTTTTTGTCAAATAAAACAGGTTTGGAGGGTTCGAGAAAAATAAAAAAAAAATATTTTTGAGTTCTACTTAACTAACTGAATGACTTAGACTAGGTAGCTACTCGGGTGTATTTAATTTTTTTTATTTTGTCGCATAACATGTAGCCGCACGAAAACAAAACAAATTGTTCAATTTTTAGGAAAAGAAGGTATATTGCCTCATAATAGACTAAACCACTGATATATTAACTGAATACTGCTTAGTTATAGTGGTAAGACAATACGACAGAAACGAAGGAAAAGCTGTTGACAAATTCTTTCGGTTATTAAAACCCGAAGATGGAAAATTTTTTTCTAAAGAAAAAATGGAAGTAATACAAGAAGAATTATGCGTAACAAACAAAATTTATTTAAAATTTTTAGCATATATACTTCCAATTGTAAATAAACTGAATCTATTATTACAAACTTTTTGAAAAAAGAATTCTATATTGAAAAAGAAATAAATTATATTGATTTTGAAAATATTTTATATGCAAACGACCCGTTTGATATATATGTATATATGTAGGTCATGATGCAGAGACCGAAATATGTATTAATTTGTATCCAAGATGTGATGTTATAAAAATAAAAACTAACATTTTGAATTTTTATAAAAAATTGTGTCACGATATAATATCAAGAATAGATATAACAAATAAAAGACTTAATATTTTAGATAAGGAGATTGTAAAGAGTCTGAATGATAAACCGGATTATTTTAAGATATCGAAGAAAATGATTATTGATAACTGGAATATAATTGGAACAATTTTATTTCGTATAACACCAATAAAAAAAGTAGCCAACACCATTGTGAAGGAACAATTAGAAGATTATCTTGTAAAAATTCACTTCTTTCGAAGTTCCAATCTGGATATAAAAAAGGGTTTTCATGTGAAACTGCAGTCAACTTTGTAATTAATCGATGGAAGAAAATAGGAAAAAGTAAGAAAATAATGGCAATATTTTTAGATTTTAAGAGAGCGTTTGAGACAATCGACAGAAAAATCCTGATTGAAAAATTGTATTTATATGGAGTGCAAGGTGCTGAGCTCGAATGGTTTAAATCATACTTGAGCAATAGAAATCAAAGAACGAGTATAAACGGAGTAAGGTCGCAGCCTATTGAAAATGAACACGATGTTCCACAGGGATCAATTCTAGGTGCTTTACTATTTAGCATTTATATAAATAATATGCCCCAGATTTTAACTGGAAGCGCACTGGTATACACACTAGGAGACACTAAAGAACAATGCACAAACAAATTGACGAATAATATGAATAATACTAATGTTTGTCTGAAAATGAATAAATTAAAATAAAATGAAATCAGAATTTAAAATAACTGGGAAAAGTATAGAAAAAGTTAATGAAATTAAGTACCTGGGATTTATAATAGATAAAGAACTTAAATTTAAAGAACACCTACAGTACATCTGCAAGAAAATTGGTAAGAAGATAGGAATTTTCAAAAGAATCCGAAATAATATCTCTACACTGACAGGAATTAATATATATAATACAACAATAAAACCACATTTTGAGTTTGGGTCAACAATCCTCTACACATGCTGTAATGAATCGCAAATCGAAAGGCTACAGAAGTTACAAAACAAGGCAATGAGAACAATATTGAAATGTACCAAATACACGTCTGTTCGACTCATGTTGAATATACTAAAGTGGTTGAGCATAAAATAAAACAAAGTTTAAAATTAAACACACTTATATTTATTCGAAAAATTAACGAGGAAAGGCGCCAGGATACTTATGCGAACAAATAAGATATGTAGGAGATGTTCAACCCACACTATAGATTGAGGAATGCGGAAGACTTCAGAGTGCAGCAGGTTAATACGACGGCAATGCAATTATCACTCTTTTACAAAGGGCTAAAACTATATAACTCCCTGTCAAATAATATTAAAAATGAACTGAATGATCATGAATTTAAAAGACAATGTGTAAATTTTGTTAAAAATGATGTAAATTAGAGAAATATTTTTTTGTGTAAAATTCTATATTGTATATTATTACGATATTTCAAAGTATTCACGAATACTTATAATAAAGATAATGATTACCTATATTTTGACCCAGTTTTTATTAATTCCAAACAAGATATAAATTACTTTGAAATTGTATCTGAGTTTAAAGTCATAATTGTCGAACCAGAAACTTTTGTCAATGAGTTTAAATTGCTTGAAAGTAATATAAACAGCAAAAAGTATGACGATATACTTAAAATAACTAACGCAGAAAAGTTTTCGTTCGAGATTGGAAATTTAAAAAATAGATTTGATGAAAATATATATTCAAATTTATATGAATTCGTTACACATATATTTACTTTGCCTCTTACTATAACTATCACTAATTAAAAATACACTTACTAACAAACTTAAAATAGAAACTTCTGTATCCATGCTTTCCTCTCTCTCGAATCGAAGCTGGAAGAATGGACTCCAAGTGAAGAATTAATTAGAAAATATATATGTATATCTAAAAAGTGATAGATATTGTCAAAAGTTTTTGATAATGTGACTAATATTTGTTGTACCTCTGAATTGTTTTTTATGTATAATTACTTTTATTTTAGTTTAATATATTTAAAGAACTGTTATAATTCATTATTGTTTTTTATTGAAATAAATCTTATTTTTAGTTCACCAAAAATTTGACCCTATTTTACTCTTTTTTCCCCCCATTTTTTCATTAAATTCCCTGTTTATGACACTTTTGCGAAATTGTCAACGGTAACCCTGATGGCAACAGAGATCATTTGTCATTTTGGTACAGAAAGACAACTGAGAAAAGTGATAAATTGAGTGAATTGTAAGAATATAGGTAAATTATATGAAAATGAATTGTAGGTATTGTGGTAGAAATTTATGGCATTTTGACAGAATTATATGGAATACTGAATGATATGATGATTTCTGTGTAGTAAAGGTAGAAATGAATAATTTTGAAAAAAGGGTCAAAAAAGATTTTCTTGAACAGTTGACGGAGAAAAGTTGTTCCACTAGTCAGAGTTCTCTCTACGCCCTATCGGCCAAAGCACCACTAATGAATGCGTTCCGGATATGAATGATAAAATTTACGCATCATCTACGAATTCATTCATAGTTGCCGAATTATAATAGCATACTGAACGATGACGGGTTGCTCACAGCAATTGTATTATTCGTGTTATGATTTTATATACAATCAAGGAAAAAAGTCTACTTACATCGCTGTATGTATGTATGTAGACTTTTTACCGGCGACCACTCCTTTAAAACAAATACCAACTACCAACGTTGCCAACTTAGCGCCTTTCGCGCTAGATTTACCTAAACTATCTAAAAGTCGCATTTCCCATTCCCAAATCAGCGCTTTTCACTAACAATACCTTATTTCTACATTAGCAACATTTTCATACCATTTTTTGCAAACATACAGTGAATTGAGTAATTTGCTTCTTTCTTTTTCGTTTAACACGTTGACTACCGACTACGAGATAACTCGTAGACTGCGTTCCCTTCTAGGAAGCCAACTACGAGTGATCTCGTACTCACTAAACCAATTTCTGCCATAAAAAAACATCATTTTTGCTTTTTGATGAAACCTATGATATAAAAATAGGATTTTTAGTAATATTGTGTGAAAAAATCAAATTGTCATTTTTAGCCAGTTTTCTGAAAATTGCCGCTTCAATCAACGTGTTAACAGAAGTTCAAAAAGTTTCGCATTTGACTTCAAAAATGCTGATCATCTTAAACTTCTTAATGATCTGTATAGAGTATTACAACGTTTAATAAATAGAATCATAATAACAAATGAAGATTGTGATTATTTTGTAGGTGATATAGATCTAGTATTAAATGATTATAGTTACTTGGGGTATAAATTTGAAAAAGTTTGTCGAGATAAGAATATTAAAACATTTGAAAAAGAATTAATATAGAAAAATTTAATTATTTTTACTAAAGCCTTAGTTTTTGAAATAAGATCAAAATGGACAACAAATATTATAATTTTGAAAAAATTGGCATTGTTAAGTGTCGAAAATATTTTTTTTAATAAAAACAGGATATTATTGCATTAATAACAATTAAATGGTTGTAAAAATGATTTTGAGGAAACGGAAAATTGTTTAAATAATAAATAATTATGTCAGTGGGAAAATAAAAACTGTTTTGGACTGAAGTGCAGAATTTTAAAAAATCATTGAATCATTCATTTATGAAAATGTCAACGTTTGTCATTAATTTATTTAGTCTTCCTTTTTCTAACGCGCAAGTTGAAAGAGCTTTCAGCGTAATGAATTTTTTTAAGTCTAAAATAAGAAATAGAATATCTCTTAACACAGTAAATTCTGTAATACACATAAAATATGGCCTCCAAAATGAAAACATAAAATATGTGCAAAAATTAATAAAAATAGTACTTATGAAAACTCCAATTATTATATAAAAACTGTTTTGTGGCCAGAAGACGAACAAGATTCTCTAAATGAAAATGTAATATTTGTAGATGTTGTTTTTTAAATATTTTTTAATACTTCATAAATTTTTACTTAATGTCAATTTTGAAGATTTGTGTAAAATATTTTTCAAAACCAAATACTTTGTTTTTCTCAAAACCAAATAGTTTAAAGTTAAAAACATGCATATGGCAGTGAGCGCCATAAGTGAGTCAACACTTTTGTTCTTAATTATAAAACAGTTTTGTTCTTAAGTATAAAAAAAGTTCCTTTATCATGATTTGTTGTTTTTGTTTTAACATTTTATAAGTAATAAATAAACGTTTTTATTTTTGGAAATTTATTCGACTATTTTTCATTTACTTTTCTCGCTATCCTAAGAAAATGAATTATTTCACTTTTTGGCGCTCAGTGTATATATGTATATACTTTTACTTTTTCCTGATCTCATGTGCATATATGTAAATTTTGAAAAATTTTATGCTGTCGAAGTATTCTTTTGTTACCTTTATTTTAAATAATAATTTTTAACAAATAAAATATAATATTAAATATTTAATTATAACTTTATGGTTTAAACTTTAAACCAGAAGACGGCGCGTTATAATAACAAGTAGTTATTCAAGTTTTTATTCAGCGCTTTTTGAGTCCGGAGATTTCGCCTTTTATTAAGAGCAATATTATTCGACCACTAAATCTAGCTTACTTCTTATACCGAGTAGCATCACCAAACATAACTGTTAACATCATCACATAATTTTTGGGAAAGCATAATTATAAATATCAAACAATTAATATTCGGACATGAAAGGTCATGACAGCCTCTTTCAACATATAGATTGTGCATGCTCGATCCCATTTAGTAGATCAAAAACAGAAGATATTACTATTAGCTTACATACACATCAGAGAGCAATGAATCGTTTTTTCGCTACTCATAAGCACTCATTAAATCTTGAATATAACTGAGTCAACAATATTGAAATTTAACTACTCTGATGCATTCGTACCCACTACAACGTTGACTTTTTTTGCATGATTTTTAAAATTAAATTTATTAGCAGAAGAGATTAGTACAAATAGAATAAATATTCTTTTATGAATCTACAAAGTTCTAAAACAGATCAACATGTTGCCAGGAACATTTTTTTTAATTTTTATTCGGTTACAAAGCAAGTCATTATATCATCCTAAAGGTACCTCTGCGCCGTATAGGCATTGTAGAGGTGAGTTAGCAATAACATCCTAACAACAGTTTAAAAGATGTAAGCAAATAATGAAAATAATGTAAATAATTAATTTAAAAGATAATATTAATAATAATTACATGCATTTGGATAAAATACTAAAAATAAGAATAAATAATTTGATCGAAACTTAAAAATTTTCAAGGCAGTAAATCTTCCAAGTTACCTAGCAAAAATTTCTTTAAGTTCGTCTTAAATAATGAAATGTTATTAATTGATTTTATAGACTCTGGCCAGTTGTTAAATTCCCGACTACCAATATATTTAATGCGTTGCTTAGTCATCTCAAGCCTACAGCGAGTTAATACTAAACTCGTGCTATTCCTCGTAAATATCGTATGTTGGTTACGCACAAATTGTATGGTATGGTGACCAATATTGTTCAAGGACTTAAACACAAAAATTAAAAGTTGATACTTGTATATTCCACATATTGGCAAAATCGTTTTGGAAACATTTCTGTATAGTGATATAGTCGAGTGCCTTAAAGGAAGGTTGTACACTATCTTTAGAGCTTTGTTTTGTATACGTTGTAGGGATTTTAGTTTATTTGTATGTTTACAGCCATACGAGATGGTTAAATATCCAAATTGGCTTTGTATTAATGCGTTGTAAATCGATAGTTTTGTATTTTCATCAAATTTATGTTTGAACTTGTAGAGTATTCCAATCGCTGAACTTATTTTGGACTTAAGATATTGTATATGTATGTTCCAGGAAAGATTACTTTGCAAATGTATTCCTAGATAATTTATTGAAGAAACTTCCTTAATTTCGGTACCATCTACCCTTACACTGAAATTATCATTTGGGCAATTAGTTGGCCTAAATTTAACCAGCTTTGTTTTATTAGCATTCAAAATGAGTTTATTTATTTTAACATATTCGACGATTGATGCTGCATTTCTTTCAATGTAGGCTTTAGCCACTGTGTCATATTTATATGGGTAAAATATGTAAATGTCATCAGCATACACAAAGACTTTTCCATTCAAATCAAGGTGAATAATATCATTTATATACAAAGTAAACATTAATGGACCCAATACACTGCCCTGCGGTACACCATGATCTACGCTGCCAATAAAGCTTTTTTCTTTATTTATCTGAACAAATTGTTTTCTATTTGTTAGATAACTTTCAAATAGATCCAGTTCACGATTACGAACTCCATATAGACTTAACTTTTCAAGTAGAATGCCATGGTCAACAACATCGAAGATCAAAAAATAATCCTACGACGCCACTGTGCCCATCATCTAAACCTTTACATATATAATTAACTACATTTACCACAGCTTCCTCAGTACCACAGCCTTTTCTAAATCCATACTGATAATCATTTAGGAGATTATGCTCCTCCAAGTAATTTGTAAGCTGATTGTGTAACATCTTCTCGATTACATTATCAATAGCAGATAATACAGCAATTGGACGATATAATTCGGCTGTAGTAGCATTGCTCACTTTCGGAATTAGAGTGATTTTATGGATTTTCAATATGTCTGGGTATATTCCCAAATCAATCATGTTGTTAAATATGCGCATACGATGAGTAGATACATCATCTTTACAATGTTTTAGAATTTCAGGAGAAACTTGATCGTGACCAGAACTTTTCCGAATATTTAAATTTGATAAAATATTATTTACTTTATAAGTACAGGTTGTAATGAATATGCGTACAACGTTGACATCAAACTCATACCATTCGAAATATGTTTGATTCATAACCCTGCTCATTTAGATTCACAACTTTAGAAAAATATTTAAAAATGATTCTAGTGACACAACTTGCTAGTGACTATTTTAGTGTTCGTTGAGTTATGGAGAGCCGAAATCAACAACATCATACGTGTTGTTAAGTATGAATATGATGAGTACTTCAAACGTTGAATATGAGTAGAGGTTCCATGATATTAAAATAAGTATGAAATTATGAGTATGATTTGATTCTACTCATCTTTTTGAATACTCATTGCTGATCTGTGATACACATTCTATGTATGTTGGAACATACTTGTTATAACCAAGCGATAGAAAACACTACATAATTGAAAAAACCACAGTATCAGTACTGGAGGCTAATTCTGGCAGTCGTATACGTACGAATTTTTACTCGAACGTGAGAGTTTTTTTAGTTATGGAGTAAATTGTATCGAAATTTCTAATGATGGCATTCGATAACGTGTGATCATTCGAATCCAACCTTGCGAGTCTTTACTCGTAAGCACTAAAGCTTTCGAATTAACGTTTTTCTGCTGTAAAGAAAAATATAAAAAATGTAAGTAACAAATTTATAATAATTTATGAATAAAAAATTAATTCCAGTATTTGTAGATCAAAACTTACAAACATTAATTACACCCAGAAGGAAATTCTTGGAAATATCATGGTTAAGCATTCAGAATTGGCAAAGAGTATTATACCAAATACTACTCAGGGAAAGGCAAGAGCTAATCAGCTATGGGAACAGCTCACAGCTAAGCTCAATGGTTCCGGCCAATCAAAGATGCAAAAATATGGTGCAAACTCTTGTTTTAGTGTAAATAATAAATGTATAAATGTATGTACATAAATATGTCTTTAGGTATACGCTGACCAAAAGCAAAATGTTAAAAAGAAGGTTTCATTCAATAAATCTTCCAAAAAGAAAACGAGTGGCGGACCGTATGAATAAAAAGTTCTTTCCCAAATGGAAGAACAGATACTGTCTTCTGCTGGAATTGAAGTTTCTGTTGAGGGTCTAAAAAATTTCCAAACTTTTGGGTCTTCAAAAACATCGGAAGGCAGCCCAAAAGAAAATGTTACCCCAACAACTTCACCAAAAACTAGTATTCCTGACGTATCTCCCTACTGTTTATCGGTTTATGAAGAAGGCAAAATGAAACCTACCTTGTCTTCTTTTATAGAATTTTAAGATGATAATGCAGAAGAAACTTCAGCCCCAGCTAATAATAAAGAAAAAAGGCTCCACGAATTGCTAAAGTCAGAGGAAGAGAGAGCAAAAGTTCACTGTTGGAAAAAAATATGGTTACAACAGAATTATACCCAAAGGAAATGCTTAAAAGAGTGGATTTACTTATTGAAATACAAAACAAAGAATTAAAATTAAAGGAAAAGGAGTATGAACTTGCTGGTCAGTTGTTTGAATTAAAAAAAACTCTATATTAAAGAAACGGAACATGAACTAAACTCTCAAAAAAACCAAGTAAATCCAAAATATATTATCCATTATACGAAATACTACAATTTTAATAAAAGTTTTCTTCCTTGGATTAATTAAATTTCTTTTATTTTTGTAAAAAAACATATGTTTTTGTTTACAATTTTTGCATTTTAGTCAGTGCTGTAAAACGAAATAATTAATTCGTTTCACAACACCTAAGCAACAAATCGATTCGTTTCGTATCGAGTAACATCATCAGAAAATTTCTCGCTATCGAAATTATTTTCTATTCGAACTCAATTTCGATCACGACTGCGAGAATTAGGCCCCTGGTCATTCATAACTACATTCATCCAGTGGCCAGCAAAATTCTCGGACCTCAATACTTGAGGAATCATGTTGAGAAGCATGTATGTTAACGCTTTTTGATTTCACTAAACCCTTTTCGTTTTTTTTTTGTTATTCCCTTTTTGCCTCCTCCAAAATATTAACAGACGTTTTACTTTTTTGTTTTGTTAGTATATATATATGTTCCTCTAACTCCTCTAGGGAGCATAGGGCCGCTGTTTTGTAAGTAAGGGAGAACAAAAATTTTAATCTAGTTTTTAAGAACAATACCAAGAATAAAGTTGTATTTTTTAAGAAATAATAATAATAATAAGGAAATTGGTGATAACAGTGAAAAACAATAACTTTAAGAAACAATTTTGTAAAACAACAAATTACATAATAAAAATTAAATAATTTAGCAAAAGTATACAACATAAATATAAGATTAGCTAATAATAAGTCAAACTTAAAGAAATATTAAACTTAAATAAAAATTTAATATCAATTAGTGTATAATTAATATAAATTTTCTTGACTAATAATAAATTATGTAGTGCAAAAATTTTAGTACTTTTAAACTATTTAAAATGAAGAAAAAATTAATTGAAATATTATTTCAATAAACTATTTCAATCAAAAAGAATTGAGTTGGTTTTATTTCAAGAGTGTTTCTTACATGTAAAAATTATTTTGAACGAGCAGTAAAACCATGAAATTTAAACAATTTGTGCAAAGAAATCCAAAAAGCCATTCTACGTTAAAATTCTGATAATCTGTATAATGAGTAAATTAAAATTTATAATAAAATATAGGTAATAAAATATTATTAATTTGTTAATACCATTATCAGGTATTTTTAAAACTAATATGACGACCTACATATTTTAATTTAAATTACTCTTCGCTAACATACTTACGTCGAATTTTAAGCGAGGAGTGGAAAACTTATGAAATTTTTAATTCACACTGCACCAAATTGACTATATAACAAACAAATCACACTTTTATTCTTTTTAATTATATTATCTGATAAAATTATTTAATGCAATAATAGTCCATAATAACTTAATATATTTTATGCAATAATATGTGTAGACTGTAGACGACTACATGATTATTTAAACCAGGTTCCACTCCAAAAATATCAGTTCCTGTTGTCAACAAGTTAAATTCCTAAAATAAACACATTATCAAAAATAATTTTTCAAAATTGTTTGCTAACACCAATGAGAAATTAACATATGTATACCGACTGACTTGATTGTTGAAATCATTACATCGACTGAAAATCCAGTTTACTCTAAATTCTATCCGTGGAGAGTAGTATCGAAGAGCACTCAAACATAATTCATAAAAATATCGTAGCATTCTTTTAGTATATTGTCAACATACCGTAGCATTCTTTTAGTATATTGTCAACATATCGTAGCATTCTTTTAGTATATTGTCAACATATCGTAGCATTCTTTTAGTATATTGTCAACATATATATCGTAGCATTCTTGTAGTATACTGTCAACACAGAGGGAGTGAAGTAGCCTTCTTCAATAAAACCCCAGTGAATAAATATAAAATATACTTTTGATTTAGAAAATACCAAACAGGTAGGTTGCCACATTGGCGACGAGGATGGGATTAAACCTTTTGACGATGCCGAGTGTTTCATTTATTTGTTGGTTGATTTAAAATTTACAGAAAATTCTACTACTATATGTTAAATCGTAGATAAGAGCAACACATTAAATTGTGATTTCAGAAGACTCATTGAATTGTGAAATAATTGTCCATTTAATTGGAGCATAGTGTCAGCCGCCGGAACACATTTAATTGTGAGTTGCAGAGACACATTAAATTGTGAATTGAAACGACATATAAGATTGTGTACTAGTTTTCCATTTAATTGGAACAAAAGGGTAAGAGACGCATTAAATTGTGTATTGATTTTTTGTTTTCGGGTATTATAAAATGTCGCTTACAGGTCAGCTAAAACACATTAAATTGTGCACAAGTATGACGAAAATAAGACCATTTCTTTGTGAAAACATTGATAGAGCCTTACTACGAAGTAAGTGGGAAAGATGGCCTCGATCCCTCTCTTTATACCTTCAATCGGAAGACATAACAGATGTGGTGAAAAAGAAAAATAAACTACTTCACTTGGGTGGCCCACAACTCCAGGAGGTAGTGCATAACATTCCAGGAGCCTTAGTGGAAAACGATGAAAAGCAAAAGAATCACGTATTTGGAATATTGGTTAACAAATTAAATGAAAATTTTTCCCCAAAATGCAATTCCACTTCTGAAAGGCAATTATTTCGAGGTCTTATTCCAGTAGGAGGCGAAGACTTCAATAAGTTTATACTTCGTCTTAGATATCAAGGGTCAAAATGCGATTACGGGTCCGCCCCAAGTTAGATAGGAGAGATGCCTGGGCACCAATCAAGGTAAAGAAAAGCTGTTGGAAAAGAGCTAAGTTTAGATGATGTCATTTCAGCTTGTCAAATTCACGAGCAGATCAATAACGAATGACGGGACATGACATCTAAGATTGAAGGTGAAACAGTTTGTCGCGTTTATACTAAATTTGAGGGGACCAAACGCACTAGTGACGAATGGCGAAGAATAGCAAAGGGGCATTCAAGTAATGATAACAACTGTCCAGCTAGAAACTCGAAATGTAACAAATGTGGCTTAATAGGACATTTTGCTCGTAAATGCAAGACTAAAAATAATAAACGGAAATTAATGGATCAGGAGTATGGAGATTTAAAACAACGACGGCTACAAACATCAAGGGTAAGATGCATTGAAGAGAAAGATACAAGCGGAAAAAGAGAAGCTTGCGACTTCGGTTGTTTGAAAGTTGAAAATATAGGGTTAATGGACGAAATGATTCAATGTCGTGTAGGTGGTCGGAATATCTCGATGGTGATTGACTCTGGTTCACGATTTAATCTTCTTAGCCAAAATGACTGGAAAATGCTTCAGAGCAGTGTGGCAGTATTGCTAAACTTAAGAACCCATTCGGTCAACCAATTCAAGGCATATGCAGCGAACCAGTTGCTTAAAATATTATTTGTGTTAGAAACTCCCATATCCATTGAAATGGGTACAGAAATTATCGCCACATTTTATGTAATCGAGAATGCAAAAAGTCACTATTGAGGCGTGATACGGAGATAGAACTTAAAGTTTTAAAAGTTAGACTAAGTTCAGACTGTGTTAATAGTGTTGAAAAGGGTGAGCCGTTCCCAAAAATAAAGGACATAACCATCAAGATAGCAATAGATTCCACAGTGAACCGATTCAGCAACCTTTACGGCGAATACCTTTACAGCGATTAAGGGAAAGGTAGAGGAGAATTTAAAGGGGGCACTGACACAAGATATAAGAGAACCACTATCTGGACGAAGTCCATGGTTCCCGTCATCAAGGAAAAAGGGGAAATTCGTTTATGCGTTGACATGCGACAACCCAACCAGGCTGTGCTTTGCGAGAACTATCCATTACCAACTTTTGAAACGTTTATGACAAAACTACGAGGAGCCAAATTATTCTCCGGATTAGACCTAAAATGGGCATACCACCAGATAGAGCTTCATGAGTCAAGCCGACATATTACCACATTTATAACCCATAAAGGACTGTTTCGTTACAAGAGGCTGATGTTTGGAATTAGCTCAGCTCCTGAAATTTTTAAGCGGATAATGGAAGAGCTTTTATCCCGCTGTAGTAGTGCTTTAAATTACATAGACGATGTCGTCATTTTTGGGAATACAAAAAGAGAACACAATGAGGTTGTGGAACAAGTCCTATAAATTTTTAAAAAGAACAATGTCTTGCTTAATGACGACAAAAGTATATGGCGTGTTAAAAAATTTGAATTCTTAGGGCACGTGCTGTCTGATAATGGAATATCTCCTGATATGGACAAAATTCAAACAATTATAGGATTTCGAACTCCACAAACAAAAGAGGAGATACGAAGTTTTTTAGGTCTAGTGACTTACGTGGCTAAATTCATTCCAAATATGGCGGATACCACGGAGCCGCTTAGATGCTTATTAAAGGTAAATTGCAAATTTATATGGGGTCAAGAGCAACAAAAATCGTTTGACAAACTAAAGAGTTTATTAACTGATATACCAAACTTGGCTTATTTCAACCCACGAAATCGAACACGTGTTATAGCGGATGCTAGCCCAGTTGCTTTAGGGGCCGTTCTAATACAATTTGATTTTAATGACAATCCACATATAATATCTTTCGATAGTAAAAGCTTATCAGACATCGAATAAAGGTATTCCCAAACCGAAAAAGAGAGCTTGGCACTTGTTTGGGCTGTATAAAGATTTTATTACTATTTGCTGGGGCTAGAGTTTGAGTTAGTAACGGACCACAAAGCACTTGAAGCTATATTTAAAACAACCTCAAAGCCACCAGCGAGAATAGAGAGATGGCTTTTAAGGTTACAATCTTTTAAATGTAAAGTTATCTATCGATCTGGAAAGTAGAGTATCGTAGACTATTTTTCGACTCTGTAAAATTAAAGTACAAATTTATACGATGAAAACGAGGAACACAACATTTTACATATTGTGACATATTACACACTATCATCCCTTACATACATACATGATTGGTCATTACAACCCTTCAGTCAGGATTATGACCTAGTTTCTCACACCACTTATGTTGTGTGTGTTAATTTTATACATGACTGGCAGGACCTACAGTTTAAAGTCGACTCCGAACGACAGATTTTTGAGAAACTTTTCATGGCAATTTTTATTTACTCTCAGTGTTTTTGCCAGAAATCTGCTGAGAGGAAGTCGCCGAAGAAATAATTTTTGTATTTTTTTTTTGATGTCTGGCCTGGGGCTCGAACCCCGGCTTTTCGTCTAATAAGCCAACACACTACCTACTAGACCACGGCGACTTATTATCATCCCTTAGTGTTTGTGAAATTTCGGAAAAAAGTACACAGGATCAGGAAATCATTGACGCAGTGGAATATATTAAAAGTGACTCTTGGCCGCAAAATACATCGAATGTTTATTATACATTCCGATATGAATTATCAACTATAGGTAATATATTGTTGAGAGGGACTCGGATTATCATACCAAATGTGCTTCGAACAAAGGTGTTAGAACTGGCTCACGAGGGACACCCAGGAGAATCGGCTATGAAGCGAAGAGTGAGATTAAAAGTGTGGTGGCCACTCGCAGATAGAGAGGTAGACAAATTTGTAAAGAGCTGTTGGTATTGTCTGCTGATTTCTCAACCAAATAATCTAGCTCCAATGAAGAGAATGGACCATGGCAGTGTGTCGCCACGGACCTACTTGGTCCTCTACCAAATAATGATTATATATTCGTTCTAATTGACTATTACTTTCGTTATCAAGAAATAAAATTCCTGAGGAAAATTACTTCAGAGACAATAATTAATCTACTACAAGAAATTTCCCGCCGTTTGGGTCTACCGAAATCAATTTGAGCGGATAACGGTAGACAGTATGTCAGTGCAGAATTTAAAAACTTTTGCAAGAACAATAATATAAAGTTAATAACAACTCCACCATATTGGCCACAGGCCAATGGTGAAGTAGAGAACATGAATCGGTCATCGGTAAAGCGCTTGAAAATTGCTCATACCAATAAACAAGACTACAAAACTGAAATTCAGAAATTCATCATGATGTATAACGTAACACCTCATGGCACAACTGGGACCCCACCAACGGAATTAATGTTTAATCGAGTCATTCGTGATAAAATACCCGGAATTCAAGATGTTATGATAAAGTCATTGACTCAGCAGCAAGAGAAACAAAAAGGAAAAGAAAGTTAAGATAGGAAGAGCAGAGTGAAAGAGTCTGATATATCAGTTGGCGACATAGTCTTACTGCGCAACGTTATTTTCCAAAACAAACTGAGACCCACCTTTGATTCAACGGAATATAAAGTATTGGAAAGAAATAATAGTATTAACTTGAGATGGAAAAGATTCCTCAGGAATATTAGTCACGTCAAAAAGGTGCCGTCAAGTAAACTTTCGCAACTGGAAAGCGAATCAACCGATCAATTATTAACACCAC
The DNA here is from genome assembly GCA_936449025.2 of Sarcophaga subvicina. Classification (NCBI taxonomy): domain Eukaryota; kingdom Metazoa; phylum Arthropoda; class Insecta; order Diptera; family Sarcophagidae; genus Sarcophaga; species Sarcophaga subvicina. The sequence goes on along the minus strand of OW388081.2, from coordinate 68,734,197 downwards.
CTGAATCTTCAGCTGCCATGGATACCACACCTGGATTATCAACATCGTCGGGATCTCTCAATTCAACAGAAATGGAAGCTCATCCGGAATAGGAGGGATGTGGAGAACAGTATCGAAGCGCACTCAAAAATAATATATGACATTATCATAGCATTCTTTTAGTATATTGTCAACATATCGTAGCATTCTTTTAGTATATTGTCAACATATCGTAGTATTCTTTTAGTATATTGTCAACATATATATCGTAGCATTCTTGTCGTATATTGCCTTTTTCAATAAAACCCGAGTGAATAAATATAAAATATACTTTTGATTAGAAAATACCAAACAGGTAGGTTGCCACACTATCCATATGCTTTGTCACTTAAAAAATAAACTGGAGTCACAATATTAGGAAAATGAAAAACGCTGTAGAAGAGTATAATTATGCAATTGCTTAAAAAAACTGTTGATGGACTTCTAATAAAAATAATATAAATAATAATATTTTTCAAGACATGTTTTTTGTTTTGTCATAAATATAAACGTTTTGCCTTTGCATACTATTAGATGTTGGCGGTAAGTGTGTTATTTGTAATGTTAGAATTTTGCAATTATTTTTTTATTGAGTTCTTGAGTTGAGTTCTTTTTGGCTACTGAATTTTTCCTTTATAATGCCAAGGCAATTTTCGATACTGACGCGATATTTCGAAAAGTGTTTATTTGAGAGATTTCTGTCAGTTTTAGTGTGTTTAATGCTATTTCCCCTAAAAGTTTGCCATCGGGCAACGCAACTGAAAATTCGTATTATGTGCCAGTTACTCAAACGTAATGTAACGTACCGTAGCGAACGTTCTCTCTCGTTACATGTATATAATGATATTTTTAATTTTTGATTAAAATAATAATAAAAAAATTATTTTATAAGAAATATATACTTATTGCTATGATTCTATTGTGCTCACAAAACAATTTTAATAAAATAAATAAATAATATGTATGTATTTTGAGTGACGAAGTGGTACCAATTCTCCTTTTTGGTACTTTCAAATATATTAATTGTATATATTAAGCTTTTAAATTTGAATATAAGCAATGACGTTTCTTTAAATATTATTATGATTGTAATGTGTATAAAATAATTTTGAAACATAATGAATAAATAATATGTATTTTAAGTGACAATGTAACGCAAATACCTTTTTTGTTAGTATCATATTTTTACATAAGTCGTGTTAATCTTTAAAATTTTTAAATATGTACATATTCTTATGATTCTAATGTTCTTAAAGAATTATAAGTGTATTTTTTGATTTAATGCTGCAATTTGATTATAATGCTGCATTTGACTGCAGCAGTTTTAATTAATCTAAGCACTGGTTAAAGTGTTCAGTCAGAATATTGAGAAAGAATAACGTTTTGCGTTACAATTCAAAATTAATTCAAATTTTTTCAAAATTTCTTCGTGGTATTTATACAAATTTCTTTTGGTTACAATTCAACATGTTTATACATATAGTTGCTTAGTGTTACAAAAAATAGTATTTCTTTTTTTATAATTTAACATGCATTACAAAAAAAAATTATTTATAAATTTCTTTTATTAGTTCATACATGTTCTAAATAAATTACTGTGTCAAGTGTTTTGTTACATTTGTGTGGTCTATTTCTTGTTGCTATTTTCGTGATTGCTTGGAGTTTTAAATTACATTAAAAATTATTTAAATTTATTATTATTATTATATTAATGCATATAGTGTACTTCATTAACATAAGTACACTACATTATTCTAGCTAGAGATAATGTTTTACATTTTAATAAAAAAAATTATAGAATAGTACAAAATTCGACTGCACTTATATCTAAATTCCATAAATATTGACTCTGATTAAGCCAACAATGTAATATTCTATAATATTATAAGAATAAATATTTGTAATAACATAAAATTTAAGAAGCAAATATAACTTCTTCCAATTAAAACCACCCAATTGACACTTTTTGGATTTTACTTTATCTGAACAACTCTCATCACTGTTCTGAACAGCTGACTTCGTGCAAATGTATGTATATTGTTACGTTTTTACTCTTTTAAAAACGTTTAAAATATGAGTTCGTAGATAGTTCGTAATTAGTGTTTAGTTTTAAATAAATCCTTTATTGTTCACACAATTCCGTGTGCATTGTTCGCAACTTGATTTAAACAACAACAATTTGCTTTATTTTTTATTCTTCTGTACACTCTTCCGCGTACACAATAACAATTGTTCAATAGATCTTTATAACAGAAATCTACAAACAACAATTATTCTCTTCACTCGCAACGTGTATTCACACAAGACTGACTGCATTTTTACTGATCCCGTTGCCTGCTTTGATTTGCCTTTTATATCGCAGTCTCTATAAATGTAAACATGTTGTTTACGTTATTGTTGTTTGTGTATTTTGTTTACGTTTGTCCTTGTTGTTGTTGTTGATTATCCCTTTTTAATACTGATTTTGTTGCTATACATATTGTTACGTTTTACCTTTTGAAAAACGTTTAAATATGAGTTCGTTAATTGCAAACAAAGTAAAAACCAATATGTGGTTATTTTCTCTTAAACGATCTTTATTCTTTACACTACTTTTGTGTGCCACCGTATACAACTTAACGATACAACAATAATTTACTTGTACACTATTCTATTTCACACTTCTGTCCGTGTTAACACTTTGCAAGCAATACCACTTGTACGTTCAAACCGCAACGCGTCTTCACACAAGGCTGACTGCATTATAACTAACTGCTGCCTGCTTTGTCCAGTCCTTTAATAGTCCGACACAACCAGCCTAACGAACATTCTTGAAGTGGAAGGTTCGTGATCTCGCCTTCTCGAGAGCTCTATTGCTAATACATTGTTGTTTGTGTATTTTGCTTATGTTGTCTATCTCTTTTTTTGTCGCATACATGTTGTTGTTCGTACCAGGCGCAACCAGGTTCGTCGTACATATGTGTGTGTGCAGCTTTAGATAATCAACACGTTCGTTGTATTCTTAGTTAGTGAGTATTTGTATCGTGTGTATTTGGTTGGTGTAGTTGGTAGCTTTTATTTATCGTTTTTATTGTTAAACGATATTAGGTCGTTTCGATTTATGTAACACTGCCGCCCACTTAAGCCTGTTCGTCCCGAATAGGCTCATTCTCTACTCCCATATTTTGCCAGTCGCTCTATGTGTACGACCTTCATTTTTGCTCGGGGCTGCCAGCTCTCTGTATCTGGTACACGACATCGTTTAACCATTTAATTATTTTATACGGTCCATCCCAGCTACTTTGCCACTTGGGGAATAATCCTTTCTTCCGCGTTGGGTTGTAGAATAGTACCAGTTGTCCTTCATGGAAACCTTCCGTGTCTGCTGCACGATCATACCTGGCTTTCATTCCATTACTGAACATCGCTATCCTCTCCAAAGGTGCGCCCGAGTTATACTGTTGCAGCTGACCTTGACTTCTTTTTCCAACACCTTTAGATGCAATACACTGGGTACAGTTTGCTTTCCAATCCGCCACTGCTTGCTGACATCCAACCCAATAAAAACGTCGTTTTAGCCTTCCCAGCATCTTTGTCACTCCCAGATGTCCTCCCCTAGCTCCGTTGTGGGACTCCTTTAACACTTCTTTCGTCTTGGAGGAAGGCACTACTAATAGGTTCGATAAGGTCTTGTCATCAGCGCTTTCCCAACGTCGATATAAACATCCATTTATCAACCGTAAACTGTCCCATAGTGGCCAATATGCTTTTGTAAGAGGACCTTCTCCAGATATCTCATTGCTGCTAGGTCGTTTGTCCTCTTCCTTGGCTGCTACTATCTTCGCCAATATTGGGTCACTATTTTGTGCTTCGGACCAGTCTTCTTTGTCTTCGATCTGCATTTGCCGGACATCAACGGTGGATTTCTTCTTCTCAGCCTTTACATAATGATTACGCTCCAAATCACGAGATCGGCTTGAGAGAGCATCGGCCTTGCCATGTTTTATAACTCTTCGATTTGTTAATGGCGATAGTTCGGAATCAGCTTTAATCTTCGTGCATCCTCTTCTAACGTTTATAACTTCAGTCTTTTCTGCAGCCGTGTAAATGTCCGGGGACTTTCTGATTTGCATATTAGCCTCTATTTTCGGTAACTTCGACACAGTATAATCCTCGCCATTTTCAGGCTTTCCGCGCCGTCTCTTGGGACTACTCGTTTCAACGTACTGTTCATCAGAAGCCTTAGGCATAGCAATAGCACGTCGTCTTGTTGTAAGACCGGTCTTGATCTTTTCCGTGGCGCTTTACAGTTTCTTTGGAAATGGCCAGCCTTTCCACAGTTGAAGCATTTATGTTTAGCCCTTTGTCCGTTTTCTTCCAAAGCTTGCTTCACAATTTCCTTAACTTTAGTTAAAAGCCATTTATCTTCCTCCACTACTTCCACTTTTCCCACTTTGTTAACTGAGGGTCTTGAAATTCTGCGAGCGGTCTCTTGGGCTAGTGCGAAAGCCACGGTCTCTGCAAAGGTTGTCTGCTGCGTAGAATATACCGCTAGTAGTTTAATGTCAGGGTCTCGCATACCATTGACAAACACCTCGGTCTTAATGTTGTCTATCAGCGGGTGGTTTTCTCCGGGGTATGTGAGCTGCACCAATCTCTCGACCTCCATTGCAAAGGCTTGAAGCGACTCATTAGCCTTTTGCACTCGGCACCTTAACTCCATGCGGTACAGTTCTCGTTTATGCTCGTCGCCGAATTTGCGCTGTAACGCCACCATTAAGTCGTTGTAGTTGTTTCTACAGCTGGCTGGCATGATCTCCAGTATCTCGGCTGCTACACCTTTTAACGCCAAAATTAGTTCCAAAGTCTTTCTCCATCGTCCCATCCGTTCCTGCTGGCTACTGTCTCGAATTGGAACTTAAATACGGATAGGGGTGAGCTGCCATCAAAGTAAGGTGCTTTTATTCTGCCGATACTTTCGGATACGACTCGCACTGGTTCCGGTCGCTGGCTCTGGAGGTTGTGGTTCTTCTCTTCCATAATCACCAGTTTTCCGTCGACGGTCTTTCCCAAATCGTTCACTTTCGTGTCGACGGTCCTTTCTAAATGTGACATCCTTTCCTCCACACCAGTAATTCTTTTGCTGACCGACTCGTGGATTTCCTGCAGCCTCCCTGATGTCGCCTCGAACTCCTTTTCAATTTTTGACAAAACCGCTGCTTGCATTATTTCCATTCTTTGTTCACTATCTCGTCGCGACTCAGCCAGAAGTTTCTGATTTTCGGCTCTAGAAGCTTTTTGCACTTCATCTAGAAGTTTTTGATTTTCGGTTCTAGAAGCTTCGAATAGCTTCTAGTTCTCAGTTCTAGAAGTTTCTTGAACACCAGCAAATAGCTTCTGGTTTGCTACTTGCATTTTCTCCATAATATCGGACGAATTTATGTCAACACCGCCAGGGGTTGCAGGGGCCTGTAACTCTCGCTCCTCTTCATCCTCGAACTCGTAGGATTCGATGTATATGCCCTGAAGCTGCAGTTGTGTCCTTAACCGCCTTTGTAGTTCATTCTTCGTACCCGTTGTTGGCAGCTCTAATTTACCCAACTCTCGTTTCAGCCGGTCCACTCTTAGTTCGCAGTGTTTCATTTTATTTATTTTTACCTTTGGATTTTTGCAATCCCACTTCTGACACCAATTGTTACGTTTTTACCTTTTTAAAGACGTTTAAATATGAGTTCGTTAATTACAAGCAAAGTAAAAACAAATATGTGGTTATTTTCTCTTTTGTATTGTGTTGGTGTAGCTGGTAGCTTTTGTTTATCGTTTTTATTGTTAAACGATATTAGGTGGTTTCGATTTAGGTAATATTTTTGTTTATTCGGTGATCATGTAAACAAGTCCATTGTTTTTGTTTTTGTAGCTTTTGTTTATTATTTTAATGTTAATTGATAACACCATTTTCGTAATAATATCAATTTCTTTGCATTGTGTTCTGTTTCATTTTTATTAACATTCTTCGTTGGCAGCTGTACCGTTTTAGACGTTTCTATAACTACACAAACGTTCTTACGACAACGTACGATACGATTTTACGTGCCTTACGTTTGAGTAACCAGCCCTTTATGTATGGCAACCAGCGTTGCGTTGTGACACTAAAGTATCACTTTTGACCCTTTTTCATGGGGAATGATACTTTTTATGGCCATTTCTTTAATTTGTCCCATTGTATCATTTTAACGAAATATATGGCACTTTTTGACCCTTTTTAAAAATGAGTAAAAGTTCCAAAATTCCCCCACGAAAGTTCTCAGTACACTTAGCTTTGATATATGTATGTATGTTGTATATATGTATACACGCGTTTTGTAAACATATAAATAAAAATTACATTCGATATTATTATTACAACAGCTGACTTTTAGGCAACTGTCATATTCTATGCACATCTGTCTTTCATATAAAGTTTGACAATTGTATAAACTGATGATCAACTGTGAGTATGCCCTGATTTATGTAGATACATAGTGTTTCGGCTTAATTTTCGACATCGAGATGATTCGATTTCCATTTAATTTTGCAGTTTAGCGTGCCATGCATATTCAAATATATTCACATTTGTAACAAAATAAATGTAAATGGATAAGTAAGTATTACATTCCCAAGTATTCAATTATATTAATTTATATTTAAAAATATATTTAAACATAAGGTTTTTGGTTAAATTGTTAAGAACAGATGAGCAGCAGGCTTCATCAAGCAATATGGATTAAGTGTTGGAATACGAAAAAATTTCCGATGTAGAAATGAATTCATCAGCAGGTCACACTAAAACTCTAAGAAAAAATAAAAGTATTGTTCGGAAGGATTGCAAGGAGTGGGAGTACAAGTGGCTCAAGATAGACCAAAACGCAAAGAAACCTATTTGTATTGCCTGTAATCAGTTGCTAAATAGCCAACAAACTCACATAGATCGTCATTCGAAAACTGCGAAGCATATGAGCAATTTCAAACAAGCTCATGAAGCGAATACAATGAAAATAGCTCCATTTTTCCAAAATAAAAATAACACTGGCTGTCGAAAGCATGTTGCAGTAGCTGATGGTAATTTCCAATCATTCATTTAACTCAATGGACAAGCTGGCAAAATTTAACTCAAATATATATCCGGAATCTGCTAAAGCAAAGGCGGTAAGTATTTCTGATTAAAGTAATTTTAAAACAAATATGTATGTGTATATTCTACTGTAAATGCTTCATTTTGTATACACATTTTAATTAAGGTAAAACAAATCGTTCAATTTCTAGGAAAAGAAAATATACTACATTTGGTAAAAAGTATGAAAGCACAGAGTTTCAGCCTCATAATAGACTAAACCACTGATATATCAACTGAAAAGCGCTTAGTTATAGTGGTAAGACAATTTGACAGAAACGAAGGAAAAGCTGTTGACAAATTCTTTCGGTTATTAAAACCCGAAATGGAAATGGAACTGTAGTATTGACTTCACACTTCAAATGTTAGAAGAAAACCAAAAAGCTTTTTCAAACTTCATTGGATTCGCTACAGATAATGCTCCTACAATGGTCGGTAAAAATAAAGGGGTAGCTACTCTTAAAAAAATACCACATTTGTTCCATATTAGATGTGTTTGCCATTCAGTAAACTTAGTCAGCAGTTCAGCTCTTATATGTATTATATATGTAGAAACATTTTTAAATATTTTAAAAGCGCAGAAAAGCAAAGTGAGTATAATTGTCTTCAAAATACATTTGATGTGCCCATGCACAAACTTTTAAGACTGAGTGATACTAGATGGCTGTCATTTGAATCTGTCGATAAAAGAGTATTAGAGCAGTGGTCTGTATTGGAAAAATTTTTTCTTCTGGCACAATTTGAAGAAAAAGCTGCAATAAATAAAGAAAAAATACAAATAACAAGAAGAATTATGCGTAACAAATAAAATTTATTTAAAATTTTAAGCATATATACTTCAAATTGTAAATAGACTGAATCTAAATTTTCAGATTGAAACCTCACAAATTATTTATCTACTTCCCTCGACCAAGAAAAATTTTGCTTATAATTTTTACAAACTTTTTGAAAAAAGAATTCCATATTGAAAAAGAAATAAATTATATTGATTTTGAAAATATTTTATATGCAAACGACCCTTTTGATATATATGTATATATGTAGGTCATGATGCAGAGACCGAAATATGTATTAATTTGTATCCAAGATGTGATGTTATAAAAATAAAAACTAACATTTTGAATTTTTATAAAAAATTGTGTCACGATATAATATCAAGAATAGATATAACAAATAAAAGACTTAATATTTTAGATAAGGAGATTGTAAAGAGTCTGAATGATAAACCGGGTTATTCTAAGATATCGAAGATAATGATTATTGATAACTGGAATATAATTGGAACAATTTTATTTCGTATAATCAACAAATCTCTTGAAAATGGCGTGTTTCTTGACAACTGGAAAGAAACAGTAGTAACAAGTAAAAATTAGCCAACACCATTAAATGTGAAGAATTTCGACCGATTAACTCCTTAAAAACATGTGCAAAAGATTATCTTGAAAAATATTCACTTCTTTCGAAGTTCCAATCTGGATATAGTAAAGGGTTTTCATGTGAAACTGCAGTCAACTTTGTAATTAATCGATGGAAGAAAAAAGGAAAAAGTAAGAAAATAATGACAATATTTTTAGATTTTAAAAGAGCGTTTGAGACAATCGACAGAAAAATCCTGATTGAAAAATTGTATTTATATGGAGTGCAAGGTGCTGAGCTCGAATGGTTTAAATCATACTTCAGCAATAGAAATCAAAGAACGAGTATAAACGGAGTAAGGTCGCAGCCTATTGAAAATGAACACGGTGTTCCACAGGGATCAGTTCTAGGTGCTTTACTATTTAGCATTTATATAAATAATATGCCCCAGATTTTAACTGGAAGCGAAATTACTTTGTATGCGGATGACACACTGATATACACAATAGGAGACACTAAAGAACAATGCACAAACAAATTGACGAATGATATGAATAATATTAATGTTTGTCTGAAAATGAATAAATTAAAATAAAATGAAATCAAAACAAACATCATAGAAATTAACATGACTAGTGAAACAGAATTTAAAATAAATGGGAAAATTATAGAAAAAGTTAATGAAATTAAGTACCTGGGATTTATAATAGATAAAGAACTTAAATTTAAAGAACACCTACAGTACATCTGCAAGAAAATTGGTAAGAAGATAGGAATTTTCAAAAGAATCCGAAATAATATCTCTACACTGACAGGAATTAATATATATAATACAACAATAAAACCACATTTTGAGTTTGGGTCAACAATCCTCTACACATGCTGTAATGAATCGCAAATCGAAAGGCTACAGAAGTTACAAAACAAGGCAATGAGAACAATATTGAAATGTACCAGATACACGTCTGTTCGACTCATGTTGAATATACTAAAGTGGTTGAGCATAAAATAAAACAAAGTTTAAAATTAAACACACTTATATTTATTCGAAAAATTAACTAGGAAAGGCGCCAGGATACTTATGCGAACAAATAAGATATGTAGGAGATGTTCAACCCACACTATAGATTGAGGAATGCGGAAGACTTCAGAGTGCAGCAGGTTAATACGACGGCAATGCAATTATCACTCTTTTACAAAGGGCTAAAACTATATAACTCCCTGTCAAATAATATTAAAAATGAACTGAATGATCATGAATTTAAAAGACAATGTGTAAATTTTGTTAAAAATGATGTAAATTAGAGAAATATTTTTTTGTGTAAAATTCTATATTGTATATTATTACGATATTTCAAAGTATTCACGAATACTTATAATAAAGATAATGATTACCTATATTTTGACCCAGTTTTTATTAATTCCAAACAAGATATAAATTAATTTGAAATTGTATCTGAGTTTAAAGTCATAATTGTCGAACCAGAAACTTTTGTCAATGAGTTTAAATTGCTTGAAAGTAATATAAACAGCAAAAAGTATGACGATATACTTAAAATAACTAACGCAGAAAAGTTTTCGTTCGAGATTGGAAATTTAAAAAATAGATTTGATGAAAATATATATTCAAATTTATATGAATTCGTTACACATATATTTACTTTGCCTCTTACTATAACTATCACTAATTAAAAATACTTAGTAAAAACTTAAAATAGAAACTTGTGAATCCATGCTTTCCTCTCTCTCGAATCGAAGCTGGAAGAATGGACTCCAAGTGAAGAATTAATTAGAAAATATATATGTATATCTAAAAAGTGATAGATATTGTCAAAAGTTTTTGATAATGTGACTAATATTTGTTGTACCTCTGAATTGTTTTTTATGTATAATTACTTTTATTTTAGTTTAATATATTTAAAGAACTGTTATAATTCATTATTGTTTTTTATTGAAATAAATCTTATTTTTAGTTCACAAAAAATTTGACCCTATTTTACTCTTTTTTCCCCCCATTTTTTTCATTAAATTCCCTTTTTATGACACTTTTGCGAAATTGTCAACGGTAACCCTGATGGCAACAGAGATCATTTGTCATTTTGGTACAGAAAGACAACTGAGAAAAGTGATAAATTGAGTGAATTGTAAGAATATAGGTAAATTATATGAAAATGAATTGTAGGTATTGTGGTAGAAATTTATGGCATTTTGATAGAATTATATGGAATACTGAATGATATGATGATTTCTGTGTAGTAAAGGTAGAAATGAATAATTTTGAAAAAAGGGTCAAAAAAAGATTTTCTTGAACAGTTGACGGAGAAAAGTTGTTCCACTAGTCAGAGTTCTCTCTACGCCCTATCGGCCAAAGGACCACTAATGAATGCGTTCCGGATATGAATGATAAAATTTACACATCATCTACGAATTCATTCATAGTTGCCGAATTATAATAGCATACTGAACGATGACGGGTTGCTCACAGCAATTGTATTATTCGTGTTATGATTTTATATACAATCAAGGAAAAAAGTCTACTTACATCGCTGTATGTATGAATGTAGACTTTTTACCGGCGACCACTGCTTTAAAACAAATACCAACTACCAACGTTGCCAACTTAGCGCCTTTCGCGCTAGATTTACCTAAACTATCTAAAAGTCGCATTTTCCATTCCCAAATCAGCGCTTTTCACTAACAATACCTTATTTCTACATTAGCAACATTTTCATATCATTTTTTGCAAACATACAGTGAATTGAGTAATTTGCTTCTTTCTTTTTCGTTTAACACGTTGACTGCCGACTACGAGATAACTCGTAGACTGCGTTCCCTTCTAGGAAGCCAACTACGAGTGATCTCGTACTCACTAAACCAATTTTTGCCATAAAAAACATCATTTTTGCTTTTTGATGAAACCTATGATCTAAAAATAGGATTTTTAGTAATATTGTGTGAAAAAATCAAATTGTCATTTTTAGCCAGTTTTCTGAAAATTGCCGCTTCAATCAACGTGTTAACAGAAGTTCAAAAAGTTTCGCATTTGACTTCAAAAATGCTGATCATCTTAAACTTCTTAATGATCTGTATAGAGTATTACAACGTTTAATAAATAGAATCATAATAACAAATGAAGATTGTGATTATTTTGTAGGTGATATAGATCTAGTATTAAATGATTATAGTTACTTGGGGTATAAATTTGAAAAAGTTTGTCGAGATAATAATTAAAAAAACATTTGAAAAAGAATTAATATAGAAAAATTTAATTATTTTTACTAAAGCCTTAGTTTTTGAAATAAGATCAAAATGGACAACAAATATTATAATTTTGAAAAAATTGGCATTGTTAAGTGTCGAAAATATTTTTTTTAATAAAAACAGGATATTATTGCATTAATAACAATTAAATGGTTGTAAAAATGATATTGAAGAAACGGAAAATTGTTTAAATAATATACAATTATGTCAGTGGGAAAATAAAAACTGTTTTGGACTGAAGTGCAGAATTTTAAAAAATCATTGAATCATTCATTTATGAAAATGTCAACGTTTGTCATTAATTTATTTAGTCTTCCTTTTTCTAACGCGCAAGTTGAAAGAGCTTTCAGCGTAATGAATTTTTTTAAGTCTAAAATAAGAAATAGAATATCTCTTAACACAGTAAATTCTGTAATACACATAAAATATGGCCTCCAAAATGAAAACATAAAATATGTGCAAAAATTAATAAAAATAGTACTTATGAAAACTCCAATTATTATATAAAAACTGTTTTGTGGCCAGAAGACGAACAAGATTCTCTAAATGAAAATGTAATATTTGTAGATGTTGTTTTTTAAATATTTTTTAATACTTCATAAATTTTTACTTAATGTCAATTTTGAAGATTTGTGTAAAATATTTTTCAAAACCAAATACTTTGTTTTTTTCAAAACCAAATAGTTTAAAGTTAAAAACATGCATATGGCAGTGAGCGCCATAAGTGAGTCAACACTTTTGTTCTTAATTATAAAACAGTTTTGTTCTTAAGTATAAAAAAAGTTCCTTTATCATGATTTGTTGTTTTTGTTTTAACATTTTATAAGTAATAAATAAACGTTTTTATTTTTGGAAATTTATTCGACTATTTTTCATTTACTTTTCTCGCTATCCTAAGAAAATGAATTATTTCACTTTTTGGCGCTCAGTGTATATATACTTTTACTTTTTCCTGATCTCATGTGCATATATGTAAATTTTGAAAAATTTTATGCTGTCGAAGTATTCTTTTGTTACCTTTATTTTAAATAATAATTTTTAACAAATAAAATATAATATTAAATATTTGATTATAACTTTATGGTTTAAACTTTAAACCAGAAGACGGCGCGTTATAATAACAAGTAGTTATTCAAGTTTTTATTCAGCGCTTTTTGAGTCCGGAGATTTCGCCTTTTATTAAGAGCAATATTATTCGACCACTAAATCTAGCTTACTTCTTATACCGAGTAGCATCACCAAACATAACTGTTAACATCATCACATAATATTTGGGAAAGCATAATTATAAATATCAAACAATTAATATTCGGACATGAAAGGTCATGACAGCCTCTTTCAACATATAGATTGTGCATGCTCGATCCCATTTAGTAGATCAAAAACAGAAGATATTACTATTAGCTTACATACACATCAGAGAGCAATGAATCGTTTTTTCGCTACTCATAAGCACTCATTAAATCTTGAATATAACTGAGTCAACAATATTGAAATTTAACTACTCTGATGCATTCGTACCCACTACAACGATGACTTTTTTTGCATGATTTTTAAAATTAAATTTATTAGCAGAAGAGATTAGTACAAATAGAATAAATATTCTTTTATGAATCTACAAAGTTCTAAAACAGATCAACATGTTGCCAGGAACATTTTTTTTAATTTTTATTCGGTTACAAAGCAAGTCATTATATCATCCTAAAGGTACCTCTGCGCCGTATAGGCATTGTAGAGGTGAGTTAGCAATAACATCCTAACAACAGTTTAAAAGATGTAAGCAAATAATGAAAATAATGTAAATAATTAATTTAAAAGATAATATTAATAATAATTACATGCATTTGGATAAAATACTAAAAATAAGAATAAATAATTTGATCGAAACTTAAAAATTTTCAAGGCAGTAAATCTTCCAAGTTACCTAGCAAAAATTTCTTTAAGTTCGTCTTAAATAATGAAATGTTATTAATTGATTTTATAGACTCTGGCCAGTTGTTAAATTCCCGACTACCAATATATTTAATGCGTTGCTTAGTCATCTCAAGCCTACAGCGAGTTAATACTAAACTCGTGCTATTCCTCGTAAATATCGTATGTTGGTTACGCACAAATTGTATGGTATGGTGACCAATATTGTTCAAAGACTTAAACACAAAAAGGACTTAAAAAAAAAAAGTTGATACTTGTATATTCCACATATTGGCAAAATCGTTTTGGAAACATTTCTGTATAGTGATATAGTCGAGTGCCTTAAAGGAAGGTTGTACACTATCTTTAGAGCTTTGTTTTGTATACGTTGTAGGGATTTTAGTTTATTTGTATGTTTACAGCCATACGAGATGGTTAAATATCCAAATTGGCTTTGTATTAATGCGTTGTAAATCGATAGTTTTGTATTTTCATCAAATTTATGTTTGAACTTGTAGAGTATTCCAATCGCTGAACTTATTTTGGACTTAAGATATTGTATATGTATGTTCCAGGAAAGATTACTTTGCAAATGTATTCCTAGATAATTTATTGAAGAAACTTCCTTAATTTCGGTACCATCTACCCTTACACTGAAATTATCATTTGGGCAATTAGTTGGCCTAAATTTAACCAGCTTTGTTTTATTAGCATTCAAAATGAGTTTATTTATTTTAACATATTCGACGATTGATGCTGCATTTCTTTCAATGTAGGCCACTGTGTCATATTTATATGGGTAAAATATGTAAATGTCATCAGCATACACAAAGACTTTTCCATTCAAATCAAGGTGAATAATATCATTTATATACAAAGTAAACATTAATGGACCCAATACACTGCCCTGCGGTACACCATGATCTACGCTGCCAATAAAGCTTTTTTCTTTATTTATCTGAACAAATTGTTTTCTATTTGTTAGATAACTTTCAAATAGATCCAGTTCACGATTACGAACTCCATATAGACTTAACTTTTCAAGTAGAATGCCATGGTCAACAACATCGAAGATCAAAAAATAATCCTACGACGCCACTGTGCCCATCATCTAAACCTTTACATATATAATTAACTACATTTACCACAGCTTCCTCAGTACCACAGCCTTTTCTAAATCCATACTGATAATCATTTAGGAGATTATGCTCCTCCAAGTAATTTGTAAGCTGATTGTGTAACATCTTCTCGATTACATTATCAATAGCAGATAATACAGCAATTGGACGATATAATTCGGCTGTAGTAGCATTGCTCACTTTCGGAATTAGAGTGATTTTATGGATTTTCAATATGTCTGGGTATATTCCCAAATCAATCATGTTGTTAAATATGCGCATACGATGAGTAGATACATCATCTTTACAATGTTTTAGAATTTCAGGAGAAACTTGATCGTGACCAGAACTTTTCCGAATATTTAAATTTGATAAAATATTATTTACTTTATAAGTACAGGTTGTAATGAATATGCGTACAACGTTGACATCAAACTCATACCATTCGAAATATGTTTGATTCATAAGCCTGTTCATTTAGATTCACAACTTTAGAAAAATATTTAAAAATGATTCTAGTGACACAACTTGCTAGTGACTATTTTAGTTTCCGTTGAGTTATGGAGAGCCGAAATCAACAACACCATACGTGTTGTTAAGTATGAATATGATGAGTACTTCAAACGTTGAATATGAGTAGAGGTTCCATGATATTAAAATAAGTATGAAATTATGAGTATGATTTGATTCTACTCATCTTTTTGAATACTCATTGCTGATCTGTGATACACATTCTATGTATGTTGGAGTATACTTGTTATAACCAAGCGATAGAAAACACTACATAATTGAAAAAACCACAGTATCAGTACTGGAGGCTAATTCTGGCAGTCGTATACGTACGAATTTTTACTCGAACGTGCGAGTTTTTTTAGTTATGGAGTAAAGTGTATCGAAATTTCTAATGATGGCATTCGATAACGTGTGATCATTCGAATCCAACCTTGCGAGTCTTTACTCGTAAGCACTAAAGCTTTCGAATTAACGTTTTTCTGCTGTAAAGAAAAATATAAAAAATGTAAGTAACAAATTTATAATAATTTATGAATAAAAAATTAATTCCAGTATTTGTAGATCAAAACTTACAAACATTAATTACACCCAGAAAGAAATTCTTGGAAATATCATGGTTAAGCATTCAGAATTGGCAAAGAGTATTATACCAAATACTACTCAGGGAAAGGCAAGAGCTAATCAGCTATGGGAACAGCTCACAGCTAAGCTCAATGGTTCCGGCCAATCAAAGATGCAAAAATATGGTGCAAACTCTTGTTTTAGTGTAAATAATAAATGTATGTACATAAATATGTCTTTAGGTATACGCTGACCAAAAGCAAAATGTTAAAAAGAAGGTTTCATTCAATAAATCTTCCAAAAAGAAAACGAGTGGCGGACCGTATGAATAAAAAGTTCTTTCCCAAATGGAAGAACAGATACTGTCTGCTGCTGGAATTGAAGTTTCTGTTGAGGGTCTAAAAAATTTCCAAACTTTTGGGTCTTCAAAAACATCAGAAGGCAGCCCAAAAGAAAATGTTACCCCAACAACTTCACCAAAAACTAGTATTCCTGACGTATCTCCCTGCTGTTTATCGGTTTATGAAGAAGGCAAAATGGAACCTACCTTGTCTTCTTTTATAGAATTTTAAGATGATACTGCAGAAGAAACTTCAGCCCCAGCTAATAATAAAGAAAAAAGGCTCCACGAATTGCTAAAGTCAGAGGAAGAGAGAGCAAAAGTTCACTGTTGGAAAAAAATATGGTTACAACAGAATTATACCCAAAGGAAATGCTTAAAAGAGTGGATTTACTTATTGAAATACAAAACAAAGAATTAAAATTAAAGGAAAAGGAGTATGAACTTGCTGGTCAGTTGTTTGAATTAAAAAAACTCTCTATATTAAAGAAATGGAACATGAACTAAACTCTCAAAAAAAAAACCAAGTAAATCCAAAATATATTTTCCATTATACGAAATACTACAATTTTAATAAAAGTTTTCTTCCTTGGATTAATTAAATTTCTTTTATTTTTGTAAACAAACATATGTTTTTGTTTACAATTTTTGCATTTTAGTCAGTGCTGTAAAACGAAATAATTAATTCGTTTCACAACACCTAAGCAACAAATCGATTCGTTTTGTATCGAGTAACATCATCAGAAAATTTCTCGCTATCGAAATTATTTTCTATTCGAACTCAATTTCGATCACGACTGCGAGAATTAGGCCCCTGGTCATTCATAACTACATTCATCCAGTGGCCAGCAAAATTCTCGGACCACAATCGACTAAAATACTTGAGGAATCATGTTGAGAAGCATGTATGTTAACGCTTTTTGATTTCACTAAACCCTTTTCGTTTTTTTTTGTTATTCCCTTTTTGCCTCCTCCAAAATATTAACAGACGTTTTACTTTTTTGTTTTGTTAGTATATATATATGTTCCTCTAACTCCTCTAGGGAGCATAGGGCCGCTGTTTTGTAAGTAAGGGAGAACAAAAATGTTAATCTAGTTTTTAAGAACAATACCAAGAATAAAGTTGTATTTTTTAAGACATAATTCCTTCATAATAAGGAAATTGGTGATAACAGTGAAAAACAATAACTTTGAGAAACAATTTTGTAAAACAACAAATTACATAATAAAAATTAAATAATTTAGCAAAAGTATACAACATAAATATAAGATTAGCTAATAATAAGTCAAACTTAAAGAAATATTAAACTTAAATAAAAATTTAATATCAATTAGTGTATAATTAATATAAATTTTCTTGACTAATAATAAATTATGTAGTGCAAAAATTTTAGTACTTTTAAACTATTTAAAATGAAGAAAAAATTAATTGAAATATTATTTCAATAAACTATTTCAATCAAAAATAATTGAGTTGGTTTTATTTCAAGAGTGTTTCTTACATGTAAAAATTATTTTGAACGAGCAGTAAAACCATGAAATTTAAACAATTTGTGCAAAGAAATCCAAAAAGCCATTCTACGTTAAAATTCTGATAATCTGTATAATGAGTAAATTAAAATTTATAATAAAATATAGGTAATAAAATATTATTAATTTGTTAATACCATTATCAGGTATTTTTAAAACTAATATGACGACCTACATATTTTAATTTAAATTACTCTTCGCTAACATACTTACGTCGAATTTTAAGCGAGGAGTGGAAAACTTATGAAATTTTTAATTCACACTGCACCAAATTGACTATATAACAAACAAATCACACTTTTATTCTTTTTAATTATATTATCTGATAAAATTATTTAATGCAATAATAGTCCATAATAACTTAATATATTTTATGCAATAATATGTGTAGACTGTAGACGACTACATGATTATTTAAACCAGGTTCCACTCCAAAAATATCAGTTCCTGTTGTCAACAAGTTAAATTCCTAAAATAAACACATTATCAAAAATAATTTTTCAAAATTGTTTGCTAACACCAATGAGAAATTAACATATGTATACCGACTGACTTGATTGTTGAAATCATTACATCGACTGAAAATCCAGTTTACTCTAAATTCTATCCGTGGAGAGTAGTATCGAAGAGCACTCAAACATAATTCATAAAAATATCGTAGCATTCTTTTAGTATATTGTCAACATACCGTAGCATTCTTTTAGTATATTGTCAACATATCGTAGCATTCTTTTAGTATATTGTCAACATATCGTAGCATTCTTTTAGTATATTGTCAACATATATATCGTAGCATTCTTGTAGTATACTGTCAACACAGAGGGAGTGAAGTAGCCTTCTTCAATAAAACCCCAGTGAATAAATATAAAATATACTTTTGATTTAGAAAATACCAAACAGGTAGGTTGCCACATTGGCGACGAGGATGGGATTAAACCTTTTGACGATGCCGAGTGTTTCATTTATTTGTTGGTTGATTTAAAATTTACAGAAAATTCTACTACTATATGTTAAATCGTAGATAAGAGCAACACATTAAATTGTGATTTCAGAAGACTCATTGAATTGTGAAATAATTGTCCATTGTATTGATTTTTTGTTTTCGGGTATTATAAAATGTCGCTTACAGGTCAGCTAAAACACATTAAATTGTGCACAAGTATGACGAAAATAAGACCATTTCTTTGTGAAAACATTGATAGAGCCTTACTACGAAGTAAGTGGGAAAGATGGCCTCGATCCCTCTCTTTATACCTTCAATCGGAAGACATAACAGATGTGGTGAAAAAGAAAAATAAACTACTTCACTTGGGTGGCCCACAACTCCAGGAGGTAGTGCATAACATTCCAGGAGCCTTAGTGGAATACGATGAAAAGCAAAAGAATCACGTATTTGGAATATTGGTTAACAAATTAAATGAAAATTTTTCCCCAAAACGCAATTCCACTTCTGAAAGGCAATTATTTCGAGGTCTTATTCCAGTAGGAGGCGAAGACTTCAATAAGTTTCTACTTCGTCTTAGATATCAAGGGTCAAAATGCGATTACGGGTCCGCCCCAAGTGAGATAGGAGAGATCTCCTTAAAGGATAAAATAATAGATGCCTGGGCACCAATCAAGCTAAAGAAAAGCTGTTGGAAAAGAGCTAAGTTTAGAAGATGTCATTTCAGCTTGTCAAATTCACGAGCAGATCAATAACGAATGACGGGACATGACATCTAAAATTGAAGGTGAAACAGTTTGTCGCGTTTATACTAAATTTGAGGGGACCAAACGCACTAGTGACGAATGGCGAAGAATAGCAAAGGGGCATTCAAGTAATGATAACAACTGTCCATCTAGAAACTCGAAATGTAACAAATGTGGCTTAATAGGACATTTTGCTCGTAAATGCAAGACTAAAAATAATAAACGGAAATTAATGGATCAGGAGTATGGAGATTTAAAACAACGACGGCTACAAACATCAAGGGTAAGATGCATTGAAGAGAAAGATACAAGCGGAAAAAGAGAAGCTTGCGACTTCGGTTGTTTGAAAGTTGAAAATATAGGGTTAATGGACGAAATGATTCAATGTCGTGTAGGTGGTCGGAATATCTCGATGGTGATTGACTCTGGTTCACGATTTAATCTTCTTAGCCAAAATGACTGGGAAATGCTTCAGAGCAGTGTGGCAGTATTGCTAAACTTAAGAACCCATTCGGTCAACCAATTCAAGGCATATGCAGCGAACCAGTTGCTTAAAATATTATTTGTGTTAGAAACTCCCATATCCATTGAAATGGGTACAGAAATTATCGCCACATTTTATGTAATCGAGAATGCAAAAAGTCACTATTGAGGCGTGATACGGAGATAGAACTTAAAGTTTTAAAAGTTAGACTAAGTTCAGACTGTGTTAATAGTGTTGAAAAGGGTGAGCCGTTCCCAAAAATAAAGGACATAACCATCAAGATAGCAATAGATTCCACAGTGAACCGATTCAGCAACCTTTACGGCGAATACCTTTACAGCGATTAAGGGAAAGGTAGAGGAGAATTTAAAGGGGGCACTGACACAAGATATAAGAGAACCACTATCTGGACCAAGTCCATGGTTCCCGTCATCAAGGAAAAAGGGGAAATTCGTTTATGCGTTGACATGCGACAACCCAACCAGGCTGTGCTTTGCGAGAACTATCCATTACCAACTTTTGAAACGTTTATGACAAAACTACGAGGAGCCAAATTATTCTCCGGATTAGACCTAAAATGGGCATACCACCAGATAGAGCTTCATGAGTCAAGCCGACATATTACCACATTTATAACCCATAAAGGACTGTTTCGTTACAAGAGGCTGATGTTTGGAATTAGCTCAGCTCCTGAAATTTTTAAGCGGATAATGGAAGAGCTTTTATCCCGCTGTAGTAGTGCTTTAAATTACATAGACGATGTCGTCATTTTTGGGAATACAAAAAGAGAACACAATGAGGTTGTGGAACAAGTCCTATAAATTTTTAAAAATAACAATGTCTTGCTTAATGACGACAAAAGTATATGGCGTGTTAAAAAATTTGAATTCTTAGGGCACGTGCTGTCTGATAATGGAATATCTCCTGATATGGACAAAATTCAAACAATTATAGGATTTCGAACTCCACAAACAAAAGAGGAGATACGAAGTTTTTTAGGTCTAGTGACTTACGTGGCTAAATTCATTCCAAATATGGCGGATACCACGGAGCCGCTTAGATGCTTATTAAAGGTAAATTGCAAATTTATATGGGGTCAAGAGCAACAAAAATCGTTTGACAAACTAGAGTTTATTAACTGATATACCAAACTTGGCTTATTTCAACCCACGAAATCGAACACGTGTTATAGCGGATGCTAGCCCAGTTGCTTTAGGGGCCGTTCTAATACAATTTGATTTTAATGACAATCCACATATAATATCTTTCGATAGTAAAAGCTTATCAGACATCGAAAAAAGGTATTCCCAAACCGAAAAAGAGAGCTTGGCACTTGTTTGGGCTGTAGAAAGATTTTATTACTATTTGCTGGGGCTAGAGTTTGAGTTAGTAACGGACCACAAAGCACTTGAAGCCATATTTAAAACAACCTCAAAGCCACCAGCGAGAATAGAGAGATGGCTTTTAAGGTTACAATCTTTTAAATGTAAAGTTATCTATCGATCTGGAAAGTAGAGTATCGTAGACTATTTCTCGACTCTGTAAAATTAAAGTACAAATTTATACGATGAAAACGAGGAACACAACATTTTACATATTGTGACATATTACACACTATCATCCCTTACATACATACATGATTGGTCATTACAACCCTTCAGTCAGGATTATGACCTAGTTTCTCACACCACTTATGTTGTGTGTGTTAATTTTATACATGACTGGCAGGACCTACAGTTTAAAGTCGACTCCGAACGACAGATTTTTGAGAAACTTTTCATGGCAATTTTTATTTACTCTCAGTGTTTTTGCCAGAAATCTGCTGAGAGGAAGTCGCCGAAGAAATAATTTTTGTATTTTTTTTTTTGATGTCTGGCCTGGGGCTCGAACCCCGGCTTTTCGTCTAATAAGCCAACACACTACCTACTAGACCACGGCGACTTATTATCATCCCTTAGCGTTTGTGAAATTTCGGAAAAAAGTACACAGGATCAGGAAATCATTGACGCAGTGGAATATATTAAAAGTGACTCTTGGCCGCAAAATACATCGAATGTTTATTATACATTCCGATATGAATTATCAACTATAGGTAATATATTGTTGAGAGGGACTCGGATTATCATACCAAATGTGCTTCGAACTAAGGTGTTAGAACTGGCTCACGAGGGACACCCAGGAGAATCGGCTATGAAGCGAAGAGTGAGATTAAAAGTGTGGTGGCCACTCGCAGATAGAGAGGTAGACAAATTTGGAAAGAGCTGTTGGTATTGTCTGCTGATTTCTCAACCAAATAATCTAGCTCCAATGAAGAGAATGGACCATGGCAGTGTGTCGCCACGGACCTACTTGGTCCTCTACCAAATAATGATTATATATTCGTTCTAATTGACTATTACTTTCGTTATCAAGAAATAAAATTCCTGAGGAAAATTACTTCAGAGACAATAATTAATCTACTACAAGAAATTTCCCGCCGTTTGGGTCTACCGAAATCAATTTGAGCGGATAACGGTAGACAGTATGTCAGTGCAGAATTTAAAAACGTTTGCAAGAACAATAATATAAAGTTAATAACAACTCCACCATATTGGCCACAGGCCAATGGTGAAGTAGAGAACATGAATCGGTCATCGGTAAAGCGCTTGAAAATTGCTCATACCAATAAACAAGACTACAAAACTGAAATTCAGAAATTCATCATGATGTATAACGTAACACCTCATGGCGCAACTGGGACCCCACCAACGGAATTAATGTTTAATCGAGTCATTCGTGATAAAATACCCGGAATTCAAGATATTATGATAACGTCATTGACTCAGCAGCAAGAGAAACAAAAAGGAAAAGAAAGTTAGGATAGGAAGAGCAGAGTGAAAGAGTCTGATATATCAGTTGGCGACATAGTCTTACTGCGCAACGTTATTTTCCAAAACAAACTGAGACCCACCTTTGATTCAACGGAATATAAAGTATTGGAAAGAAATAATATTATTAACTTGAGAATGAAAAAGATTCCTCAGGAATATTAGTCACGTCGAAAAGGTGCCGTCAAGTAAACTTTCGCAACTGGAAAGCGAATCAACCGATCAATTATTAACACCACCTGAATCTTCAGCTGCCATGGATACCACACCTGGATTATCATCATCGTCGGGATCTCTCAATTCAACAGAAATGGAAGCTCATCCGGAATAGGAGGGATGTGGAGAACAGTATCGAAGCGCACTCAAAAATAATATATGACATTATCATAGCATTCTTTTAGTATATTGTCAACATATCGTAGCATTCTTTTAGTATATTGTCAACATATCGTAGTATTCTTTTAGTATATTGTCAACATATATATCGTAGCATTCTTGTCGTATATTGCCTTTTTCAATAAAACCCGAGTGAATAAATATAAAATATACTTTTGATTAGAAAATACCAAACAGGTAGGTTGCCACACTATCCATATGCTTTGTCACTTAAAAAATAAACTGGAGTCACAATATTAGGAAAATGAAAAACGCTGTAGAAGAGTATAATTATGCAATTGCTTAAAAAAACTGTTGATGGACTACTAATAAAAATAATATAAATAATAATATTTTTCAAGATATGTTTTTTGTTTTGTCATAAATATAAACGTTGTGCCTTTGCATACTATTAGATGTTGGCGGTAAGTGTGTTATTTGTAATGTTAGAATTTTGCAATTATTTTTTTATTGAGTTCTTGAGTTGAGTTCTTTTTGGCTACTGAATTTTTCCTTTATAATGCCAAGGCAATTTTCGATACTGACGCGATATTTCGAAAAGTGTTTATTTGAGAGGTTTCTGTCAGTTTTAGTGTGTTTAATGCTATTTCCCCTAAAAGTTTGCCATCGGGCAACGCAACTGAAAATTCGTATTATGTGCCAGTTACTCAAACGTAATGTAACGTACCGTAGCGAACGTTCTCTCTCGTTACATGTATATAATGATATTTTTAATTTTTGATTAAAATAATAATAAAAAAATTATTTTATAAGAAATATATACTTATTGCTATGATTCTATTGTGCTCACAAAACAATTTTAATAAAATAAATAAATAATATGTATGTATTTTGAATGACGAAGTGGTACCAATTCTCCTTTTTGGTACTTTCAAATATATTAATTGTATATATTAAGCTTTTAAATTTGAATATAAGCAATGACGTTTCTTTAAATATTATTATGATTGTAATCTGTATAAAATAATTTTGAAACATAATGAATAAATAATATGTATTTTAAGTGACAATGTAACGCAAATACCTTTTTTGTTAGTATCATATTTTTACATAAGTCGTATTAATCTTTAAAATTCTCAAATATGTACATATTCTTATGATTCTAATGTTCTTAAAGAATTATAAGTGTATTTTTTGATTTAATGCTGCAATTTGATTATAATGCTGCATTTGACTGCAGCAGTTTTAATTAATCTAAGCACTGGTTAAAGTGTTCAGTCAGAATATTGAGAAAGAATAACGTTTTGCGTTACAATTCAAAATTAATTCAAATTTTTTCAAAATTTCTTCGTGGTATTTATACAAATTTCTTTTGGTTACAATTCAACATGTTTATACATATAGTTGCTTAGTGTTACAAAAAATAGTATTTCTTTTTTTATAATTTAACATGCATTACAAAAAAAATTATTTATAAATTTCTTTTATTAGTTCATACATGTTCTAAATAAATTACTGTGTCAAGTGTTTTGTTACATTTGTGTGGTCTATTTCTTGTTGCTATTTTCGTGATTGCTTGGAGTTTTAAATTACATTAAAAATTATTTAAATTTATTATTATTATTATATTAATGCATATAGTGTACTTCATTAACGTAAGTACACTACATTATTCTAGCTAGAGATAATGTTTTACATTTTAATAAAAAAATTATAGAATAGTACAAAATTCGACTGCACTTATATCTAAATTCCATAAATATTGACTCTGATTAAGCCAACAATGTAATATTCTATAATATTATAAGAATAAATATTTGTAATAACATAAAATTTAAGAAGCAAATATAACTTCTTCCAATAAAAACCACCCAATTGACACTTTTTGGATTTTACTTTATCTGAACAACTCTCATCACTGTTCTGAACAGCTGACTTCGTGCAAATGTATGTATATTGTTACGTTTTTACGCTTTTAAAAACGTTTAAAATATGAGTTCGTAGATAGTTCGTAATTAGTGTTTAGTTTTAAATAAATCCTTTATTGTTCGCACAATTCCGTGTGCCATTGTTCGCAACTTGATTTAAGCAACAACAATTTGCTTTATTTTTTATTCTTCTGTACACTCTTCCGCGTACACAATAACAATTGTTCAATAGATCTTTATAACAGAAATCTACAAACAACAATTATTCTCTTCACTCGCAACGTGTATTCACACAAGACTGGCTGCATTTTTACTGATCCTGTTGACTGCTTTGTCTTGCCTTTTATATCGCAGTCTCTATAAATGTAAAAATGTTGTTTACTTTATTGTTGTTTGTGTATTTTGTTTACGTTTGTCCTTGTTGTTGTTGTGTTGTTGTTGTTGATTATCCCTTTTTAATACTGATTTTGTTGCTATACATATTGTTACGTTTTTACCCTTTTAAAAATGTTTAAATATGAGTTCGTTAATTGCAAACAAAGTAAAAACCAATATGTGGTTATTTTCTCTTAAACGATCTTTATTCTTTACACTACTTTTGTGTGCCACCGTATACAACTTAACGATACAACAATAATTTACTTGTACACTATTCTATTTCACACTTCTGTCCGTGTTAACACTTTGCAAGCAATACCACTTGTACGTTCAAACCGCAACGCGTCTTCACACAAGGCTGACTGCATTATAACTAACTGCTGCCTGCTTTGTCCAGTCCTTTTATAGTCCGACACAACCAGCCTAACGAACATTCTTGAAGTGGAAGGTTCGTGATCTCGCCTTCTCGAGAGCTCTATTGCTAATACATTGTTGTTTGTGTATTTTGCTTATGTTGTCTATCTCTTTTTTTGTCGCATACATGTTGTTGTTCGTACCAGGCGCAACCAGGTTCATCGTACATATGTGTGTGTGCAGCTTTAGATAATCAACACGTTCGTTGTATTCTTAGTTAGTGAGTATTTGTATCGTGTGTATTTTGTTGGTGTAGTTGGTAGCTTTTATTGTTAAACGATATTAGGTCGTTTCGATTTATGTAACACTGCCGCCCACTTAAGCCTGTTCGTCCCGAATAGGCTCATTCTCTACTCCCATATTTTGCCAGTCGCTCTATGTGTACGACCTTCATTTTTGTTCGGGGCTGCCAGCTCTCTGTATCTGGTACACGACATCGTTTAACCGTTTAATTATTTTATACGGTCCATCCCAGCTACTTTGCCACTTGGGGAATAATCCTTTCTTCCGCGTTGGGTTGTAGAATAGTACCAGTTGTCCTTCATGGAAACCTTCCGTGTTTCCTGCACGATCATACCTAGCTTTCATTCCATTACTGACCATCGCTATCCTCTCCAAAGGTGCGCCCGAGTTATACTGTTGCAGTTGACCTTGACTTCTTTTTCCAGAACCTTTAGATGCAATACACTGGGTACAGTTTGCTTTCCAATCCGCCACTGCTTGCTGACATCCAACCCAATAAAAACGTCGTTTTAGCCTTCCCAGCATCTTTGTCACTCCCAGATGTCCTCCCCTAGCTCCGTTGTGGGACTCCTTTAACACTTCTTTCGTCATGGAGGAAGGCACTACTAATAGGTTCGATAAGGTCTTGTCATCAGCGCTTTCCCAACGTCGATATAAACATCCATTTATCAACCGTAAACTGTCCCATAGTGGCCAATATGCTTTTGTAAGAGGACCTTCTCCAGATATCTCATTGCTGCTAGGTCGTTTGTCCTCTTCCTTGGCTGCTACTATCTTCGCCAGTATTGGGTCACTATTTTGTGCTTCGGACCAGTCTTCTTTGTCTTCGATCTGCATTTGCCGGACATCAACGGTGGATTTCTTCTTCTCAGCCTTTACATAATGATTTCGCTCCAAATCACGAGATCGGCTTGAGAGAGCATCGGCCTTGCCATGTTTTATAACTCTTCGATTTGTTAATGGCGATAGTTCGGAATCAGCTTTAATCTTCGTGCATCCTCTTCTAACGTTTATAACTTCAGTCTTTTCTGCAGCCGTGTAAATGTCCGGGGACTTTCTGATTTGCATATTAGCCTCTATTTTCGGTAACTTCGACACAGGATAATCCTCGCCATTTTCAGGCTTTCCGCGCCGTCTCTTGGGACTACTCGTTTCAACGTACTGTTCATCAGAAGCCTTAGGCATAGCAATAGCACGTCGTCTTGTTGTAAGACCGGTCTTGATCTTTTCCGTGGCGCTTTACAGTTTCTTTGGAAATGGCCACCCTTTCCACAGTTGAAGCATTTATGTTTAGCCCTTTGTCCGTTTTCTTCCAAAGCTTGCTTCACCATTTCCTTAACTTTAGTTAAAAGCCATTTATCTTCCTCCACTACTTCCACTTTTCCCACTTTGTTAACTGAGGGTCTTGAAATTCTGCGAGCGGTCTCTTGGGCTAGTGCGAAAGCCACGGTCTCTGCAAAGGTTGTCTGCTGCGTAGAATATACCGCTAGTAGTTTAATGTCAGGGTCTCGCATACCATTGACAAACACCTCGGTCTTAATGTTGTCTATCAGCGGGTGGTTTTCTCCGGGGTATGTGAGCTGCACCAATCTCTCGACCTCCATTGCAAAGGCTTGAAGCGACTCATTAGCCTTTTGCACTCGGCACCTTAACTCCATGCGGTACAGTTCTCGTTTATGCTCGTCGCCGAATTTGCGCTGTAACGCCACCATTAAGTCGTTGTAGTTGTTTCTACAGCTGGCTGGCATGATCTCCAGTATCTCGGCTGCTACACCTTTTAACGCCAAAATTAGTTCCAAAGTCTTTCTCCATCGTCCCATCCGTTCCTGCTGGCTACTGTCTCGAATTGGAACTTAAATACGGATAGGGGTGAGCTGCCATCAAAGTAAGGTGCTTTTATTCTGCCGATACTTTCGGATACGACTCGCACTGGTTCCGGTCGCTGGCTCTGGAGGTTGTGGTTCTTCTCTTCCATAATCACCAGTTTTCCGTCGACGGTCTTTCGTTCACTTTCGTGTCGACGGTCCTTTCTAAATGTGACATCCTTTCCTCCACACCAGTAATTCTTTTGCTCACCGACTCGTGGATTTCCTGCAGCCTCCCTGATGTCGCCTCGAACTCCTTTTCAATTTTTGACAAAACCGCTGCTTGCATTCTTTCCATTCTTTGTTCACTATCTCGTCGCGACTCAGCCAGAAGTTTCTGATTTTCGGCTCTAGAAGCTTTTTGCACTTCAGCTAGAAGTTTTTGATTTTCGGTTCTAGAAGCTTCGAATAGCTTCTAGTTCTCAGTTCTAGAAGTTTCTTGAACACCAGCAAATAGCTTCTGGTTTGCTACTTGCATTTTCTCCATAATAGCGGACGAATTTATGTCAACACCGCCAGGGGTTGCAGGGGCCTGTAACTCTCGCTCCTCTTCATCCTCGAACTCGTAGGATTCGATGTATATGCCCTGAAGCTGCAGTTGTGTCCTTAACCGCCTTTGTAGTTCATTCTTCGTACCCGTTGTTGGCAGCTCTAATTTACCCAACTCTCGTTTCAGCCGGTCCACTCTTAGTTCGCAGTGTTTCATTTTATTTATTTTTACTATTTTTTATGTAAAGTAGATCGTGATCAGATACAAAGCAGATCAAAATCAATATCAAAAAATTAACATACTGAAATCATATAAATTGCTGTATATATAGGAGATCGTCTTGATTTCAGTTATTTTTGCGAAGAGGTATAAAAGTAACGAAAAAAAAATTTGTTATAATCTACAGTCAAAACAAAACCTCAGCCAGTGTAAGATGAGAAGAGGATTTGTAAACAACTTAATAAATAAAGTACCTGTTGAATTACATCTACCTGGTTATCAGTTTTGTGGACCTGGTACAAAACTTGAAAAACGTTTAGCAAGAGGAGATAAGGGTATAAATTTATTAGACGCAGCTTGTAGAGAGCACGATATTGCATATTCACAATCAAAAGATATAGACACAAGACATCAAGCAGATCAAATATTAGCTGAAAAAGCCTGGCAACGAGTTAAATCTAAAGATAGTGATATTAAAGAACGTGCTAACGCGTGGTTTGTGACAAACGCTATGAAAGCTAAAGTGAAATTTGGATTAGGTTTGAAGGAGCAGAGACATAAGAAAAGAAAAGGAAAAATGAATAAGTGTAATCAGAAATTATTCACAGCTACTGTGAGAAAAACTTTAAAACAATTGAAAGAACAGAAACCCCTTGATATAAATGATGCTGTTAAAATAGCTCAAAAGGCTATTCATTCAAATTTTAAAGGGAAAAAGCGAGCAGACATTATAATACCGAGAGTTATACCTGTACCGAAAATTGGAGGATTTCTTCCACTTATTCCCGTACTAACAGCATTGTCAGCGCTTGGTGGTTTGGCAAGTGGAGGATCCGCTATTGTCAAAGCAGTAAATGCTATCAAAAATGGAAAAGAACAATTGGCTGAAGCTAACCGTCATAATAGATATATGGAATCAATTGCAATGGGTAAAGGGTTGTACCTCAAACCATATAAAACTGGATATGGTCTCTACTATAGTCCAGCTCCAAAAAACTATTAGATAACCTTCCCAATCGCCCATTAACAGATTTGGATTTGAATAAATATGGAAGACATCTCAAACATTTTAGGGGTGTTTTCATGCGTGATTCTTTACCTGAAAAACCATTCAAACAAGAATGCGGCATTGTTAATTTAGATGATTCAAATGGTATGGGAACACATTGGGTAGCATATTATAAAAAACCACAACTATAAAGAATACTTTGATAGCTTTGGAAACTTACAACCACCACTTGAGATTGTCAACTACTTAAAATTTCCTGTTGAATATAATTATGAACGAAAAC
Source organism: Sarcophaga subvicina (assembly GCA_936449025.2). Taxonomy (NCBI): domain Eukaryota; kingdom Metazoa; phylum Arthropoda; class Insecta; order Diptera; family Sarcophagidae; genus Sarcophaga; species Sarcophaga subvicina. Next base: position 68,704,255 of record OW388081.2, on the reverse strand, counting down.
AAAAATTTAATACATTTAATTGTGGGCACTTGTGTTTAAAATTTTTATTCAATAAATATAAATTAAAATGAAATAATTCAGAGTACATCGTCCCGCACTAACACAACCTACTATTAAATTTTTAAAGAAGGGGAACAAAAATGGTAACATCAGCTGTATTGGAAGAACTATTAATAAGACATATAGATTTATTTATGAAACTTATAAATGAACTAAGAATATGTAACATTAGTAAAATAAGTAATCCATTTGTATGTATTAATATGTCATACGTAACACTTAAGTTATTTAATCTGTATAAACGTATTTTTAAATTCGAATCTGTAAAAATCTGAAAAAAAGAAATATGTAATAAAATTTTCAAAAAATAAAAAACTAATTTGTTTTAATTAATCCCTTTATTCTATAATTTCATTTATTTAAAACAGTAAAACTAAAAAATTCTAAATCCTTAAAAACAAGTCTATTTATACTCTGGGGTGTTGTAGATCAATCAGTAAATTCAATTATGTGAAAACAGATATTACTTATACTTATACGTGAAAAAAAACCCACAGGCACAACTATACATTTCTTTCTCATCAAATTAAAAACAACCGCACAACCAACCTACCCTTTCTTAATAGTTTATATTTCTATTTCTTCTACCTGTGATCATGAGCAATACGTGCCAAGAATTTACTATTAAAAAAAAAAAAACGATCATACACATTACATGTTACGCACACACTCATTCTGTCCGTCCAAACATTCGTACATACGTATATAAATTTTCACATTACAGTCTTTCTATACTCTGAGATGTAGATGAGGAAACGTGCACGCACTCATTCTGTCCGTCCAACCATTCGTTTGAAAAGCAATACAAATGAAAGGACCAACAAAAAGCAGGTATGATTCCAAATTTGTAGGGAAAAATTAAAAATTAAAATGATTTAATTCTTTTCCAGATATGCATTCTCACAAATTTTAACACACACACACACACATACACATTAAAAAGCAATACCTTTTCATAATACATGTTACAAACCTAAAGACCGATCGCACACAATTCATTTCACAATGCTGCAATGTTCTTACTCTTTTACAGCTATGCATGCACCAAATTTTGTATGAAATAAGTGCCCTTGAAACCCCATAAACATACTACTTAGGAGATGTTCAACCCACACTATAGATTGAGGAATGCGGAAGACTTCAGAGTGCAGCAGGTTAATACGACGGCAATGCAATTATCACTCTTTTACAAAGGACTAAAACTATATAACTCCCTGTCAAATAATATTAAAAATGAATTGAATGATCATGAATTTAAAAGACAATGTGTAAATTTTGTTAAAAATGATGTAAATTAGAGAAATATTTTTTTGTGTAAAATTCTATATTGTATATTATTACGATATTTCAAAGTATTCACGAATACTTATAATAAAGATAATGATTACCTATATTTTGACCCAGTTTTTATAAATTCCAAACAAGATATAAATTACTTTGAAATTGTATCTGAGTTTAAAGTCATAATTGTCGAACCAGAAACTTTTGTCAATGAGTTTAAATTGCTTGAAAGTAATATAAACAGCAAAAAGTAGTTTTCGTTCGAGATTGGAAATTTAAAAAATAGATTTGATGAAAATATATATTTAAATTTATATGAATTCGTTACACATATATTTACTTTGCCTCTTACTATAACTATCACTAATTAAAAATACACTTACTAACAAACTTAAAATAGAAACTTGTGAATCCATGCTTTCCTCTCTCTCGAATCGAAGCTGGAAGAATGGACTCCAAGTGAAGAATTAATTAGAAAATATATATGTATATCTAAAAAGTGATAGACATTGTCAAAAGTTTTTGATAATGTGACTAATATTTGTTGTACCTCTGAATTGTTTTTTATGTATAATTACTTTTATTTTAGTTTAATATATTTAAAGAACTGTTATAATTCATTATTGTTTTTTATTGAAATAAATCTTATTTTTAGTTCACAAAAAATTTGACCCTATTTTACTCTTTTTTCCCCCCATTTTTTTCATTAAATTCCCTTTTTATGACACTTTTGCGAAATTGTCAACGGTAACCCTGATGGCAACAGAGATCATTTGTCATTTTGGTACAGAAAGACAACTGAGAAAAGTGATAAATTGAGTGAATTGTAAGAATATAGGTAAATTATATGAAAATGAATTGTAGGTATTGTGGTAGAAATTTATGGCATTTTGATAGAATTATATGGAATACTGAATGATATGATGATTTCTGTGTAGTAAAAGTAGAAATGAATAATTTTGAAAAAAGGGTCAAAAAAAGATTTTCTTGAACAGTTGACGGAGAAAAGTTGTTCCACTAGTCAGAGGTCTCTCTACACCCTATCGGCCAAAGGACCATTAATGAATGCGTTCCGGATAGGAATGATAAAATTTACGCATCATCTACGAATTCATTCATAGTTGCCGAATTATAATAGCATACTGAACGATGACTGGTTGCTCACAGCAATTGTATTATTCGTGTTATGATTTTATATACAATCAAGGAAAAAAGTCTACTTACATCGCTGTATGTATGTCTGTAGACTTTTTACCGGCGGCCACTGCTTTAAAACAAATACCAGCTACCAACGTTGCCAACTTAGCGCCTTTCGCGCTAGATTTACCTAAACTATCTAAAAGTCGCATTTTCCATTCCTAAATCTGTGCGTTCCACTAACAATACCTTATTTCTTCATTAGCAACATTTTCATACCATTTTTTGCAAACATACAGTGAATTGAGTAATTTGCTTCTTACTTTTTCGTTTACGAGGAGTTCAAAAGTTTTTGGCTCCCAAAATGCTGATCATCGTAAACTTCTTAATGATTTGTAGAGATTATTTCAAAGTTTAATAAATAGAATCATAATAACAAATCAAGATTTTGATTATTTTGTAGGTGATATAGATCCAGTATTGAATGATTATATTTACTTTGGATATAAATTTCAAAAAGAATTAATATAGAAAAATTTAATTATTTTTACTAAAGCCTTAGTTTTTCAAATAAGATCAAAATAGTCAACAAATATTATAATTTTAAAAAAATGGCATTGTTAAGTGTCTAAAATATTTTTTCTAATAAAAAACAGGATACAGAAACATTAATAACAGAGTTAAATGGTTGTAAAAATGATATTGAAGAAACGGAAAATTTTCTAAAAATATAAAATTATGTCGATAGAAACATAAAAACTGTTTTGGATTCAAGTGCAGAATTTTAAAAAGTCATTGAATGAAAACCATTTATGAAAATGTCAACGTTTGTCATTAATTTATTTAGTCTTCCTTTTCTAACGCACAAGTTGAAAGAGCTTTCAGCGTAATGAATTTTTTTAGTCTAAAATAAGAAATAGAAGATCTCTTAACACAGTAAATTCTGTAATACACATAAAATACAGCCTCCAAAATGAAAACTTATGTTCTGAAAATTACAATATTCCACATAAAATATGTGCAAAAATTAATAAAAAATAGTACTTATGAGAACTCCAATTATTATATAAAAACTGTTTTGTGGCCAGAAGACGAACAAGATTCTCTAAATGAAAATGTAATATTTGTAGATGTTGTTTTTTAAATATTTTTTAATACTTCATAAATTTTTACTTAATGTCAATTTTGAAGATTTGTGTAAAATATTTTTCAAAACCAAATACTTTGTTTTTCTCAAAACCAAATAGTTTAAAGTTAAAAATATGTATATTTAATAATTTAATTTATAATACAACAAATTTAAGTTCTATAAAACAGTGTATACCTATATACATACTTTTTCCTGATCTCATGTGCATATATGTAAATTTTGAAAAATTTTATGTTGTCGAAGTATTCTTTTGTTACTTTTATTTTAAATAATAATTTTTAACAAATTAAAAATATTTACTTATTTATTAATTACAATAAAATTACAAATTATATTTAATTATATACCAGCTGAGTAACTTTAACCATGTGCTCGGTGTAGTGACCAGAGTCTCTGGTGGGAAATAAAATATAATATTGAATATTTCATTATAATTTTATGGTTTTAACATTATTTAGCACTTTTTAAGCCAGAAGACGGCACGTTATGATAACAAGTAGTTATTTATGTTTTTTATCAGCCCTTTTGAGTCCGGGGACTGCGCGTTTTGGCTGTACATACTTGGCAACACTGGTCCTACGTGCGTAAAAAACCGAAGGTGTTCGGCCCCGACGGCTATTGGTGCCACTGTGTGTGCGCCATAGTGGTGGCAATATCATGGTGTTATCAGCATTTTCCTGAAACAGTATAATTTATGCATGATAATGACCTTAATAGCTTTGTTTTTGATGTTTTTATTTATAAAGAATTAAATATTATTAAGATTTGTTAGAACACTATTATTAATTTACACTTCACTGTTCGAGCACTAAATCTAGCTTGCTTCTTATACCGAGTAGCATCACTAAACATAACTGTTAACATCATCACATAATTTTTGGGAAAATCAGAATTATAAATATCAAACAATTAATGTTCGGACATGCAAGATCATGATAGCCTCTTTGATAGCTTCATTGACCCTATAGATTGATCATGCTCGATCCCATTTAGTAGGTCGGAAACAGTAGATATCACTATTAGCTTACATACACATCAGAGATTAGCAATGAATCGTTTTTTCGCTACTCATAAACACTCATGAAATTTTGAATATAAGTGAGTCAACAATATTGAAATTTAACTACTCTGATTCATTCGTACTCACCACAACGTTGATTTATAAGTACAGGTTGCAATGAGTATGCGTACAATGTTGACATCAAACTCATACCATTCGAAATATGTTTGATTCATAAGCCTGCTCATTTAGCTTCACAACTTTAGAAAAATATTTATAAATGATTCGAGTGACTCGAATCATTCATCAAAATTTACAGTCTTAGTTATTGTTGCATTTCCAAAAAAAGAAGAAAGACTCATAAGCAAAAAAGACAGAGCAGCCCGCAGAGCAAACACACAATCTTCTTGTGAGTATTTTAGTGTTCGTACGCGAATCATACTTATTTTGTGATTCTTGTATATGGAGAGTGGAAATCAACAACATCATACGTGTTGTTAAGTATGAATGTGATGAGTACTTCAAACTTTGAATGTGAGTAGAGGTTCCATGATATTAAAATAAGTATGAATGCGTATTAGTATTAGAAATTATAAGTATGATTCGATTCTACTCATCGTTTTGAATACTCATTGCTGATCTCTGATACACATTCTATGTATGTTGGAAAGCAACATGTTCGAACATACTTGTTCTAACCAAGCCACAAGCGATCGAATACACTACATAATTGAAAAAACAACAGTATCAGTACAGGTCATTCAGAACTATCACTTATATTTGTTGCATGATATAGTAGATTATTCATATTGTTACGCAAATCGAAACAACCTAATATCGTTTAACAACAAAAACGATAAACAAAAGCCACACGATACAAATTCACACTAACACTAAGAACACAATGAATGTGTTGATTATCTAAAGCTGCACACACACATATGTACAACGAACCTGGTTGCACTTGGCACCAACAACAACATAAAATGAAGTAAACTAGCTACGACAAATATGTAATAGACAACATAAGCAAAGTACACAAACAACAATGTACTAGTAATAGAATTCTCGAGAAGGGGAGAGCAAGAACCTTCCACATCGAGAACCTTCATCATACTGATTACGTGCGTGCGTATATAAAAGGGCAACAATATCAGCAGTCAGTCAGTAAGAATTCAGTCAGCCTTGTGTGAAGTTGCGTGTGAATAAAATAAGTCGTGGTTGTAAAGATCTAGTGAATACTTGTGTGAACTAGTAAAGTGAATAAACAGATTATTATTGTTGTAACGTTAAGTTGTATATGGTAGCACACAAAAGTAGTGTAAAGAATAAAGAGAGTTTAACTGAAATTAAACACATATTTGTTTTTACTTTGTTTGCAATTAACGAACTCATATTTACACGTTTTTAAAAAGGTAAAAACGTAACAATATGTATGAATAGTGAAGAGTTGCTTAATGGAAAACAATATTGCATTTCTGCAGTGGCCAGCAAAATTCTCGAACGTCAATCGAATAAAATACTTGAGGAATCATGTTGAGAAGCATGTAAGTTAACGCACTATACAAAAGCTTTTTGATTTCACTAAACCTTTTTGCCTTCTCCAAAATTTAATGGTAGTTTTACTTTTTTGTTTCGTTAGTAAAGGAGAACAAAAATTTAAATCTAGTTTTTAGTTTTTAAGAACAATACCAAGAATAAAGTTGTATTTTTTAAGAAATAATTCCTTCATAATAAGGAAATTGGTGATAACAGTGAAAAACAATAACTTTGAGAAACAATTTTGTAAAACAACAAATTACATAATAAAAATTAAAGAATTTAGCAAAAGTATACAACATAAATATAAGATTAGCTAATAATAAGTCAAACTTAAAGAAATATTAAACTTAAATAAAAATTTAATTTCAATTAGTGGATAATTAATATAAATTTTCTTGACTAATAATAAATTATGTAGTGCAAAAATTTTAGTACTTTTAAACTATTTAAAATGAAGAAACAATAAATTGAAATATTATTTCAATAAACTATTTCAATCAAAAAGAATTGAGTTGGTTTTATTTCAAGAGTGTTTCTTACATGTAAAAATTATTTTGAACGAGCAGTAAAACCAAGAAATTTAAACAATTTGTGCAAAGAAATCCAAAAAGCCATTCTACGTTAAAATTCTGATAATCTGTATAATGAGTAAATTAAAATTTATAATAAAATATAGGTAATAAAATATTATTAATTTGTTAATACCATTATCAGGTATTTTTAAAACTAATATGACGACCTACATATTTTAATTTAAATTACTCTTCGCTAACATACTTACGTCGAATTTTAAGCGAGGAGTGGAAAACTTATGAAATTTTTAATTCACACTGCACCAAATTGACTATATAACAAACAAATCACACTTTTATTCTTTTTAATTATATTATCTGATAAAATTATTTAATGCAATAATAGTCCATAATAACTTAATATATTTTATGCAATAATATGTGTAGACTGTAGACGACTACATGATTATTTAAACCAGGTTCCACTCCAAAAATATCAGTTCCTGTTGTCAACAAGTTAAATTCCTAAAATAAACACATTATCAAAAATAATTTTTCAAAATTGTTTGCTAACGCCAATGAGAAATTAACATATGTATACCGACTGACTTGATTGTTGAAATCATTACATCGACTGAAAATCCAGTTTACTCTAAATTCTATTCATACGCTTTGTCACTTAAAAAATAAACTGGAGTCACAATATTACGAAAATGAAAACCGCTGTAGAAGAGTATAATTATGCAATTGCGTTCAAAACGGAACAAACGACGTGCTTTCTAGAATCCTTATGCGACTGAAATAAAATTCACATTAGTAAGCCAACATACCTGTGGAAGTCCTGCAGAAACTTAATTCCATGTGTAGAGTACCTTATAGTGTTTTCACACCGAGTGGTTTTAACGTTAAAACCAAAATTAAAACCTGATTTTACCGTACAAAATTATTGTGTTAAAACCAAAATAAAACCTTTTTTGAATTGGTTTTAAGTTGGTTTTATGAAATACAACCTTGTTTTGATGTACTAAATGTAAAAACAAATGTAAATAAATAAATAAATGTAAATAATCATTTACTTTGTATTAAAAAAGGAAAAATTTGGAATATTTTTAATTTTTTCAATGAAAATTTTAACAATTTGTAAATATTTAATTATTAATCGAAATGTGTGTTGTTTCTGGTCACAATGAATATAGTTTCTTGTGCGAAAGGTAAGTCAGAAGCTAAATGTATCAAGATGAAATAAGGCATATTGCTCATAAAATTTTTTTCTCGCAGTCATAAATGTCATGAATTTAAAACCAATTTTAATAAAACTTGCAGTGTGAACGCAAAATCAGCTGTTTATGGTTTTAATGCTAAAATCAGGTTTTAAATTTTGGTGTGAAAACACTATTATAAACATGTGAAGAATTAATTATTTCTAGGTACTAAGCAATTTAACACCACTTTACTATTCTAAATAATATTTCCAGCATATCATCGTCACATAAGACAGCAACCAAACTACAGTGCTGAAAAATTAATAATCTAAAAGATATTTTCGGAATCAACTAATAATAGGTAAGATACCAAGAATTAACCGCTGCACTTTGTCAATTTCAAAATAATTTCTCTACAAAACCTGGTCCATGATATCAAATTTATACTCAGCAATAATTGTTAAGTTTAAATCTCCTTATGAACGTTCTCTGGTCAGTTATGTCTTTTATTTATTAACCGTGAGTTTAATGGCCACGATGGATTGTTCGTGTAGTATTGCTAAAATATTGGCCATTATGTTTTTTGACAATCCTTATATACATCCTATTTACAACTCCTTTTTGTCCAGTAGTGTAACCTTTCAAAATTTTTTAACTTGCTTGCCTATACTTTCTTTAATTATGTTCGACCCTTATATGAACTATTCCAGAGACGGAGATAAGGATTGTTTCTGAACAAAAAGTTGGACTGAAAATTGAACACTTGAATGCACTGAGCCTAAGAAAAATTTTCGACAAGAACTGCTTTAGTTTGAATTAAGCCAATACAAACTCTAAATCTTTATCCAGTCAACTCTCTCACTCCAACCCAATTCCACATACAACAGCCTTATAGACCTTATATTCGGCTTCAGTCTTTGCAAAACACAGCCTTATTTTTCTAACTTATGAAATGTCTGTACCAAATGATGACACTTCTATTTTATATCGCAATCTTCACCAAATTAACGACAGTATGCTCGACCATACCTATGCCTGTATCATGTGGAATTAAATCTTCACTATTGAATGTGTTAATGTTCAACTTAATTTTATCTAGGCAAATGTTAAATATTTGTTCGGCTTGTGTTTTCCTACGAAAAGTGTACGTATAAAGGCTAGTCCACCAACTTGGACCAACCAAATCCCTTAACGTGATAAAGCTTATTCTTGTTGGAAAATGTTTAAAACCGCAGAATTAAAAATCATCCATACTTTTGGCATACGCCATTCCTACCTTGGTAACCGATTTCAACTGGTTCAGCTTAGTGGTAACAGATCAGACGCACTTAACGTCAATACAGGAATTCCCCAGGATTCCATACTGGGGAGTCTTCTTTATTATGCTTCTATATAAATGATCGAGCTAATATAGCTGCTGTCGACAATAACATTAATCTTAGTGCGATGCAAATTAGTAATAACTTGACCATAATAAAAAGCTGGGCTTATGCGAACGGACTTTGTATTAACCCTTCCAAACCTAAACGTATTGTTACGTTTTTACCTTTTTAAAAAACGTTTAGAATATGAGTTCGTTGATTGCAAACAAAATAAAAATAAATTTGTGTTACTTTCTATTAAACTCTTTATTGTTCGCACTACTTTTGTGTGCCACAAGTTGATGTATCCAACAATAATTGCTTGTTCACTATTCTACTTTACACTTCTGTCCGCGCAAACACTAACAACTCTTCAACTCAACCTTCACACAAGACTGTCTGAATTCTTACTACTACTGTTTGCCTGATTTGTCTTGCCTTTTTATATGCGCAAGTTATGTCAACCTCCCATTCCAATAACTCAACATATTCCCTGCCAGTCAATTGGCAACAATAACAACAATACAATAGTTCAACAAACTTAATTTTAATTAGTAAGCAATATAAACAGTTGCAAAATTATTAAGTTTGATGAACTACATATTGTTCATAGTCAGCAATAAATTATTATTTTTCTGGAACGTATTTATTTCAACAAACGTAAGCTAAATATAATAATATTAAAATTTATAAATATTGTAATTACTTTTAAGTTTAGTTTTTAGTCTTGGTTTGAACATCAATAAAATAAAACAATAAAGAAAAAAGAAAAAACAATATAAATTGTTTTTTTATTTTCAATGAACCCTCGGACATCGTAATTGGCGCAGTCGGTAGGATGAACCTAGTGACACTAAAGTGCACAAAAGAACAAAAAAATAGTCTAAAGACTTTATTGTGAAAAAAGAAAAAAAAACACATAATTAAATTAAAAATTGTGTAAATGAATCTAGTGACACAAAAGTGCACAAAAGAAAAATAATTTTTTTAACAAAAATAGTCTAAAGACTTTATTTTGTGAAAACAAAACAAACAAAAAACAACACACAAAACAATTAAATTTTGTGTAATTGTGATCGATTAATAAATACTACATATAAAAGTAAAAACAAACCAAAAACAGATAATGTCCGTCGAAAATCAATCAACAGTTCTATCCGGGTCCGACCTTCTGAAAGAAGCGGCCCGCATCAAAGAGTTCCATGGTACAAAAGAATATGATTTGTCGTCTTTCATCAGAGAGGTGGAAATAATATTGCCATTGTTCAAAGGAAACCCCACCTTACAGCAGTTTGTGTTCGAAAGGTACATCAGAAACAAAATTCAAGGACCAGCCCTACAAGTAGTAAGAGCTTTAGGATCAGACACAACATGGACCCAAATTAAAGAGGAACTTGTCAAGAATTTTGGAGTTAAGGAAAGCTACCACAGTCTCTACCACCAGGCTATTAACATGAAAAACAATAATGTAAGTGAATATTTTAAGAATCTTAGAAATATATTAGATAAGTTAAATAATAAATATGAATTCGATATGAATAAACCTCAAGAGTTTTCACCTCCTACTAATGAATCAATCATTCTTAAGACATTTTTGAACGGAATTCACACAAGCTTATCTAGCATAATTTATAGTAGAGATATATCCACACTTAGGGAAGCTTATTACGTTTTAGAAGAGACAGGAATACTAAGACAATATGACAATAGATTTCCAAAATATTCATATACACGTCAACAATACCAACAACAAAGACACTATAACGAAGACGGACAGAACAGGACATATCAACAAAAACAGACATATCAAAGACAACCATTTCAAAACTCATATTATTATAGTCCTTCTCCAATTAATCATAATATTAATTCTAATCAGTCTCGACAAAACCCTTTTAACACAAACAACACTTAACAATCCAGACGTAGCCAATATTTGAACCGAACTTTTGGTCATACTAATAATGGGCCTACTCCAATGGAAGTAGACCATATTGAAAACAATAGTACACAGGAAGTAAATTTTCAATGTCATGCCCAAAAATTCGTTTACCGATAGTCGAACTAAAAATAGGAAATACAAACCTCAAATGCTTACTTGACACAGGATCAACAACCTCTTTGCTTAATAAAAATCTACTACCTGAATTTAAAAGAACAAAATTAAAGAAACCAATATTTTTTAATACAATAATTGGAAACTTTTGTATCGAGGAGGAGGTTATTACACCTCTTCCCAAAGAATTTAAAGAAGACAATCTGATGTGTTGGAAATTGACCAACTTTAGTAAGAAAAATTTCGATGGTTTAATAGGGCAAAATATATTAAAAGCCTTTTCTGCAATTATAAATCTCGAGGAAGACTTTCTACAAATAAATGGTAATAAAATCAAATTTATAGACTCCTGTCCATATAGCCCAGAAGAAATTCAAACTTTAGAAGTGCAATCAGAAAATATTTTAGACAAATTAAAACGTGAAGATATGAATAAAGAAAAGGAAAAATTTTTAACAGAACTTATTTCAAAAAATTCTGACCTTTTTTTCCAAGAAGGCAACAATCTGACCCACACTCATGAAGTACAACATGAGATCACAACAACTATCAACAAACCTGTATATTCTAAAATATACAGATATCCTCAAATACATGAAGAGGCAGATGCGAGAAATGTTGGAACAGGGAATAATTAGGGAAAGTGTATCTCCATATAATTCTCCTTTATGGATCGTACCCAAAAAATCGGACAATTCGGGAAAGAAAAAGTTGAGAATCGTAATTGATTACAGAGCTCTGAATGAAATAACTGTTAATGATAAATTCCCTATCCCAAATATTGATACCATGTTAGAGAAATTAGGTCGAGCACAGTATTTTACTACGCTTGATCTAGCTAAAGGCTTTCACCAGATCCTCATAAAAGAGGAAGACAGAAGAAAAACAGCATTTTCTACACCACTAGGACATTACGAATTTGTGCGGATGCCTTTTGGATTAAAAAATGCACCTGCAACATTTCAAAGACTCATGAATTCAGTACTTAGAGAATATATCAACAAAATATGTGTAGTATATCTCGATGATATTTTAATTTTTAGCAGTACAGTACAGGAACATAAAGATAGTATACAACGAATTTTCAATGCACTTAGAAAGCATAATCTTAAGATTCAAGTTGATAAGTGTAAATTTTTTGCAAAGTCTACCGAATATCTAGGACATATCCTTACTACTGAAGGGATTAAACCTAACCCAAATAAAATTGAAACTATTCAGAAACTGAAAATTCCTGAAACTCAGAAACAGATAAAATCATTCCTAGGCATAACTGGCTATTATAGGAAATTTATTAAAGATTATGCCAAAATTGCCCATGGTTTGACAAAATATTTGAAAAAGGATACGAAAATAAATAAAAATGATCCACAATATACAGATGCATTCTACAAACTTAAAAGATTGTTAATCAACACACCCATACTTAGGTATCCAGATTTTAACAGAAAATTTAAATTAGCAACCGATGCCAGCGAATTCGCAATTGGTGCAGTGCTAACACAGGATAATCATCCTATTAGCTATGCGAGCCGAACTCTAAACGAACATGAAAGGAAGTATTCCACAACTGAGAAAGAGTTGTTGGCCATCGTTTGGAGTGTAAATTACTTCAGGCCATACATATATGGAAGGAACTTTGATCTCATGACAGATCACCAACCACTAAAATGGCTTCAAACAAAATATAAAGGAAAAGACATAAACCCTAGACTTCAACGTTGGTTACTTAAACTTGGCGAATATGACATCAACATTGGGTACATCAAGGGCAAAGAAAACACTTTGGCCGATTTCCTTAGCAGAATCAATGCAGACACAGGAGAAATTTGCGCAGTAGATGACGACACAGCAGACACAGATTTAGACAACTTAAGTACAGCCGCTACTATTCACTCCCAAGAGGAAGAAAGAAATGATCATTTTCCCATATTAGACTCAGTTGTTAACCGTTTTCACACCCAAATAATATTAACGGAAAGTAAAACAGAGGATATTAAAATTGTTGATAATAAAAGAAAAATTTTTGTAAGCCTAGACGACATTGAAAGTGGTTTCATGTCGGACATTTTTAGAAGATATATAAAAACAGGAAAAGTAGGAATATATTCAGGTATTTCAGATTCCGATTACAATGTAGTCCAGCAAAAACTTTTGGAGTTATTTAATACAAGCGTAAAATTCTATAGATGCTCATACCATGCTAAAGATATGAGAAATGAAGAAGAAGCTTTCAAGTATATTCAAAAGTATCACAAACAAGAGACTGGTCATGCTGGGATAAATGAAAATTATCAAGGTTTGAAAAACAAAATATACTTCAAAAATCTTAAAACTCTTATTCAAAAATATATAAATAATTGTGATATCTGTTGTAGAGGCAAATATGATAGAAAACCATATAAACCAAAATACTTCATTACTGAAACTCCCACGGATACGAATGAAATAATACATATAGACACTTACGTTATTAAAACACATAGTTTTCTAACCATAATAGATAAATTTTCCAAACAAGCTACCACCATTTATTTAGAAGACAGAAATAGCATAACACTTATAGAAAAACTTCGTTTATATTTTTCTCTCAACTCAAAACCAAAACGAATTGTTGCTGATAATGAATTTAATTCGACAAATGTAAAGGACTTTCTCAGACAAGAAGAAGTAGAAATTCATTTCACAAAACCAAACTCCCATACAGGAAACGCTGACATCGAAAGATTTCACAACACCTTAGGAGAACGATTTAGAATGCTAGAAATAGAAAATAAAAAAGCAAATCTGCATTTAACAGTCCAGGAAAAAGTATACAAGTGTACTGAATGGTACAACAAATCTATCCACTCTGTAACCAGGAAAAGACCAATAGACATAGCAAATGGAAAAATTGAAAGAAATAAAATTCACAATTTATTACAAACCACAAAAGAAAAAAAATCTCAAAATTAAACCTTAACAGGGAAGAATATCAGAATACGAATCAGGAAGGTTATGTAAAAAATTATAAAGCTGTTAGACACAAACAAGAACCTAGATACGTAAAGATGAAACTAGAAAATATTCATCCAACAAATATAAAAAGAACTACCAAATTTTCAGGTACATATAACGCTATTAATGACAATAATAATGACGCTTTTCGCTTTGAGCAACACCACTCTAATTGTTGAAGACATCAATAACAACAATGGTTTCGCAGAAATTGCATTAGAGGACGTGGACATAACATACAGTTATAATACTATTTTACATATCATTGACCCTAGAGAAATTCAGAATATTATAGAAGAACTAGAGGAAAATACAAAAGTAATCTTAGATAAGAATGACAAACACTTTTTGAATATGGAACTATTAAAAGCAAAATCGAAACTTCTAACTATAATCCCTACCAGATATCCAAGAGGATTAATTAACTTCGTAGGTACCGGAATGAAATGGTTATACGGGACAATGGAGGATTTTGACAGGACAGAAATAGAACGACATTTACACACAATAGATAATAATAACCATGCAGTAATAGAAAATCTTAATAAAAATATTGAAATAAACTACATATTCAATGAAACAGTTTCAAAGCTAAAAGACGCAATAGAAAGTGACAGAACACAGATTAATTCAAAATTGAATCAAATAACTAAGAATGATGAAGAACTAGAAAATAAGCTTATATATCTAGATTTATTATTAAAAATTAAAATTTTGTTAGATAATATTGAACACATACAGAACAACCTTGTAGCAGCAAAAACAAACACTATAAATAACAATGTACTAACAAGTGAAGAAATAGCTCGTTATAATATAGATCTTTATAAAATGCAAAATACCAAATTAAGTGCAGCCCAATACAAAGAAAATAAAATTATTTTTGTAATTCAAATACCTAAAGATATACGAAAAATAAAAATATCATTTTTTATCCCTATACCAAATGAAAACCAAGAGGAACTTATTTTTAAAAATAAAGAAATATTAAAAATAAATAACACAATGTATGATTTTACTAATGAAGTAAAAAGAAGCAATTTAAAAAAATCTAACCTTTGCATTTTTACAAATAATTGTCTAAGAAAAAAGAATAAACAAATAGAAACTGTAGAAATAAAACCGGGCTTAATAATCATAAAAAATCATGTAAACTCCATAATTAACAGTACTTGTAACAATAGAAAATTTAATCTGAACGGAAATAAACTCATAACATTCAATGATTGTAAAATAGAAATAAACGGAGATTTGTATTGTAATTTCGATGATAAATTTGAACAACATTTTCTAATTAATAATAATTTTAATATAAGTAATATCACCTCTCAGCTAACGTTTGATGAAATAATATCGAATCAGATCAAAAATATTCAAAAAATTGAAGAATTAAAATTTCATAAAAAATACAACTACACTTTTAATGGCCTCGCTTTGATATTCAGTCTACTAGCTCTAGGCATAGTAGTGATATTTTGCATTTATAAAAAAATAAAAAAGAATAAAATAAAAATAATTGAAAAAACTCAGGAGAGTTTTCAGTCAAACGGGGAAGGAGTTATGTCAACCTCCCATTCCAATAACTCAACATATTCCCTGCCAGTCAATTGGCAACAATAACAACAATACAATAGTTCAACAAACTTAATTTTAATTAGTAAGCAATATAAACAGTTGCAAAATTATTAAGTTTGATGAACTACATATTGTTCATAGTCAGCAATAAATTATTATTTTTCTGGAACGTATTTATTTCAACAAACGTAAGCTAAATATAATAATATTAAAATTTATAAATATTGTAATTACTTTTAAGTTTAGTTTTTAGTCTTGGTTTGAACATCAATAAAATAAAACAATAAAGAAAAAAGAAAAAACAATATAAATTGTTTTTTTATTTTCAATGAACCCTCGGACATCGTAATTCGCACGCAATCAGTCTGATCAAGGTTCTTAAAGCAGAACGTTCGGGGTTTCGCCTTCTACAGAACTCTATCGGGACTTCATTGTTGTTTGTGTATTTTGTTCACATTGTTTGTTGTTGCATTCTCGCTTACTTTCATACCGATGTTGTTGCTTTACTTGTAACATGTTCGTTGTATTTGGTAGTGTAGCTATTATAAATCATGTTAATGTTAAACGATGTTTTCATTTTCGTGACAGTATTCTTCTGTCGTATTTTCGACTATGTTGGGATACATAACAATGGAGGTAATAATGATTTTTTCGATCCAGTCTCTAACTTGACTTACATGATCTAATAATAATATTAGTTTTTCTGTGAATAGAGGCAATACCATATTGCGCATAAGCGCGTTATTATTCAAGACGTATCTTATTCCCTCACTTCTATATGGTTCTGAAAATTTTGCAAATTGTGATAATACTGACCAACGTAAACTTAGGGTAACATTTAATAACATTTCAGGATATATATTGTAAAAAGTGGTCGTGACCATATTTCAATATATTCATCAGCTTTGAGATTGTGCGATTTTAACACCAGCTTTAGAATTTATTGAAGTGCCTCAGAAGTCTAGAGAACCTTCACATATTTATAAAAGAATTATATTTGCAAGATCCAATCGTGGCAGAAAAATTATTATGCCAATAATAACTGATACGATTCACTATTCCAATATCCTAATGTACGCTGATGACGTAAACATTTTCTTAAGTTATCGCCAAAGTTCCGATCAGAATCTTCTTCAAAATGACCTAAATTCGTTTCGTTTATGGTGTAATTTAAATCTAATGCAGCTTAATCTCAAAAAAGGTAAATACATGAGATTTGTAAGAAAGAATCAGATTCCTGCAAACTATGCTTTTGATGGATACGAGCTTGAGCTTGTAGATAACTTCCTGGATCACTTGATCCCAAACTAAATTTTATTCCGCACATAACTATGAAAGTAAATAAAGCTAGAAGCGTACTTGGTTTTATAAAACGGTGTGCGAAAGAATTTAACGATCCTTATGTTACTAAATCGCTCTACACATCTCTTGTAAGGCTTATACTCGGGTATGGATCCATAATATGGGATTCTCTATATAAAAAATATTCCGACGTCATCACCGAGGACTGAATTTTAATCCCACAAGTTTACCTTCTTATTCTGCCAGAGAATTTAATAAATTGTATATGCTAATAGATTTTTCTTCATCGAATAATGTTATAAAAAATAATGTAATTATACTCAGCTACAAAAGTATACATACGGATAACAAATTTCAGAAATTTGTTTAACTAATCTGTTTTTTCCAAAATATTTATAATTGTCTGACATCTTTCTTCGATTTTAAGACGGTCTTTTGCATTGGTTCAGAAATTTGTGAAATTTGTAAGTCGGATGCATACATTTGTGGGCCTGTGCAGGGCCACAATTCAGTTCAATTTCAGAAATTTTTTAACCAATGCAAAAGACCGTCTTAACATCAAGGAAACTATAAAGATTTTCAACGAAAACGGATTAGTTAAAAAATTTCGGAAATTCTTTGATAAAGAGTAAGGATCAACTAAAAATAAAATTAAAAACATCAAAGGTTTTATTGATTAACAATTTTAATTTAATTAAATTTAACAACTTTAAAGGTTTTATTGATTAACAATGTTTTCTCTTTTTAAAAAAATTTCTAAGTAAAATTACATTCTTTTCAGCACATGTATAATTAAAATTATTATGATTTTCACATATCTTTATATTTGGATTATCTTTATTCAAAGTTTTTATGTTCTTTCATATTCAGGATAAGGTATATCAGACGTTGACATGTAACTGATATCATCTTCAACATTATTATAATCGGCAGAAGGAATAATTTGATTATCTTTCGTTTTTTTTTATCTGAATTTTTAATAGTCTCAAAACTAATATCATCATCTTGAAATGATTCGTCTATATCATCATTTATTAATGAATACTTATTTAATTTTTTCTTATCGTTGCTTTCAAGTTTTTCAATTATATGATTTAAAGGTTTTGTTATAAGTTGAAATGTATCTTCTAATATATTTACCCTATCTATATTATTTAATTCAATTTTTTAATTTTTCTTTTAATATTATTCTAGTTTTTACCATATCCTTTAATAAGTTATTATTATTACTCATATTTATTTATTTGTAATGACCTGCTTACAATCTGGTAGCAATCTGCTTTATATCTGGTCACGATCTGCTTATGATCTGGTCACGATCTGCTTTAAATCTGATTACGATCTGCTTATTCTTCTTTTTGTCTTTTTTTAAAACCTTATCTTATAACTGTATAAAATTATCAACTCCCTTACGATATCTTCCTTTATTCAATACATCATCTTTACTAACAACAATAAATTCATATTTATCTTTCCAACATCTATTACATATATCTGCAAATTGATTAAATGACATATCACCAATAACATGATCATTATATATACATATGTCTCAAGTTCATTTTGTCCTGCTTAAAAATCACAATCATATTTGCATTATCACGTATTAAATGTTTAGGTATTTTAGTATATGTTTGACATAAGTAAAAACAATCAATATTTTTATGTCTACGCATGCAAAAGTTATCTCTTATTGAATTTTGTTTTCCACAAATCATATCATCGAAAATCATTATTAAATGTTGGTTTGCTTCAGCCGGACTTAGAATTTGTTCATTTTCCGAAAACGCATTGAGACTGATCCCCTTTAAATTTCTTTTCATTTTCAAATGCAAATTCCTTTATTGCATTTAAATCGTTTTTAATATTATCATTTTTCTTTATTTGTTTATAAGTAAATAGCAAAGTATCATTTTTAAGAGTTGTCACATCAATTTTTGGATTTTGTATTTCTTTCGATATCGATATAATACTATTTGTTTATATATTTTCAATTTTTCTATATTTTTCAATATTGGTTTATTAATGATTTTAAGCGAAAGGTTGATTTCCTGTTGTAATAATTCTAATGAGTTTTTAAATTTTTTATCAACGTCATCAATTTTATTTGTAAGTAAATCAGTTCTATTATTAAGATATGCTTTTGTAACTACATCTTTAGATTCTTTTCTTATGTAAGACTAAACATTTACTGTCTACGGTAATATCGAGTGTTTTAAATAGATTTTTCTTAAAGACTGAATCACTTATATAGCTATGACTTCTTAAACTTTCTCCAAATTTATATATAGAACTCATTTTCTAATAAATTATTATTTAGTTTTTATGATTGTTATGTCCAATACCTTCAGAGGATAGAAGAAGTCCTAGTCTATTGGCTAACTCATTAAGATTATCCCAATATATATAGTTTGGTTTTTTGTAATCTACAGATTAAAGTGTTAAACCACTATATAATTTTGTTCTTCGAGGTATCAGGGGAGGTATTGTTCAATGTTCTAACAGATATTCAATAGCTAATAATAAATATATTAGTATATATATTGTGACTCTAACAAGGAATCAAATGTAAATAATTTATATGGAAGGTATTTTGACATTGCATAACCAGATAAATTATTAATTTTAATATTAATAATATAGAAGAAGATTCTTTTCTTCATTGGGTTATATATTAGAAGTAGATCTAGAATATCCATCGACATTAATTGCCTTAAACAAAGAACTATACGTATCTACATCGAAAAAGACTCATGTATATGAAAAAATACTATAGAACTACGTTTTCTAGATTCTTGTCGGTTTATGCCATCAAGTTTAGAAAAACTAGCAGGATATTTGTCTGAAAATGATCTGTTAACAGTAAACTCAATCTATCAAACTCCCAATGAATTCAGTTTAATGAAACGTAAGCGTGTTTTTCCATATGACTATCAAGACTAAACCGTCTTGAAGAAACATGACTACGACCCCGATAATGTTTCTTTAATAAACTTACTAATGAGTCGTATAGTGTAGATGATTACGAACACGCTGAAAAAGTTTGGAATACATGTGGCACCCTGTGGAGTGGAACCCTGCATACTGACGATTAAATACCAAATACCGGGTACCCCTAATAACCTATATGAGAAATAAAAAGAACCACACCCACGGACATAAGAAAATGTAATTTCCTCTTTCTTTTTCCTGTCGGCAGCCAACCAGTAAACGTCGTTAACTCTTCCGTATTTTTTGTATTTTGATCAATATTCGACATCATCAAATTTTATGAACTTTTTATTATCTTAATGAATAAAGAATTTTAAATAAATAAATCACAAGCGAATATCTTTACATTTTAATAATTGGGTAAGGTAAATAAAATTAATATATAATTAAATAACCCAAATTGGTGACCCCGAGGAAGAAGGAAAAATGGCAACCAATGACCCATCCACGGCATCCTTCGTGGACAAACAAAGTGATGGAGCTGAGCAAGCACAAGCGTCACGAGACGCAGCCGGTAGTGTGTTAACAGTTTACGTTCGATTGCAGTTTCCGGAGATGTGCAGCACTAACGTCGAGGCCTGGTTTATCTCATTGGAATTTTGGCATAACTTCTGACAACAAAAGGCCGCCACTGTGCTTGCCGCGTTAAAGCCTGAAACCATAGCTCAGTTAACGGACGTCATCACCACTATGCCAGCATCCGACCGCTTCGAATACGTCAAACGAAGGATTATTGACCATTTTACCGACAGTGAACAAAGACGACTAAACCGGCTCTTGTCCGAAATGCCTTTGGGCGATAGGAAACCTTCCAAGTTTTTCTTCGAAATGAAGAGAGTGGCGAGCAACTCAGTAGGCGAAGCTGCACTTAAAGGTCTTTGGACAAAACGATTGCCAACGTTTGCTCAGCCAGTGATAGCAGCGTCAACTGGTACGGCAGTAGAATTTACGCAAATAGCCGACTTTATTGTAGACACTGTATCGCCGTCACAGGTAAATTATCGAAAGAGCCGGTCAGAGACATAAAGGAAATACGTACAGCTATAATGGAGTTAAGTCAGAAGCTCGAACAACTTACTACCCGGTCACATTCGCGATCTCGCAGACCTGCTGTCACTCGCCATCGTTTTCAGCACCGTCAATCTTCATCCGACGGCACAACCAGCTCAAATCTCGATGAGTGCTTGTACCACAAGAAGTATGGACATAACGCACGAAAGTGTCGCAGCCCGTGCAAACATAAGCAGCGACAAGTACACGCTGTTACAGCGCAGTTTTCGAACTGACTTCTTGGGCCGGTGGAGGATTCTAGCGAAACATCCCCACTAAGTGCCATATTTTTCGCCTCCAAGTTACTGACAGATACACTCGAAACAATTTTTTGGTTGACAGTGGTGTCGACGTATCTGTGCTAAATCTTTCTGTAAAAAGTACAGACATCTGCCCGACAGTCGTAATGTTGTATGCTGCAAACGGTGTGCCGATTAAGGTTATAGGCGAAACGCGCCTAGAGTTAGAGGTTTAAAATGAAATTTTAATTGGCCATTTGTAGTTGCCGACGTGACGACGCCAATAATAGGGTCGGACTTCATTAAATATCATGACTTATTGATTGACTTGCGGCGTAACCGACTAATAGACAACACTACTGGTCACGAGTCTCACCTACAGCTACCGTCGTCTTCGGAAATGGCTTTCATAGAAATCTTTAGCACATACAACCCGTTTGCAGACCTGTTGAAAGAATTCAACATCACGATACTCTCGCCTTACGGATCCAAAAAACAAATCCACAATTTTTCACCGAATTGAGACGACTGGACAGCCCACATTTTGCCGGCCTCGTCGACTGCCAGTTAAAAAACTTGCCGCAGCCAAAAACGAATTCAATATTCTGACCGAAGCTGCAATATGCCAACCGTCCGAAAGCAACTGGAGCAGTCCATTACATATTGTGAAAAAGAGCGATGGAACGTGGAGGCCTTGTGGAGACTACCTCGCTCTGAACACGAAAACTTTGCCTGACCGGTATCCCCTACCGTATCTGACGGACTTCACAAATAATTTTAAAGGTAAAAAATTATTTTCGAAAATCGACCTCCAGAAGGCATTTCATCCCGACAATATTCGAAAAACGGCAATAAGTACTCCTTTTGGGTTGTACGAATTCAACTGTATGACTTTCGGCCTACGAAATGCTGCGCAGACCTTACAGCGTATGATTAACGAAGTGTTCAAAGGTTTTGAATGCATATATATATACATATATATATATATATATATATATATATATATATATATATATATTGACGGCATTTTTGTTTTCGTCTGCCACTATATAACACCATCGCCAAGACCTTCGTTTGGTATTTCAGAGACTTCGAGAAAATCGGCTTGCCATTAATTTAAAGAAATGTGAATTCGGCAAATCTGAGATTACTTTTCTTGGTCACCTTGTTCCAGGGAGTTCTACAAGGTATGATAACAGGTAATAAAAAGAACAACTCCACCCCATTGGAATGGAATTCCCACACAGAAAGTGCATTTGAGCGTTGTAAAACGGAGTTATGCAACGTAACGTTACTTGCTCATGCCGCCCCCGGTGCAAAATTAGACATTTACGTCGACACAGCCGTGGGAGCAGCGCAGCACAGAAAGTTAATGGCAACATTCAACCATTAGCTTTCTATTCACAAAAGCTAACAGTGACGCAGCAGAAATATTCAACGTACGACCGAGAGTTAGCTGCCGTCTACCAGGCTATCGGCCGTTTTCGGTACGCCATAGAAGGACGCCCTTGTTACGCAGTCAGCGATCATCGCCCATTAATATTTGCCTTCAAGCAGAAAATACAGAAAGTGTCACCACGAAGATTGAGGCAGTTAGATTTTATTAGTCAGTTTACGACTGACATACGTCACACGCCTGGAAGTGAGAATTCCACAGCTGATGCACTATCTAGAATACAGACTTTATATTTTATTATATTATAAATTTCAAAAATTTAGCAGTAGCACAAAAAGTTAATGACGAGCTGCAAAACTTATTAAAAACTCAAGGTAGGCCCAATAATTCACTGATTTTAAAGTATTTGAATGTTTTAGGTTGTGACGAACAAATTGTGAGCGATACACCGACTTCACGCGATCGGCTATACTTCCCCAAAGATTTTCGAAGACAAATACTCAACACATTACACAACTTAGCTCATCCTGGAATTCGTGCTACAACTTTATTGGTGACTTCTAGATTCGTCTGGGCTGGCATGAAGAAAGAGATCGCCAATTTAGTCAGAGCATGCATACCTTGCCAGCGATCGAAAACGCAACGTCACACTATATCGACACCTGAAATGTACGAGCTACCTACCGATCGTTTTTCACATATTAACAACGATATTGTTGGACATTTTCCTTTATGTGAAGGACAGCGATATTACCTAACAATAATCGACAGGTTTACACGATGGCCTGAAGCCGTACCGATGCCCGACATGTCTGCTGAAACAGTTGCAAAAGCGCTGGTTACTCACTGGATTTCCAGATTTAGAGTCCCACATCGCATCACATCTGATAAAGGCAAACAATTCGAATCATAAATTTTCTCCGAATTAATGCAAACGATTGGAACCACTCATTTGCGAACGACATCTTACCACACATAAGCGAATGGTCTAATGGAAAGGTGGCACAGAACTTTTAAGTCTGCCATCTTATGCCACGATACATCGAGGTGGGTTTATCACCCACCGTAGTATTCAAGCCGGACATAAATGCATCGCCTGTAGAGCTTGTATATGGTACCACCTTAAGCATCACAGGAGAATTGTTCTTCAAAAACAACTCTACATCAACCTTTAGCGACTTTGTAGCAGACTTTCGAAACTCGATGAAAAATCTTCAACCAACACAAACTTCGCATCACTCTACAAAATCAACATTCATTTCTAAAGACCTCCGTTTTTGTCCGAAACGACTCGATTCGTCCTTCGCTAACTCATCCCTACGATGGCCCGTATATTGTATTATAACGTTTCCCAAAGTTTTTTACAATAGTTGTGCAGGGTCGTAAAACCGCCTAAAACTTTGTTTTCGTCCAGCGTCTGATTTTTTGAGCCCAGCTGAACAGACAGACATTTGCCATTCATCAAATAATCTCGTGCCTAGATCACGACGCATTCCCGAAGAAGCTTCCAATTCAACTTCAGACCCGCCGATTTCAGATGTTCCTTCCAGCGACACATGTTCGTCTGATTCATCAAGGACCAAGCGAATATTTTTACATTTTGATAATTGGGTAAGATAAATAAAATTAAATAACCCAAACACATTAAGTATACTTGATATAAACATATATATACTAAGAATATTTCTTCCACGTTAAAATGTAAGAAACTTTTAGATTATCTTCTATTATATTTAAAAGTTGATGTCCTATTGCTTTCTGATGTATTTGAAAATTTCCGTAAGGTTTTTAAAAACATTAACAATTTAGACTCCTGTCAATATTATAATACACCAGGTTTATCCTGGTATGCAATGTTAAAAACAACTGAAATTGCGTTGGAATTATTGACAGATATCAAAATGTACAATTTCGTTACGCGGAGTATTAGGGGAAGAATTGTTTAATACCATTTAATATTTGTAGATGTGAATAATTTATATGGTTATGCAATGTCAAAATACCTTCCATATAAATTATTTACATTTGATTCCTTGTTAGAGTCACAATCACTAATATATTTATTATTAGCTATTGAATATCTGTTAGAACATTGAACAATACCTCCCCTGATACCTCGAAGAACAAAATTATATAGTGGTTTAACAATTTAATCTGTAGATTACAAAAAACCAAACTATATATATTGGGATAATCTTAATGAGTCAGCCAATAGACTAAGACTTCTTCTATCCTCTGAAGGTATCGGACATAACAATCATAAAAACTAAATAATATCTATAGTTGAAAAACTAAAAGAAGCTAATATAATTTATTAGAAAATGAGTTCTATATATAAATTTGGAGAAAGCTTAAGAAGTCATAGCTATATAAGTGATTCAGTCTTTAAGAAAAATCTATTTAAAACACTCGATATTACCGTAGACAGTAAATGTTTAGTCTTACATAAGAAACGAATCTAAAGATGTAGTTACAAAAGCATATCTTAATAATAGAACTGATTTACTTACAAATAAAATTGATGACGTTGATAAAAAAATTTAAAAACTCATTAGAATTATTACAACATGAAATCAACCTTTCGCTTAAAATCATTAATAAACCAATATTGAAAAATATAGAAAAATTGAAAATATATAAACAAATAGTATTATATCGATATCGAAAGAAATACAAAATACAAAAATTGATGTGACAACTCTTAAAAATTATACTTTGCTATTTACTTATAAACAAATAAAGAAAAATGATAATATTAAAAACGATTTAAATGCAATAAAGGAATTTGCATTTGAAAATGAAAAGAAATTTAAAGGGTATCAGTCTCAATACGTTTTCGGAAAATGAACAAATTCTAAGTCCGGCTGAAGCAAACCAACATTTAATAATGATTTTCGATGATGTGATTTGTGGAAAACAAAATTCAATAAGAGATTACTTTTGCATGCGTAGACATAAAAATATTGATTGTTTTTACTTATGTCAAACATATACTAAAATACCTAAACATTTAATACGTGATAATGCAAATATGATTGTGATTTTTAAGCAGGACAAAATGAACTTGAGACATATGTATATATAATGATCATGTTATTGGTGATACGTCATTTAATCAATTTGTAGATATATGTAATAGATGTTGGAAAGATAAATATGAATTTATTGTTGTTAGTAAAGATGATGTATTGAATAAAAGAAGATATCGTAAGGGAGTTGATAATTTTATACAGTTATAAGATAAGGTTTAAAAAAAAGACAAAAAGAAGAATAAGCAGATCGTAATCAGATATAAAGCAGAATATGAATAATAATAATAACTTATTAAAGGATATTGTAAAAACCAGAATAATATTAAAAGAAAAATTAAAAAATTGAATTAAATAATATAGATAGCGTAAATATATTAGAAGATACATTTCAACTTATAACAAAACCTTTAAATCATATAATTGAAAAACTTGAAAGCAACGATAAGAAAAAATTAAATAAGTATTCATTAATAAATGATGATATAGACGAATCATTTCAAGATGATGATATTAGTTTTGAGACTATTAAAAATTCAGATAAAAAAAAAACGAAAGATAATCAAATTATTCCTTCTGCCGATTATAACAATGTTGAAGATGATATCAGTTACATGTCAACGTCTGATATACCTTATCCTGAATATGAAAGAACATAAAAACTTTGAATAAGGATAATCGAAATATAAAGATTTGTGAAAATCATAATAATTTTAGTTATACATGGGCTGAAAAGAATGTAATTTTACTTAGAAATTTTGTTAAAAAGAGAAAACATTGTTAATCAATAAAAATTTTAGTTGATCCTTACTCTTTATACAGTATACATAAAGTGCATCAAAAATTTTAACTCAAAAATAATGTTAGCTGAATTGAAAGAACTATTAACAAAACCTCTCCTCCAGTGCAGTCGCCGGTGTGATTAATGGTAGCGGTGGTGTTGGTGATAATGTTGATGCTGATGATGGTGTTGTTGATGGGGTCCTCTCTTGATGAAGAGACTCAATGCACTAAATAAATTTAACGACATTTTTTTACGTATTTTTTATGGTTCAATTATAATTTGTAATGAAAAATTACTACTCTAACATACTCTATTTATATAAATTTATTTTTTAAATTCCTAAAGCAAAAACTATCTTTTACATTAATCATAGAACCTGTTATTTCTTTAGAATTATTTTATTTTGGCAACAAAAAGCAGATTTAATATCACAATGAAAAATATATTACGTATTTTTGTCTACAAGCGCCAGACAATATGTAACCTGATACGCGTTTTGCATTGAATAAACTGTGGAAATATGTTTTTTAATTTTTAATAAAGTTTTGTTATTATTTCTTATTTATTAATTCATTTAATTAATTTTTATTAATCTAAATATACATACAATATTTCTAACCAAAACAATAAACTATTTTTTCAATAAAACCATATTTCAAAACAAGAAAACCGTACTTTAAAATTCTTTATCAAAATTATATTTTTCTAATAAAAAAATAAAAAATCATAAAAAAAATAAAATAAAGTATACAGTCTTTTACGGCTATGATACTCCCAAATTTGTATGGAAAAAGTTAATTAAATCCAAAAGCTCACAGCTTTGCACAACAAGAACACGTTCAACTATATTTCTATTTATTCAACATTAAATCATACAAAAAAATTAAATAAAGAATACAGTCTTTTAAATTTTTTATTTTACATTTTTATTTCAACATTAATCATACCTGGCAAATCATGAGAATTCATACGTCAGCAGATCTAATATCACAATGAAAAATATATCATATATTTTTTTACACGCGCCAGACAGTATGTAACTTGAAATACGTTTTGCATTGAATAAACTAAACAACCGGCATAAACGCATCACAATCACCCTATATAACCCTACATCACTCTCTCTAACAAATGTTACATACCTATCACTCAACCAGCTATAATAAACACACACACATACCATTTTACCAGTTCCAAAGCGAAAACATGCCGCTCAAATCATTGAACTGCAGTGGTCTCGCGGTAACACCGTGGGAATTGCGGACCGGCGTGCATATGCATCAGAGGTCAGCAATGAGTATTCAAAACGATGAGTAGACTCGAATCATACTTATAATTTCTGATACTTATACGCATTCACATTTATTTTAATGTCATACTCATACTATTCATACTCAAAGTTTGAAATACTCATGGTACTCGTACTTAACAATACGCACGATGTTATTGATTTGGACTCTCCACGACTCATCGCATACACGAATCACAAAATAAGTATGATTCGCGTACGAACACTACAATACTCACATGAAGATTGTGTGTTTGCTCTCCTTACTGTCTTTGTCTTTTTTGTTTATGTGTCTTTCTTCTCTCTTTGTAAATGCAACAACAACTAAGACTGTAAATTTTGATGAATGATTCGAATCACTCGAATCATTTATAAGTATTATAAGTATTTTTCTAAATTTATGAATCTGAATGAGTAGGCGTGTGAATCAAACATAGTTCGAATGTTATGAGTTTGATGTCAACGTTGTACTCATACTCATTGCAACTTATACTTATAAATCAATGGTGTAGTGAATACGAATGAATCAGAGTAGTTGGATTTCAATACTGTTGACTCACTCATACTCAAAATTGCATGAGTGCTGATGAGTGGCGAAAAAGCGATTCATTGCTGATCTCTGATATGCATGCGATTTACAAGGATGTCGTCGACGATAGGAGGCTGATCACTTGGGCATCAAAATTGATCCCAGTAAGATTTTGATTATGGTATACTGGACTACACTGCAACATTTGGATTTGATGACATGGGCTGGCCGACGGAGCAATGTGTTACCAATCTGGGATTAGACGATACCTGGCCCAGACGGCTTTCAGGCTAATACGCCATCTGTCTCCGTCCCGTTAAAAACTGTCAAGCCTTGGAGAACGATCTTGGACTCGTCCCGTTGAGTTGGGGTGTAGGGACAGTTAAGACCTTCTTCTGTTTAGCTCCCGGCTAAGGCCTTGTGTCAACCCTCGCATGGCCTCCCTGCACTGCCAAGATAACCATAGGACTACGTTAAGGGTAACTACACAACGATTCCAAGACAACGGCTTCAAGTTGGAACCCAATAGCAAAGAAAATGAAAAACAATAAAATTTATACTTCTACAGGCGTTACTACTCCAGCCGGCACCGAGGGTTCAAAAGAGTCGAGATTGAAAATA
This sequence comes from Sarcophaga subvicina, assembly GCA_936449025.2. NCBI lineage: Eukaryota > Metazoa > Arthropoda > Insecta > Diptera > Sarcophagidae > Sarcophaga > Sarcophaga subvicina. Next base: position 68,675,153 of record OW388081.2, on the reverse strand, counting down.
CCTATGCGGAATCCTTTCCAAAGGTCTTCTAGGTTGCCCCATTCACCACCGCAGACGCAAAATGGCGAGAGATCCGCTCTTAGCCACCGGAATTTCAAGGAGCAAAGCTCCAGAAAAGGAAACAGACGAGTTTACTAAGTTTTGTGATAAAGTAGCGGAATTTGTGGAGATGATGGTCGGAGGAAGGAGGTCCATATACCAGGCGATGCGCGTTGTGGTGGCTTCAATATCGTCGCTCTACCAGCAGGCACAAGACAAGGTCTTGAGGCAGGAGGATAAGGTCAGAACTAGTGTCAGAAGCACTCCGACGATTCAACAGGGGCAGTTGCCAAGTGCATCTAAGAGACTGAGGAACGGAGTGGAAAAACATAGAAGAATACCTCCGAAGAGACCAGACCAATTCGTCCGGAGGGACTAATAGACGCAGAAAGGAGGCAAGGATCCGAAGAAGGGAGCAGTAGGTACTAATGAAGATGTAACGAGTCGGGATGCGGAAGTACAGGGTACTGAAGTGGAAACCATTCGAGAACCCAATGGGCGACATTCGGTTGCCCGGAAGCGCGAACGACAGGGCGATTGAACATAGGCGCTGCATAACGGAGGCTTGCAGCGCGTCTATGTCGAGGAAGTTTCACCTGCCGAGCAGGAAACACGTTTATTGGTGGAACGTGGAGATATCTGACCTAAGGAGGAAATGTAACCGGGCGCGGAGGATATTCCAGAGAGCAAAGGGTCCCAATGACTTCATGGAACTTTGGGAAAGATACAGACTGCTCAGAGCCAACCTTAATTGGGCCATTGAGAGGCGCAAGAGGATGGTGCTATAGGGAGATGTATGCCGATGTGGACGAGAATTACTGGGGCACTGGGTATAAGGTGGTGAAAGTGCGGAAAAGCTGCAGTCTATTGTTAAAGGCCAATTTCCACAGAGGGCGAGATCACGTATGCCGTGCGGGACCGTGAGTGTCACGAGAAAATTTTTGGGGTCAGCGGCCAGGAAGTCGATGCAGTATGGAAGGAGATGAAGCTCAGGAAATCGCCGGGGATTGATGGAATCCCAAACATCGCACATACGGTAACTATAGAGAACAACGTTGATGTATGTAGGAGGTTCTTTGATGCATGTATCCAGGAAAGGACATTCCGTAAAATATGAAAAAGACAGAGGTTGATTCTTATCCCGAAGGGCGGTCATAACCGTTGCGAGTGTGGCCATCAGCGTCGACCGCTGGTTTGAGGGTGATAAGGAGTATTGCGCCATCATCACTCTAGATGTCAAAAACGGCTTCAATTCGGCAGATTGGGACGTCGACCTGGCTGCACTTGATGAGAGGGACTTACGTAAGGATAGATTGCATCTATATGACACGGACGAAGGCAGAAAGTCATACGCTGTTACAGCTATGGAACGCATTGTATGATGGTGTACTGAGACTAAGGCTTCCTACAGGCGCACAAATATTTGGATTTGCGGACGATATTGCCCTCGTGGTAATTTAACAACAACAATTTAACCCTGAATGGTTACTGTTCGTCGAATCGACGAAGCTCATTTACTCTTTATCATATAATTATTTTATGTTTGGCCAAATTTCGCTCTTTTTTCAACAACTTTAGTTGATATCGAAAGCCACCCATTTTTTTTTAATCCTGGTTGGTTATTTTTGTACAGTAAGGTTACTATTCGTTTAAACGACGAACAATTAAAAAAAAAAAATTTACGTCTGCTAACTGCAAGCTTTCGTTATCAACTAATGTTGTTGAAAAAGATAGCGAAATTTGGTCAAAAATAAAAGAGTTATATGATAAAGAATATACGATCTTCGTCGATTCGACGAACAGTAACTGTCCAGGGTTAATAATGGCTGTTAGGTAGTATAAGAAGAGAGATACTTTGTAATACTGTTATTGTGATATTATTGTACATTTTTCTTTCGTTTTTCGCTTTGAATATTTTCTCTTAACTGTAGAAAAGATACTCTTGCAGGGCAAATTACATCACTTGCTGGATAATTCTTATTACAATATGTACATTTACTTTGCCTTTGTTGGTGCATTTCGAAGTTTTATGTCTACCAGAACAGAAAGTAGACTAAGTTCTTACTTTTAATTTCTCTTTGATAATCCCAATTAATGACCTCATGGAAGTGGGATGTAACAATTTGTTTTAAGTCGCGCAATTCAACAGAGCCATTTTCAAAATATACAATATGAAGAGTATCAACATAGTCATTATATTTATTGACAACTTTTTTTTCGATTCTCACCAGAGACTCTGGTCTGTTACACTACACCGAGCATAAGGTCGAAGTTAATCAGATCGTTATAATTGTAAAATAATTTGTGGTTGTATTCTAATTAATTAATAAATAAAAATAAACATTTTCATAAAATGCGAATTATGTGAAAGCACAATAATTGCTTAATTTTCACCATCGTCATGGTCAGTATTTAAAACTTGTAAAAGAGTCCAATAACTATGACGATTCATCTTAGAGCCTAAAGTCTTTATCCTAGACCTTATGTGCTTCGGTTTAGTATTAGCCCGTTGTTTAAAATTTGTAGATTTATTTCCAACTTTCAATGTAAGAGCATTATCACAGAGCGGAGATATAGTTGTTGACACACTTCATTCACGACTGATAACAGCGAGAGAACTGACATTTTATTTTCCTTTTATAATTTTTTTTAAATGTATAAAATTAATTACAAAGGAACAATTTGTTTTAGTTTTTACATGTTTTGTTTGAACTATTATTTTTGTTGTTTTTATTTACTTTAAAAAACTAGAATTGAAAAACACTTTTATTATGTCTTTCATTATTTTTTTATGTTAAAATATACCTTTCTGTAAAAACTAAAAATATTGAATTTTTCTTGAAAATACTAGCTTTGATAACTTAAAGACATCGTTCACCTCAAATTTTAGTAACGATGAGATTGATCTGTCTACTGTAGTTGTAACACCCCATCTTCCGCAAAGATTCGAGTTTTAAAAAATTCAAAGAGTCTTTGCGCAACTTAATCTTAAGGAAGCACCTGGATTCTATAAGCATTCAATGGTTTATGGCACGAAGATTTAATACATACGCTGAAACTAAATTACGTTTTAATATTGCGGTGGTTTTGGGAAACTATATCATCGACCGAATGGTAAGGCTATATCGTAAGTATTTCTCATTCGATTTCTGCAGGTGTAATTCAGGGTAGAATATTATATTTAATATATATGTATTTTATAATACCCGGACATGGCTCTGAGCGGACAAATAAATAATTGCCTAATCGGTGGAGACTCATTACTGAAGTTAGAGTGCAAAATGCTTTTCCAGTAGATAAAATTCAAAGATGCCAAAATAAAATCTTACGTAGGATTACAGCATCACCGTCATACGTTAAAAATTCGAACATACATAAAGATCTCAGCAGAAATTGTTATTTTCCCAAACCGATATTGCTAAATATTCAGAATAGCACTTGAAAAAGTCCCAATACATCCAAATACTCTGGCTCGTAATATATTACATTTCCGCATGTTCGTCTAAAAAGGAGTGATACCGCTGATCTCATCTTCGCATAGGATTAATACATGTTTTCTTAATATAAATAACGACGGAATCCGAATTTTTAACTGCTGTTGATCAGGCATAAGTAGATTTTCTTACATTTAATTTAAAAATTTTTAAAGCTTCAATAAATAAATAAAAAAAAAAATATTTTCGGTCAATCTCCAGTTAATATATATATTGAAAATAATTTTTGCCTATATTTACATTGAATAAGTATGACAGATATATGCATATATACATACGTACGTCTGTATACTAAGGAAGTTAAAAATTAAAATATGCTTTATACAATTCTGTGTAACATGTCACAATCGCATCAATCTTTAACTACATACGAAATAAATATGATTTGATATTTTTTTTTCATATAAAGTACAGTAATCCTTCGATTTACGTCGCACAATGGGGTTTTTGATGCCTAAAATGGGAATTAAATCGTGGGAGCTTTCCTGGTTGATTTTTTTTAACTTTTTTTGGTTTATTTCGCTTAAAGAAGATAAATCCATAATAATAAAAAATAGTGACCTGAAATGCATAAGGGCCTACCAACCAAAAATTCAAAATTGAGTTTTTTATTGATATAATCCTACTCTCAAAGATTATCTACTAACCAGATAAAATTAGAATTGAACATAGAAATGTTAATACAAATTGGAATAAATCATTTTGAGTATCAAACAAGTTTTCATTTCATTTAGAAGTCTTTGTTTCGGCTTCTCAGTTAACTGCCCTATTGGTATTAAAGAGTAGTTTAATACTTCTGGTCCGCGCCAGCAAAGATGAGGAATTTTCTTTCCTTTACTCTTTTGGTTTTTGCTTCTTCCACTGCAATCCTCGAAATCAATATGTTAATTTTAATCAATATTTTTAATCTTTCCATGTATCGTTAAAAACGTAAATATTTTTTTATTGCTTGGCAATAAACGGGTAAGCATTTTTTCTTTAAGAAATGCAATTTTTTCAGTAAAGGTTTCAAATCCAGAACTTGCAATTATTTCATAAACTTCTCGTCGACTGAATAAATATGGTCTTATAATTTTATACAAAAAATTTAATAGATAAAAATTATATAGGTGCAAAAATATATTTTCATTTTTTTTAATCAGGTGTAAGAAGGTGCAAACAAAAATTTTTCTATTATTTCACAAGGTATCTTAGGTGTAAGAAAAGAATAAATTTTTTGATTTACTTTGCTTAACTCACAACTATTTTTCCATATATGCTACAAAATTTGCAAATTTATAGACCTTCACAAAAAATTTCTTTAAAAATAACAAAACTATATAAACTTAAAAAACAACGAACCAAATATAATCTCAATCGTCTATTGTTGAAGGCTCCATATTTTTTTTTTAATATTTTTACTTAAAAACTTGCCGGGAACTAATTTTGGAAACACTGAAAATTTAGTTTTTTCACGAAAGATAAAAAATATCAAAAAACTCACACTTAAAAAGACGTAGTAATGTAACGATACTTGCTAGAGATACATTTTTTTAAGAAAGTGAAGCAGAATTTTGTGCACTTCTAGCTCATGTAAAAAAATATTTGGTACTCAAGAATTTCATTTTCCAATTAATTCCCATTTTAGGCATTAAAAACCCCAATGAGCGTCGCCTCGATTAACGTTGTTTCGATTTACGTCGTAAAATTTTTTGTTCCCTCTAACTTGAATTTGCGTCGTCATTCGAATTTTTTTGGAACCAACTGCGACGTAAATCGAGGGATTACTGGAACTTTTTTAAGTTCCTTGTTAAAAACATACTATTTTGTCGTATGAGCAATATTAAATTCGATTTACGTCGTTTCGATTTACGTCGCTTTTGTTTAGAACCAACTGCGGCGTAAATCGAGGGACAAGTTCAAGTTTACGTTTTTACTACGTCAATCGGATATAAATATAATAAAAGAAAAAATAAATGTTTATATACCTGGTAACAATATGATGCCAAAGGTCCAAAATAATTCCATCCAACAAAGAATTTTCTCCCGATATTTAGTTGGTTGAAATTCACCTAGGTACGGAAATACGATACCCATGGCGCCTGCTACGCTGTAAAAAAAAGGTTGGAACAATTATTTAATGATCCAAATTTGTTTTTTCTCATAACAATAATAACAGAAATCTCGTCTAAAGTGTTACATTTGCGAAATCTAACTGGAACAAGTATGACTTGATTAAATTGATTTGATAAAATTGCCATGACAAGTTTCTCAAAAAATTTTGTAGTTCGGAATCGACACAAAACATAGGTGATTTGAGATACTAGGTCGTAATCCCGACTGAAGGGTTGTAATGACCAGTTAGGTATATATGTATGTAAATGCTAAATGTTGAACCTAAATAAGTACATGAGTATGTATTTTTTAATCGAGAATAATTGCTAATTGAACTCTAAAAAACAAAAAAAGTATTCATTTTTATTCCCGAGCAACATCACAAAAAAATCAATTCCCGTAGCAGCTTTTTTATGCAAATGTGTCTGCAGTATTCATGGGATAAGAGCTTTATCAAGTATTTTTCAGTATATTTTCCAATCTCCAATTTGGCCTATGCCTAGCACACTATCCTTGGTATATTCCAGTTGGATTTCGTTTTTACCTTGTTAGATAGGTTTCAATGTAAAAGGCTGAGACAGGTCTTCATTACCGAAAAGCACTACTCCAGATTGATTTTTCATATAAATTGCGCAAGCAGAAGTTTTTACCATTTATTTTGGAAAGAGAGTTGGAGTTTGTTTTGTTTGTATGTGACATTTCCAAAATGATTGATTTTTTCCTTTCTTATTTTGAAAGGAAGGCCATATTTTCCTTGTTAACGTCTAAGTCACTTTACTGCAAATCGAGCCTTTGACACATACTTGTAGTAACGTAGAATTTTCGCAATTATTGATAGATTTTGCCAAAAAATTTAAATATATTTATTTATTTTAATTCATTCTAATAACATTATATTATATTATTACATTTTATTGTCACTTTTATGAATTTACGCTAAAATTTTTGACATGATGTATATTGCAGTATGGCCTTTTACGTAAAAATTCAACACTTCATGTCAGCTTGGTTTTATTTTTTCTAAATGGTAATATTTTGATATCTAGCACCCTTGCTTGTGGCGATTTATAAGTTTCCAATTGCTTAGATGAGGCAACATATTGTCTCTCGCATCAGTAACGTTCTCAATTGAGTGATGGCTGAAGCCTGATTGTACAAACCATTGTTATATTTCATTAGAAAAATGTCACATGTCAACGTCATGTGAGGTAAAAAGTTGCCCGTAACGATAGAACATCGATTATGTCAATAACAATGCTTTCTCTTCGACTCCTTTTTAGTTTCCCGGATACGGGTTTCCCCAAATACGGTTGTAATTAGTCGCTACTCACGTAGCATGTACTTGAATCTAAAACTGCCAATTCGATTTCTGTGGAAATCCACGAAATTTATAACATACGTAGTTGACCAAAATATTAACATCTGTAATATCTATGAAATAAAATATAAAACGAAACACTTTTTTAAAGTTTGTCTGTCACGGGAGATAAATATGAGAAGAGCAGTAAGAAAGACTACAACACTTCAAGAAAGAGCTGCTAGAAATCTGCTTGAAAATTGGCAATATTTTCTCTTATCAAGCAACTAAAGGCATACGGTTCCCTGTTCCAAGTAGTACCATATTTGGCTATAAACATCCTATTGTCATGTTTGTTGCTGCCAATACTTTCATCAGTTCATAGAAGGAGCTTCTGTTTTCTTCTTTTTCAGAGCCTTCAGCAGCATGAAAAATACATACATACATACAAAATCTATCATTACAACCTTCGTTGTAAATTGGAAATGTCTGACCTGAGGTTTGATTGTTTGTCTAATAATTTAACACGCTTCATACTAGACTACGACTACTTCAATCAATCTTAAGAATATGCCCAGAACAGAAAATTCAACCTTTTCACTTTCATCCAACACTTAACAATCAATTCCTTTTTAAATACCATAAATAATGTATTATTTACGATAAAACTTCACAAAATCTCTGAAAATTAAAAAAAATTGCAAAAGAATCTCTATCTATCTATCACCAAAAATGATACAGAAGACAGAATTATGAAGATTTTGCATTTTTTAAGTCCTGTATAAAATTTTTAATTTCTATTTTGGTTAAAATAATGGCGATAACAATACTACCGAATTAAAAAAATATCAGCTAACTATCTAACTTTTACTGAATTAAAGTTATACAGTCTCAAAAATTGAAATTTTTTGTTCATTTGATTTTATCCTCCAGCTACATAACAACTTGTCTAAGTGAAAAATATGATCCTTTAAGTAGCAAGATAATCAAAAGTACATACTCTGGTTGCACATCAGCATTATAATCACATATGTTAATTATAAACGTTCGACCAATAATATAGCCCCCAACAACTTCTTCTCAATATTAATAGAAAAATTTAGATTCAACTATTAAGCATTCATGCCAAACTCAGTCGAGTGCTTGAAAAACGTCTGTAACGTTTTTTCTTTTAACTTACACCTAATTGTGAAATTGTTTTTATAAGTCAGGAATTTACCGATCGTATTTAAAATTGCCATTAGTTTAGATATTAGTAGATTTCCAAAAAGGTTAAAGAATTGTTGGTGATAAACGTATGTGCGACCTTTCGCATGCTTAGGAATCATTTTAACTAATGAAATATTTGAGAGTAATATCCAAATCATAAAAATAAAAGGAAGAATCCTCATAGCTACACCTAACATCTCCATAAGCATATTGTTATAGATCTTATCAATTCAGGGAGCTTTTTTGGGTTGTATCAGACAATAATTTTATAAATTTCATAAAGCCCAAATGTCATCGGTACTGGAGACAAAAAGCAGTAGGTTACAAATTGAGGTTATGCCGCTCCTATAGCGCTCAACAAATAAATTTCCCTAATTAGCGTCAATTCTCTCCTACAAACAAAGTTTGACAGATGTGACTTAAATATTATATTTAAGATTACTAGTCCACGTTGCAATGAATAATACGAATGTATGGTGTAAATATTATTTTCTTCGAAACCTGGAGTTTTGTACGTAGAGGGAAAAGGTCTCAATACAGGTGGTCGGTGTTTGCATACAATTTTCAGATATTTCATGCAATATATGGTATTTAAATATTAACTTTATTAGGATACCTAATCTTCCGTGTTGTCCTTGTAATTGTATAATGAATATCCAGAAATGCTAAATGGACTCATTGTGTTAATATATGTCTCTGATACGAATAATATATCATTTTGGTTCGACCAAATTTTAATATTAGCAGATACGTTTGCATTTTAGAAGCAGATCGTCAAATAGTTCAATTAATGGTTGTGGTGCAGACTGCATTCTCTGCATATCATCATCACATTTGTCATAAAACTCTTTTGGGTCTGTACTAGCTTATCAGTTGTGAAATTAGGGGCTTCTCATGATAATTCACTTGACGGCACTGATCTTTGAGTTGTAAAAGTGGTATTCTCTATAGCACCGGCATTTGACACCTGGCTTAACTTTGACAGAGTTGCCTAACAAAAATTATGAACATAAGGAGGAGGGGTTTCACCATTTTTTTATCGGTCTCCATTAAAGCCGTTTTTGCAAAATTTGCACTTTGTCCATTTTGGACGCACTAGCAGAAAGTAAAGAAATTATGTCCTAAAACTAATAATGTAAGAATGTTGAATTGTTAAGTACGATAACTTAATTTGTATTTCATTAGAGTTTATCATAATTTTTTTAATTAATTGCTAGGGTAATAATTTTAATACCTAATGAATTAAAATACACCATTGGCAGAGTCCAAATTAGATGTAAAATATGGATTTAGGTGAATTATGGCAAGGTGAAAAGAATATTAATTATATTGACTAATACTCGTATAACAATTGTTTTATGAAATCCAAATAAGTTAGTTTTGTGTTTTTAAATATCGTATTTAATTTAAGACAGATTAATAAATTGTAAATAAAAAAATCTGGATAGCTTTGTATGTAAATGCCATTTTTAAAATGCTTTGGTACACGTTCAACAATCCTTTTCGCTTACTGAGACTTTAATATAATCCGCTCTCCCATGTGTCTTTCAGTACTGCTTGGATTCACGTTTTTACCAGGTTTGACTGTAGGATGCAAATACCTTGGGTTCATCTCCTGATAGAGTTTTATACAAATATTTTCAACCAGAAATATATTTGCTATCGTATGTGAACAAGATAACCTTTAAAAAAGAAAAATTTTTCTAACTCAGCTATAAGTTAAGTGTAATGGAAGCTTGTTTCGTTGGTATGGTAATTACATATTAGTACGGTGATGAAGTACTAGTAAGATGATTATGTATGAGTAAGGTATTGTGCTGATGATGTGTGAGTGTGATGATAATGTTTGAGTGTGGTGATTATGATATATGAGCGCATTGATGATGTAAATAATGAAAAAAGGTTACTTCCTTTATGCCTAGTGCAGATTTCTCGCACTTAGGTTCTTTATTTAACAAAGTGTAAACAATTCATTCTAATTCTAAAACTGGTTCAGCTTTTACACATATCGCTGGTTAAGCATTAAGATCGCAGTGAAAGGTGTGATCGTAATAACAACATTGGTGGTGGTAAGTGTACTGCAATTGTGAGATATATATACATATGTATATATATGTATGTATTGCAGTCATATCTTACAATTTCGGGTCACTTAATCTTGGATTGATCTTGATCTGGTTGACGGTCTATTTATATATCTGTGCTATTAAATAATAATAGCTTAAGTCGAAATTTTGTGTTTAGAGATATTAAGGGGTTTGACTAAAATAAATTGTGCTTGGTAAATATAAATATAAATGCGTATAGTTTTATTAGTAATGACATTTTATACATGAAATTTAGCTGAGTGATAGATCTTGAAGAAGAATAAGAATATGTAATAAAATGAAAAAACACATATCAACTTAAGCCATTATAATTTATTGTCACAGATATATATATATATTTACTCGTAGAATTTGGCGTATTGTTTTGACATTATAGCTTGCGTGAAAATGTTTTGGAGTCATATCTAACAATTTCGGGACACTTGATCTCAAATTAATCTTGATCTGGTTGACGGTCCTGCTTTCTTTACGATTAGTAAAAAGAGAAAATTTTTGGCTTATTTGTTATTTGGCTTTAATTTGTCAAATTCTGCGTAATTTTTTCGTCTGTTGTCAACGATTTTTGTAATTTCCCTTCGAATTTTTCTATTCTTGTATTGTACAAGGATTATCTTTCTAATCTGAAGTGTAATATAACAGCAATGTTGAAATTTTAAACTAAACAACTGATATTTAAAAGGGTAGGTGTATTAAAAGAAACAATAGAAAACCAAAAAAGAACGTGAAAAAGATCAATTATTTTTCGTAGTAGCTCACAGTGGACCAGTTTATTGTGACCTGAATTACTTAACATCACTTAACAAAATACTAAAAAAATTTAAGCTGATGTTACAGATTTTTGTTTAATTAAGGTTTTACCAAAACAGTATAACCGATTTAAGCATAATTATTAGAATATTGTATCGAGTAATGACTTTTTGACGCCGTAGTCTAGTAGGTAGTGTGTTGGCTTATTAGGCGTAAGGCCACGATTCAAACCCCATGTCACACATCAAAACGAAAAATATGAGAAAAAAATTCGTCTCAGCAGATTTCTGGCAAAAACTCTGAGAGCAAATAAAATTGCAATTAAAAGTTTCTCATAAATCTGTCGTTCAGAGTCGACTTTAAACTGTAGGTCCCGCCAGTCATGTATAAAATTAACACAAACAACATAAGTGGTGTGAGAAACTAGGTCCATAATCCTGACTGAAAGGTTGTAATGACCAATAAAGTATGTGTGTATGTTATGAGTTTTTGTATATTTAAGGTCATACTAGCAAGTGAACCAATTTCTAAATTTAAGAACTCCTGTATAACTCCATGTTTAAACTTCAATGAATTTCATTAACTGTTCCACAATATATGTATACACTTTTCTATTACGTCAATCACATTTCTTCGATTGCTTCAAAACTAGCAATGAAGAGGGGTGACTTTTTTATTGCAGAAGCAACAAACTGCGTAGTTAATAAATCTACATATACTTATGTATATTGCTTTCGTGGCCATCAGCCCATTCGCACAGACGTAAAGTAAAAAAATTGAAATGGATTTGTATATTGACAATATTTCAAACTTTTAGTTATTAATTAGACCTATAATTACAGCTAATATTAACTTAGTAGCCAATTTAGAAAATAATAGCCAAAGACCAAGCAATTAACATGGGACATAAAAGGAGGTTGCTTTTGACAATACCAACTCAAATACCTATTTCAGCGAAAGCAAATTGTATTACATTACTTAAATTTTAATTTTTCTGTATACAAACATGATGAAACAAACAACTTAACTTTCTGTTCCGTTGAACCTCAAATAAATTTAAGAAGGAACAGGGCCTCATGTTTTTATATAAGTTAAAATTCTGGTGATAATTAATAATAAAATTCAATCACTAACTTTATTAATTCAACAATCCCCAAATTATCTTAATGGGGTTTTGGTCAGGAGAAGGCACGAAGGAGAACGCAGTCCATTGTTACAATATTTTCAGACTGCGTACCCACGGATGAAATCTCGTGTGTTCTGGCGCGTATTGTTACTTCCAAAAAATTACACCAATTTTTGCTTCGACGTTTCCTACAGACAACTCATAAATTCGAAATCAACCACATCGTAATTAGGAACTGTATCCCCACTCCTACTGTGTCTTTCCACTGAAATTACAAAATTACATGTTCTGTTGTTAAATGTGAAGAAAGATACATATTTTTAAACATAACAGTTTCGTTTCTTTGCCGACGTTCACTTTTATATTTTATCAGAGTTAATATCAGGTGTAGACCATGTGTTAAAAACGTGCCATGTATTTTTTAAATTAACAACAAAATTTATTTATTTATTAATTAATTTGAATATAACTACAAAATAATAACAACAACTCTAAAAACAAACCCTCATCGTTGTGCGCAAAGCATCTACTCTAGCCGGCGAAAGCAAAACTCTCTAGGCAGGCACTAGCCAAAAGTGTAGCTGCCCCCACCTTTAAAGTTAAAGCCCAAGTGTCTACTTCGGCAATCTCCTGCTTAGCCCATAAGACACTAGTGGCGAAACCCTAGTGTCGCCACACCTTCCGCCCTGGCACCTTTGACCGAGGCAACTTCTACCTCCAGAACTGCTGCGAATATGCCTATGCACTCTTCGGCTGCCGCCAATGCATTTGCAAACAAGTCTGCCGCGCAGACCCCTGATACCAATCCACCTTCCTGTGTCAATAGTAGCCTGAGTGCTAGCGTTAGGGCATATAGAACTCGCAGGTCAGCCATGCGCATCATTGCCAAAGTACCCTCCGCGAAATCTCGTTCGTCGACGCAGCCCAGACGTCCTGATCTCAGCAAGCCTTCTTTGCTCCTCAGCGAGGTTATAAAGGAAGGCCTTACCTGGGCGGTCATCGATCAGAGCCACCCAGACGATTCCATTGCTCCCACCAAGAGGAAGTTGGTAGAACATGGGCTCTTTGACGTCTTCCTTTAGGTTATGGCCTCCAATGCCGGCCCTTCACCCAGTTTTTAAGGGCACATCAAACTGTGTAGCTTGCTCCGACCTCCGTTCTATGGAGCTTTACAAGGCTGCTGTCAGCATGATTGGTGAGGTCTGGCCGAGAGCCAGGCTTACTGCCGTCCCTCCAGACCAGATTCCTCACCAAACCCAATCGAGAGGGAGAATCCCGACTGGACCATCTGACCCGGGAGCCATTTTGAAGATCCTCAAGTTCAGCAATACCGACCTAACCACTGACAACTGGAGGATGGCCAAAGTTGCTGACTAGTGGGGTGACTACCGCGAAGCGGTGATCATCCGGAGTGAGGAATCACTTCCGGTTATCAACGCCTGCGGGGGCGTGATAAACTACAGCTTTAGCTCAATTGAGCTAACAGTCTACAAGTCAGATTCGCGTGCTGCATTACATCCCCATAGGACCCCATCCCAGTAGATCCCGCTCTAAACTCGATAATGGGGTTGGTAGCGGAGTGTACTCTGGGAAACAAGACCTGTACATATCCCTCATATAGCTGGATTATTACAGCGAACATTTATTACAGGCAACAGAGGGCGTTTTTTGGCATTGTCTTTTTTTGTTTATTAATTAATTTTTTCGTTGCTTGATCGTCTAAAGGGATTAGAGCTCCAGAAATTTGAATTGTGATATTCTTTTGAGGCATTCGGCCATTACTTTATTTTGTGAAAATTAATTAAATTAAAATCTAATTGAAATTGTTAACAAATTAAAAGTGCAACAAATAAAACATATACTTGTAAAATTTTGTTGTCTAATCTAACAGAACTTTACTTGTATATAATCATTGTATATTTTCAGAAAGTATTGGTGTTATAATTCCCATAGCACAGACATACTTTAGGAATTTATCGAATATGAAAACCAAACTTGTTTTATTCTGCACTGTTAATCGCATTTGCCTTGGATAATAAGTAAATTAATTTTTTAACAAAAGGATCAAATTAGGGTGGGAACGGACAGTTGAAAATCGGGTCCATCAACCCGATGTGATATTTGTCCATACTTGTGTTACGATTGGTAATAGTGCTTTGGATAAATGGCAAAGTCTATTACCATTAATGACGATCCTTTAAATCAACTTTTATATGACGGAGATACTCATAACTAAGTGTAATTATTTAATCATTCAATTTGAATTCAATCTTTTCGATTGTATATAAAGCTACATTTTGTTTATGGGTTTCGTTTGTTAACATTTTGATTTATTTACTTCACATTTTTGATAGGGAATTTTTGGTTCCATTAAATCTAAAGTAAATTTGTTTATTCAGTTTGATAAATTGAAAAGTTTTTGAATGTTATACTGGAAATTTTGAAACTGAATATAATAAAGTTTCGGATTGATATAACAATAATTTCTTGATATTTTTGAAACGAAAGTGATTATCGGAGCTTTGCCATTGGAAACTCGTGATTTTAGCTCAATTTCGAATATTGCGTAACATTGAGGAGATATATGTCAATCCATTAGCGGAACTTTCTATATTGATTTTGTTCTTAAACGTCGAGATGGCTGCGTTGAAGAATCTATTTATATTGCGGAGGCCTGGAGCAATCTTAGAGATAGGTTTGAGAACAAGAGAATACTGGTGAATTCTCAATTGAAGATTCTTTCTACACTGGAACCTATAACATTAGAATCGGCTCACGAGATTAAGGAAATGCAAAGAGATATAAATAATTCTATATCAGTGCTTCTCCAATTGGGATCCGATTTTCGTACATCTCTGCTCCACAAAATTGCTTTATCACTATACGAACAGACAATTCGGGACAAAAAGGAGATTCCCAAATGGAAAGATTTGGATGAATTTTTGACTTCGCGGTTTCAGTCTTTGGAAACCATATATGACCTTCGCAATTTTGAACCAATGAATAGTTCGACTGCTGTTTCTAGTTCGAGAAAGATTGTTCGATCTTTTCATACGCGGTCATCGACCGAACTTGTTTTTGTTGCTCAGGGGATCATTTGGTAAACGTTTATCCAAAATTCTTGAACTTCACCTGAGCAAAGATTTTTGGTTGTAAGGCGGCACAACTGTTATCTGTTTCGCTGTTGGTCATAGGTTAAATGAATGCAGTCGAAATTTGAATGATTTAGTCTGCAATTTGCGACAACACACTTTGCTGCACGGGGAGGTGTCTGTATTCTCTCGGAACTGGAAGTTTTAACCATTTGGTAGAGTTTGTTAGTGAGGTGCAGAACTGTTTTGCTATTTGCAATCGAGGGCAAATGTTTAAATTACGGCCCGGATAAATTCCGGATCTCAGGCAACTTTTATTTCGGAAAAGTTACAGAAAAAATTTGGATTGCCATTCGGAAGAATGGCAGAGGCAATGTTCGTTTGTCCTGACTTCGCCTTTAGACGATTGGTTTAGAGTAAAGCCAACGGGTTTAGTATCCCTTTTAGAGGCTTTCGATGGCTCATCCAAAATTCGATAAATGCGGTCACATTGATATTGTAAATATAACAGAACAACAAAAGGTTTGTTTGTTTGTAACCAAATGGGCCAGAAGCGCACAGTTTGGCTTTGGTTTATTAATTGATTCTTATCCCTAAAATTATTCAGAATTTATACATAAATAATGCTGATCAAGCATTATGTCTACAGTGGAAGGTATAGCAAGAATTTTAAACAATTATCAAGAACATGAAAATATGAACATGTCCAACACTAACAGTGTTGATAGCATTGGCTATTAAATTGCAAACGCAAGCAAATTGATTGTTGCTTGAATTTACCAAACAGAAGTGCCATCAACAATGTGTGTGTATGTCATATGTACGTTATTGATAGTTTGTAATAAAAACATAATAAAAGAATTACTTTAAACATGTGTCGGCAAGGATGACATCATGAACATGCTACACCTTCCTTTTACGGAAGAATGTTAATATAACTGAGAGTTTTATGGACATTCTTTTACAATAATAAAAAATAGATCTTAAACTAAATTGATTACTATCTTTTTAATTTCTTAATTAAAATTTAATTCGAGCGTACTATGCTCCTTATTTATAAATATATATTAACAAAAAAATTTAATTCGAGCGTACTGTGCTCCTTATTTATAAATATATATTAACAAGAAATATATAAAGGGTCCGCCAAATAACTTTTTTTTTGAAAATGCTTTAAAAAAAACTACTGAATATTTTCTCAAATTTCTTTTTTTATTTGAAAGTACAATCCTTCCTAATGCGATCTTCAAAAATAGGGCGCAAAACATCGACTGTAGCTTCGGCTGTGAGGCACGTAGCGCCGTCCTGTTGAAACCAAATGTTGCCAATATCCTCCTCTTCAATTTTTGTGAACAAAAATTCGTTCAACATGGCCCGATAATGATCGCCATTGACTGTAACGGCCACTCCTTGCTCATTTTCGAAGAAAAATGGCCCAATTATGCCTCTGGACCAAAATCCGCACCAAACAGTGACTCGTTTTGGGTGCGTCGGCCTTTCAATGTATGCGTGCGGGTTTTCTGTGCCCCAAATGCGACAATTTTGCTTGTCTACATAAACGCCAAGATCAAAATGAGTTTCATCTGAAAAGATGATTTTTTTTTGCCAAAATCGGCATCTTCTGTAAGTCGATCGCAGGCCCACGTAGCGAGGCGAAAACGCATTGGATGGTTAATTGGCTTCAACTCCTGAACCAATTGGACTTTGTATGGCGTCATACCAAGGTCTTTATGCAAAATTCGTGTCAATGATGTCTCCGAAAATGCACACTTTCTGCCACAGCAGCAATATTCTCGGGTGTACGCACTGTTTTTGGCTTTTCACGCTTTGGTTTATCGATGAGGATGCCAGTTTCTTTCACTTTTTTCACAAGATAACGAACATACGGAGCTGACGGTGCTTCTCTTCTTCCAAAATCTTTACGCAATTTTCGCACACATTCTGCAACAATACCATGATTTTCAAAGTAATGTCGCAATATTTCCCAGCGTTGTTCAAGCGTATATACAACGTTCAGCGGAAGGATAAAACTAATTATCTGTCAAATCAGACATGAGCTGAGTGTTACCATTCACGAAATAAGCACTTGTTGAAAAAAACGTTAAATGGCGGACCCGATATATATATTATTTTTTACTTGAGGCCTCAGTTATTTAGTTAGACATTTTTATTGTAGCTTAAGTCTATTCTTATGTATTATTTGTTCCTTATTAGTTATCGTATCCACTATGGTTACATTATTTCTTAAATTTAATTTCTTAATTTTATATGGTTCTTTATATTGGTTATCCAATTTGTGTCCGGTTTCATTTTTAAGAAATACTAAATCTCCTATTCTAAAATTACAATCTAATGTATCCCTATCATAATTATTCTTTTGATTAATTTTATTTATATCTAATAATTGTTTGGCTCTCCTAAGTGCAACTCTATCTACCTCATTGAAATTTTAAAACTATTTGGTATTTTACTGAAAACTAATTCATAAGGACAGTAATTATGTACTGTTGGTGTTGTATTGTTGATGTATGGTGTTGTATTAAAACAGTACGTAAAATACCTAAGCCATTCATCCCAGTCGTCTTTATCTACTGTATGAGGGTACATATTCATTAAATATTCTGTGAGTTCATTCTATTGTACCTAATGTCTGGTGATGCTGTGCTATTAAAGTTAATTTTTCAACTTTCAATAGGTTGCAAAGTTCAGTCAGTATAGAGTTTATATATCCTGTACCCATGTCCGTAATGAACGTCTTCATTGGACCACAGGTAATTACAAAGTTTTCAAATATCGCTTCAGCGACAGTTTTTGCTGATTTATCTGGTATTGGTACCGTTACCAAATATTTAGTTAAGTCACATATTAATGTGATTGCATATTCATTTCCATTTATTGATTTAGGAAATGGTCCGATTGTATCTGCATATGCCGTATCAAATGGCATAGTAGGTGTTTCTGTGAGAGTCATCGGACTTTTAATGTGTTTTTGCTAAGTGACATTTTTGACATGATTTTACGTATTTAGCTTTGTCTTTGTCATATTTTTCCAGTAGTAGTATCTTTTTATTTTTTCTGCGGTTCTAAATATCCCGCAATGACCTCCTTCAACCGGGTCATCATGATACTTCAGCTTTATCTCTAGAATTGCCTTAGCATTCTTATTATTTATTATTGTTACTTTGTTAAATAGCGCTATTTTAATTTTACGTAATACATTATTGCCCGTATCTTTAAATTCCTTAGTTGAGATAAATTCGAAAATTTTCTCACTAGGTGCTAACTGTAGTTTATTAATGTTCAATTTACTGGCCACTTCCTCGAGCCAAGAGAAAATTTGTCTTCAACCAAGATTCTCTTTAGTAAACAAATCTCTAATTTTTGTGTTAGGTACAATAGATTTTCCTTTCTTTATATAGCTTTTATTAGAAAAAATCTATAATTTATAACATTTTCTGACGTCAGTATTTTTAATTGGTACATATATTTTGGGCTTTTCAATTTTGTTTGTTTTATGCTGATTTATTTTTTACTACTGTCTTTATTTGTTGTCATCTTCCTTGTCGTGACTCTTAGCACAGAAGATACTTTTTGTTTATTTCCTTAAAGTCATTTATTGTAATTCGTGACAATGCGTCTGTGAAATCATATTCTTCCAAATCCAGTCTCATTCTAGTGAGCTTAGAGCTAGGATTTTTTATTGAAAACAAGTAAGAAAGTGGTCTGTGATCGGTTCGAACCAAAAAATATTTTCCCATAGATATATGGCCTGAAATGTGTCATAGCCCATTGTATGGCTGTTAATTCTTGCTCAATGGTTGACTTGTTACTCTCTTCCTTGGTAAATGTTTTTGAAGCGAAAGATATTGCTAGCTGTTTACCTTCATATTCTCGAGTTAGTACAGCTCCGCATGCATGCTTGCTTGCATCTGTTGTTATGCAAAATTCTTTTGTAAAATCGGGATATTGGAGTAATATCGGATTTATTAATGCTTTCTTTAAGTATTTAAATGCTGAATAGCAATCAGCTATCCATTCAAATGGTACACCTTTTATAGATAAACGTGTGAGAAGTCTGAAATACTCAGAGCAATTTTTAATAAATCTTCGGTAATAATTACAGAACTCGACAAACTTTTTGGCGCCATTTGCATCCATAGGCGTCGGATAATTTTCGATTATTATTTACTGTCATCCGGGAGTATTCCTTTATTACTTGTGGCGCAGATAGGTGACTTCTCTCATAAAGAGTGAACATTTTCATTCGACAAAGATCGAAAACGTCACTAAGATGGGAAAGCATGTGCTTCTCAGAACAGCCTAATACAACTAAATCGTCCATGTATAAGAATGCCTGGTCTGATTTTAAACCGGCAAAAGCAAGTGTCATTTGAAAAGAATTGGGTGCGACCTTTAAGCCATAGGGTAGCCTAGTAAATCTGTATGAACCATTATTTAAATTATTGACCACACACTTTGAGCAGTGGTGTTGTGCTAATTTTTTTTACCGGAACGCGTTCCGGACTCCGGTTCACGGTTCGGAAAACAAGCCGGTTCGTTCCGCTTCGGGTTCGGTTCAAACCCTTGTTTATAAAAATACATATAAAAATTCGTCAAAAATTAGAAAAAAAAATTCTTTTTAATTTTTTTTTTTTCAACACGTCAGCCAATTCTCGTTATCAGAAATCATCTTTAGTTCCGGAACGCGTTCCTGTCCAAAAAGGAAGTACCGGAACGACGTTCCGGAGCGTTCCGGCTCGACAACACCACTCACTTTGAGGGATGATGATAGACTGATTTTTTATTTACAAGAATATCTATACTTAAGATTATGAGAAGCCAGATTATATACATAACAATTCCTCCATCTTTTTAGATTAACTTATAAAACAATCATAAAAAATAGCTTAAATATTATATTCATACATTCACTTATAATTATTGAATTCAATGTAATTTTATATTCCAGATTCAGGGTTTACTAATTCATTTAATTATTATCCGAGTTTGTATTTTGTTTCATTAATTTAACTCTACTTCTAGTTAAATAAGGACTACGTTTTATTTCAATATCTTTTGACTTCACAACAGGTTTATTATTTACAAAAATTACATTTTTGAATCTCAAAATTTTTTCATTAGATTTTCTTTATTGATTTATATGTACATGTTTTGAAGTTCCATTTACCAAAACAATATATATTAATTTACTTAATTTTCTTATTATTTTTGCTGGTATCCATTTAACATAATTAGAAAATACATTTCTATACAAAACATTTTCATTCACACAAAAATTTCTATTTTTAAATTCGGATTCATTTCCATTGTAATTCTTAAGATTACTTTTGATTTTTCCTTCATCTTGCTTGACACAAATTTGTTTTTCTGCATATACTTCCCCATTCTCCTCCTTCCTTTTAGATACCAATACGTCTAATAATGTGCGTGGTTTAAACTTAAATATCATGTTTGATGGCGTGTCTTTAGTTAATGTTGATGGCGTATTCCTATATTTTAGCAAAAAATTATATAATCTCAATTCCCATGTTATATGTTGTGTTCTTAAATCTATTAAACTCTTTTCCAAACATTGTTTAACTGTCTGAACAGCTCTCTCTGCGCTACCATTTGATTGGGGATGATAAGAAGGAGATTTTAAAACTATTATGCCATTACTCTCACAAAATTTGATAAAGGCACTAGAATTAAAAGATGGTCCATTGTCACTAACTATATATTTAGGTAACCCAAAATTTATAAAAACTTTCCGTAATTCCCCGCATACATGACAGTCCCTGTCCTAACCAAGTTCCACCAAAATCAGGGGAAAGGAAGAAGTTGGTCAGCGCAAGGGCTACACAATAATGTTCTATTCGAAATTTTGCAAAAATCTACATGGATGCGTTCAAATGGATATTTTACATTCTTCCAAAATGATAATATTGGTTTATTTTCCCTTTGACATGTCTGACATTGTAGCTTGCAACTGCTAACAAATAATTCTATATCCTGATCTACACTCGTGGACACGCAATTAAGTCACTTTGCAACATTTTTCATTTTTGTAAAAATTAAAAAGATTTAAGAAAAATGGACACAAAAACGACTAATATTTAATAATTTCATATGCTTAATAATTAATTAACAACAAAAACTTAAATAGTTATTCATTATAAAAAATGTTTTGGTACGGAGTTGATATCAGACTTAAAATTTAAGTGGATACATAATTAAGTTATCTGAAAAAAATATTGAAAATTTAATTTAATTGCTTTATTTTTAACCCAAACTATTTTGAACCTTTAATATTTTGTGGGGTACCCTTTTTGGATTATTATTTCAGTACATCTTTGCGGTATTGAGTTGATTAAATTGCGACACTGCTCAGAACTAATGTTATTCCATTCTACCTGGATAAGCTGCCAAAGTGCTTTTTGCTGCTAGTTTTTTTGATAGAACTGCTCGTTTTACGATCCCCCAAAGATTTGCAATAGGGTTCAGATCGGGACTTTGAGCTGGCCAATCAAGAACTCTTATTTTTTTCTCAGCAAACCAAGCTTTAACTACCCGAGATGTATGCTTCGGGTCGTTATCATGCTGAAATATCCACGCTAGTGGTAATTCGTCCTCATAATCTTTAGTCAAATTGTTCTGTAGGATGTTTTAATACATTTCCGCAGTCATTTCCCATCGATTCTTACCAGTGCACCAACGCCGGAGGTAAAACAACCCCAAACCATTACTGACGAACCTCCATGCTTTACTGTTTTTTTGGTATACTTTGGGTCTAATTGTGTATTGACAGGACGTCTTACATAGGGTCTGTCATCGTTTCCAAATATATTAAACTTGGACTCATCACTCCATACGACTAATTTCCAAAATTTATCGTCTTTATGGAGGTGGGTTTTGGCAAACCACATGCATGAATGACTTAATTGTATGTCCACAAGTATATACCCGACCACCATACGTACGATCTACCCAACGCTTTCATCCTTACAACTCCTATATGTTCTTCGTGCAAGAGATCCAATACGTGATGCCTTAATTTTTCCGGTATTACTAGGCGATTCCCATAAAACAAACATTTATCCTCTGTACTCAGTGAATATCTCTTCAAATAATATGGCTTCATCTCAAACCCAATTTCTTTTGGCCACTCATATGAAATCGCTCCGTAGACCTCTGTCAATATCCTATCATTTTGCATTTCTAAAGCAATGTCATCTAATTTTAAAGGAATTGAACTTAAACCTATGTTATTAATGCTATCAGGTTCGACATTTTTTGGCACATTCAGAGGTAAACGAGAAAGCCCATCAGCATGTTTCATATCCGAACCTTTTTTATATTTTATTTTAAAACCGTATATTGATAAAAATAAAGCCCATCTCTGAATTCTACTTGCTGCTACTCCTGAAAAATCTTTTACTACCAAAAATAGCTCTCAGCGGTTGGTGATCAGAATGTATTGTAAATTTCAATCCATATATATATTCATGAAACTTCTTGACCGAAAAAATAATAGCTAAAGCTTCTCTATGCAGTTGCGAATAATTCTTCTCTGCTTCTGACAAAGTACTAGACACGAACATTACCGATTTTTCTATTCAGTCAATTAAATGAGATAAAACACCTCCTACGCCATAAGGACTAGCATCACAACAAATTATTATTGGTTTCGTCGGATCATAATGGGTTAATGTTTCTATATTAGCTAAAAGGTTCTTCGTCCTTTTAAAACATACTGCATGGTCATTTGTCCACTGCCATTTAAAATTTTTGCCGTTTAACTTGAATAATAGTGATAATTCACCTGAAAAATTTGGAATAAATTTGTGATAAAAATTAATCATTCCCAAATAAGATGCTTATTGTGCCTTACTGTGCGGTTCCGGAACATCCAAAATTGCTTTTATTTTTTCTTTACTAGGCCTAGTTCCATCTTTACCAATACGAAATCCTAAATAATTCAATTCGTCCGCGAAAAAATACATTTCACCTTATTAATCCTGTTATTATATTCCTTTAGTTTATCCAAAACACAATTTAACCTTTCTTTGCATTCCTCAAGGTCCGGCCCTCCTACCAATATATCTTCAGAGTACACATGAAATTTGTCCAACCCTTTCAAAATTTCGCATATAATGCCATTGAAAATTTGAGGCGCAGTTTTCAACCCAAAAATTAGCCTAGTGTATTGAAACAACCCAATATGTGTATTAATAGTCAATAATTCCTCCGATTTTTGGCTCACATCTACTTGTAGATATGCTCCCATTAAATCCAATTTACAAAATATTTTCCAGCCTGCCATTTTAGCAAAAATATCATCTATGCGCAGTATAGGAATGTGTTCGCTCTCAACATATTTATTTATAGTACGCTTTCAATTAACGAATAATCTTATTGATCCGTTACCTTTTAACGGATGGACTTGCCCATTTACTTCTAGTCACTGGCACAAGAATTACTTCATCACACAATCTCCTGATTTAATTTTCAACTATTAATTTTAATCCGTATGACACAACATTTGGTTTACAAAATATGGGAATTGCATTTTCTTTAAAACTATTTCGGCTTTAAAATCTTTAATAAACGCGTTTTTTGATTTCTTAAATACCACATCATATTTATCATCAACGCTAATCAAACTATTTAAACCACTACTACACGAATCAATAGAAGAAAAGAAATTTCTCCATGTGGAAAATAAAACATCCAACCAACTTCGGCCAAGCAACGAAACAAAATTTTCAAAAGTATTTAAAACTGTTAATTCGAAGTTATAAATTTTGTCATTTATAACCAAATCTATTTTTATTTTTCCAAATGTGTCTACAGTTTCTCCTGAAATCAATTAAATTTGACGATTATATTTTACAGTTTGCAAAATTTTTATCCAAAATACTTCTACTTCAATTTCAACTTCTATTTCAATACCGTTAATTTTTGTTATTTTCTGGGCATTTGACCTATTGTTGTTGTTACAGTTATTTAAAAATCCAACATCACTGAACTTATCATCTGCTTCATTCGTCTTTACACTTATCATATTTTTAATTTTTTTCCCTTTTTGGTACAATCGGCAATATATTTTTATATGTCAATATAAACCACATGCAATGCACACCAGACGTATCTTTCTTTGCTGTTGTTGTATTTGGTTATGTTGATTTCTGCCTGCGCTATAACTGAGATTTCTGCTTGTCTGTCGGCTTTTGCTTCTCTGCTGCTGGTTATTGCGTGATGTGTGTTTATAATTGTACTTATTGTTATTGTGTTTACATGGTAGTCGCTTTGTTTCAGCATTTCTAGTTGTCTACCCGTAATTTCTATGGCTGATGCAATAAGCGTCGCTTTCTCGAAAGTCCTTAAATCTGGTTCGTTTAACAATCGACCCTGTAATTTTGCAGATGTTATTCCACATACAAATTGAATTAAAAGCGCTTTATCCTGTAACATGCCAAATTCACAGTCTTGCGCCACCTGTTTTAGTTCTACTATGTAATCCTGTAGTAATTCATCATGCCTTTGGTACCTCTTAAAAAATTTGAAACACTCTGCTATTATATTTTTCTTTGGGCGTAGATGTGATGTTCAGCATTATCATGAGTGTCGTTGTCGTATCGTTTTTGTGTCGAAAATTAGTCGTTTTGTTCAAATGGTACCACATTTGTCGAAAAGCGACAAAATATAAATTTTTTACAATTCTATTAAAATTTTCGGTACCACGAGTGGCGTCAATAAATGTCAAATACTACAAATTTTTGCTAACGACAAATAAAAAAATTAATTAAATACTATTAAAAAATGGATTTAACCAAAAAGTAAGTGGCTGTTAATTAAAAAATATAATCATAACAAATATTTTTACTTTTTAACACTTTTTTATAAAATATAGATAAAAAATAACAAACACTAAATAGTTCACAAGGATGGTAGAATTGTTAGAACAGAATCTAAAATTGGCAAAAAGATATACAAGTGGAATAAATAAAGTAAACGTAATGGAAGAGTGTAGCAAAATTGCCACAGTTACATTAAGGCTGAAGAAGCCTTTCCTATTTCGTATTTAAACTGTTCTTCCTTTATTGTTGATATAATATTTATGTGTGTTCCATCTATGCAGCCTATAACACCAGGGAAACCAGTTTTGTTATAAAAATATTCTTTAATATCATATCATTTTCTTCTGTTGGAAAAGTAATTCATTCTTGACAAAGTTCGTTAAACAGCATCTATGCACTCATGATACACTGCTTACAGACGATTGGCTTATCCTGACGTTATAGTCATCGGCAGCACCCTTTGGTAACTTCCATCAGATAGAATTCGCATTGTTCAGCTAGCTTCAAAATATTTGGCAAACATGTTGACCTTATTGGTTTTCCTAATTTAGGAGTAATTCCAACAGGTATATTCTTGAAAGCATCCTTATTGAGTCTAAAGTATCTAACAAATCTTAAAAAATACTCATTGTTAACAATTATAAATTAAATTTTTTACTTGGAGTTTGGCATGGCAAATATGTTTGACTGTTGTCTTAACTCCCTACGCATACTATTTAACATCTTCAGAGGAAGAAAATGTAGCAACACTTCCCTTTTTATTTTAGTTTAAAATGGCCTTAAATCAAAATAATTTATAATTTGTATTTTGTTATTTCTTACCGCCAACAGTTTATTATTTGATAGTTTGTACACAGGGTCACTCTTAATATTTTAAAATTATGAGAATTTTGAAACAATCTGTTTTTTCATCTATTACAAAAAATGTCGTGTCGTAAATTTTACATGGTGTCAAAAAATATTAAAACCGCCAACGACTACGACAACTGTCGAAAAACGACTTCGGCACTCATGATAAGGCTGGTTAATTTTTCAATTAAGGGCCATTATTACAACTTACCGTTAACTAAACGGAGGATTTTAACGGGCAGATAAATTGTTTTTCATTATTATGAGTACCCAATAAGATAGAAGTGATCATTAAGCTAAAGGGAGGAACATCCTACCTTTAACATTTAAAAGGTCACTTTATGTTGAACTTGCCATATTATATACTTTTTAATTATGGCCCGAAGTTGCCACTGCGTTAAAAAAACTTGTATAATTGAGCAGATTTATCGACATTGCTCCGGCACTGCATATTTTTGAAAAATTTTATCTGTAAGTTGTAATAATGAAATTAAGTTAAAGGTAACTTTCCAGTTCCTTTTTCCTAAAGGTACCTTTAACTAACCCCACGTTTAAGAACAAGTTGTAATAATGGCCCTAAATCTTAAAAAAGTACATCAGTCTCCCTTTTAGGCGCAATTATCGACGTTAGCACTTTGTACAATTCGGGTCCACCAAGATTTACCAGGACAGATATATTTGCACTGTTTTGTAGAATTTTATTTAAAGTCAATAAGTGACTTAGCCTTCTGGCATATAAAGAAAAATCTTCACCCATGGTAAACGGCTCAATTGATCACACAATCATTGTCGTTTCATTATTCCTTTTATTATCACTAATTATTGCCATTTTCACTCTCACATAAAATTTTACTTTTTCACTATTTCTTTACATAAAATTCTTTGCTTTTGCCTCGTCGCCAATGTAATGTTTCGAATACGTGAATTAATGACCACACACTTTGAGACTGATTTTTTTTTTACAAGAATATGTATACTTAAGATTATGAGAAGCCAGATTATATACATAACAGTTTGTTGAGAACGACGTTAAGTCTCTCGAACCTTCATCCAAGCTTATTTGGTGAAAACCAAACATTAAGTCTAAGCAAGAAAAATATTTTGTTCTACAAAGTTGGTCTAAAAGATTATCGATTCTAGGCAATGGGAATTTATTTGATATACATTTTTTATTTACCTGCCTATAATCTATCACAAGTCGCCACCTTTTTTCGTTTGAACCTGGAAGTGATTTCTTTGGAACTAAAAGAATTGGACTGTTATATTCCGAAAACGAAGGTTCAACTACATTATTTTCTATCAGTTTTTTAACTTGATTATTGATTTCCTGTTTATGTGAATGTGGTGTACGGTAGTTCTCCATGTATACAGGTTGCGTATCCCTCAATTTCAGCTTTTGCTCATAGAAATTATTTGTTTATATTGCTTCTGTTTTTAGACCAAAAATATCGCTATATTCTGTACAAAGTTTAGTTAATGATGTTTTGAATTGTTCTGGAAAATTTTTCTTTAGTAAGTTTATAACTTTAGATTTCCTTTCTTTTCTTTTGTTTGAGTTTTGTGTAATTATCTCATAATCAGAAAAATTTTCAGTTTGTATATTATCTTGTATAATTGCAGCAATATTATTAGTAGTATTTAAAAAGCGAATAAATGTATTATTTGATTTTACTAACATGTTTCGAATAAAAGCACCTGGTAAAACTTGTTGATTTGGTATAATTATATCATTTTTAAGGTTTACAAATCTAATTTGTCTAATTACTTCCGACCTTGGTGGTAATACAGTTTCGTTTTGTTTATTGGACATCGGTGTAGGCTTACTATGCACATAGCTTTGTATTTAAGCCTTGTATTTGCTTTGCATTTGTAAAGGAGTAAAGTATTATATTTTTAAGTTACTTGCGAACACCTGTGATGATTTGTTTTATTTTATGCCTTATTCAACCCTTAACAGCCAAAAAATTACAAACTCTGCACGAAGGGAGTTCCACATACGAATAGTTCGACTAAAGAATGAATTTTGTCTGCAAGACAGTGTGCGATCCAGTTACCAATCGAGAAAGACAAGTGTTAGGTAGGAGTACATGATTCTAGGGAACAAGTTCTCTTATTTCGTTTGATAAATTTCCGTTGTAGTAGCGATAGAACAATGAAACGCAAGTCACATTGTAACGATGCTCCAATGAATCAATGGAGTTCGATAACCTACCTTCATTAATTAGCAATTTCGCCCTGTCCTGTATGCGGTCGAGAAGTCTCAAAATAGACCGGCATATACATGAGGGTTGTATTACATTTTCTTTTGGATATAGGTGGTGAAAATAGTAAGATCAGCTGAAGTAAAGCATTTCTTGTACCGTCTTAAGATGATGAGGTAGTGAAAAATGTGTCGCACTAAGTGGCATTTACCCTGCAAAGCTGGCAATAATGAATTTAAAAAAATTTAAGAAACTGAGTATGCAGTTCGATAAACAACATTATATATATATTATTATTATATATATATATATTATATAGCGAATTTTCACGACTTAGTTGAGATTTGTAGATTTGAGACGATGTCAAAGTCAGGAAAGTGAAGAAAATTAAATGCGTTTTTAGTGTTTTTTTTTTTGAAATTTTAATAGGTTTATATGATATTTTTTGTGGATAAACGAATAGAGGTTTTATATTGATTTTTTTATTTGAAAGGTATGAGCAAATGCTACTTTCAGTTTATATATACAGCGGTGGCCACGAATTTAAAACACGACATATGACTGACTTAGTTGTGATAATATTTACAATCATGTAATATCAAAATTGATATTCTTTATTATTCTATGTACCCTGTAATACTAAGAAAAAGTACCATTATTTTATTTTGTTTCTTTTTACATTTTGTTGTCTTTTGATCATATTATTGTAAAAACGTTTATTTGAAATTGGCCACGAATTTAAGACATTTCAGAAATATCTGGTTTTTAAATTAATTTTTTGGTGTTTTTTGAAGCTAAACGTTGAGCAACGAATGTTTTATTTTATTTTATGTTGGAATACATAGAAATATTTAGTTATAAATGGTCAGAGGTACGTGGAATACCGACGCCGAGCGAAAACTGATCCAACAACTAAAATTTGTTGGAAAAATAGTAATGGAGATATCCGAGCTGCTAAAATGTTCTAGATGCAAGATTTACAACGTGTTGGAACACATCAAGCAACATGGTGCCACCAAAAATGTCAAACAGCAACCTTTCACGAGCTCAAGTAAAATAAAATTGTATTGGATTTTGGTATCGATATTTCGTCTAGGGCAATAAGCAGATGTCTAAATGAGAAAAACTTGCGTGGGTGTATTGCACAACGTAAACCACTTGTGTCAAAAAATATCAAATCCCGACTAGCATTTTGTCTTGGTCTATATAATATGTAAATAAAAATTCTCAACCAAATATAGGTAGCAAAGTCTTATTACTTTTTCTTCCTAATATTACTATTAAAATATTTAGTATTTATTTAGAAAAATATCATGGACCTAAAATATTTTTGATAAGATGTAAAAATTATCAAAAATGTATAAATAAAATGTCGTGTCTTAAATTCGTCGCCACCACTGTATATATATATATATATATATATATAACATTATATATATATATATATATATATATATATATATAACATTAAACTACTAAAAACTACTTTCACCTTTAAAATCCTTATCTTTTTTTATTATCTTTATATGTACATATATATGTATATATATTCGTTCAAAATTTTAAAATAAAAAAATTTAACATTTTTTTACCCTCCCTAAAAAGATAAGGATTTTAAAGATGAAAGTAGTTTTTAGTAGTTTAATATTATATACCACAAGAAAATACGAACTCTCTATATTCAGGAACAAAAAAAGGTTTGCGCAATTATTTTTGGCGATTTTTTTAAAATTTTACTTTTTTTTTGAAAAATTAAAAAAATTAGACGCAGTGTAATAAAGCCATAGGCAATAAAGCCATATGGCCTTATTTCTCAATAGAATGATAAATAAAACAATATGGCTTTATTTCCTACACCCAAGTGCAATAATAATAATGTTGAGCTCGGTTGATCTTGTTTGGCGGGCGACCTCGGAGTGCGCTTATATTGATGGCTTTATTACCTATGGCTGTATTTCACTGCACCAAAAATTACCCCTTTTTCTACCAAAAAACGAAACACATAACATTTCTAAAACTGAAAGTAGCAAGTGCTCAAAAATTGTTATATACTATTAAATTACTCCTTCCTGACATTGATGATGGAAATGATAACGATTTTAACGATTGTAGTTAGTTTTACTTTTAAAGTATTTTTAATTTAATTATTAAATAATGTAAAATAAATATTATGAATAAATATTAATTATCATAGAACTTTAAAAACTTAATTACATATGTATGTCGACTATTATAACAATATGTGATATATGTTTGATTTTCTTAACCTTTATGTCAACAGATACATACCCGGGTATGTTTTGCGTTTTCAAATCGCCGTATCTCAGGAAGTAATAATTGAATTAACCTGAAATTTCAGGATATCCTCACTAGTAGTGTTTTCTACCTTATTCCTTGACTTGAGTAAATATGGCGAATTGGGGTCAAAGATGTGGCCATTTTTTGATTCCTATCCCTTACGTCAACAGTTGCATACCTGGGTATGTATAATGAAAATATTTTGATGTTTCATGTTTATTGAATTTAATTCACAATTTCTTAATAATAAGATTAAAATTCAATCAAATATAGGAAGACATAAAAAATATTAAATACTAATTTTTCTTAAATGCATTTATTACATTTCGGCATATAACTTGAATGAACGGCACACACGAGCTTGTTGCATAACGTGCAGTATTTGCTGGTTGGCCGAAGTTTTGTACATACGTGGCAATTACCTTTTACTTTCATTCAACCATTGCTGTCAGGTTCTTCCACGCTTTTATCTGCTGCGCCTCTTACGCTCAAAGATTCCCCACATATGGCTTCAATAGCATTGCGTGTTGAAAATATTTTTTTAACATGTTTATTTTTATCTCTGTTTTCTCTTTCCGGCTTCACCAGTTGTTCGCTGAGGCTGTGTATACTACAGTAGCTTGTGGAAGCTTTCAATATTGAGTTATTCGCAACGTAAATTATTGGCTACGAGGTCTAGTATATTGTAGAATAAAGCCAAGGGCCATTTATTTGTTCGTCACCTTGTTCAATATCATATCCATATTATCGACGCCACCTTTATATTTGTTGTAATCTAAGATCGAGAGTGGCTTTTTCTTTGGACCTTGCACTTCGTATGAATAATGCAGACCTATAGCCGACTTATTTGTTGTTTTTTTTTCTTTTTTTGATGTGAGAGCATAAGGTAATATTGTTACTGAAACCAAATGTAGTTAACTCTACTTCCCGTCCTTTAGATAAAGTGAAATATAGTGGTACAAACACTCGTCTTCTGATCACTGTACCTAAGATTGATAAACTGCTGTCCATCATTAAACTCTTCGCTACGTTATCTGTTATGAAGAAATTATCACAAACAATATTCAGTCCACTTCCACAAAAATGATTGACGAACAAGACCTCCACTACCCTCTCGCCTACGTTTTTGTCCCGGATGCCGCCAATCCAGTATACATTTGTCCCTTCATTGGATAGGATGAGACGGAGTCACATACCCATTCGATGGTATCTATTGGGTATACCCGGTACCACTTTTGGACCTGCTACGTAATTGCTACGTATATTATCATTCAGTATTAAAAATAAGTCCGTTATGGCTGCAGCTTTATCGGTTTTTTACGCTGTTGACGTGTGTTTCCGTTGTCGAAAAGTATAAAGGGGCTTATATCCAAAAACGCCGCACGCTCGTGGGAGCTCGATATAAGAGATGTGGTCGTTTTCCATAAGTCTTTAGTATGTACGTAACCAGAGTGCGTTACACCACCCAACAAGTAAGTTAAACCAAATCAACACAGGAATAAGCTTAACAACAAAAGAAATTCCATATAAAATGTATGAACATACCCAGGTATGCTTCTGTTGACGTAAGTATAATTTTTTATCTGTTGACATAAAGGTAAATGGACCGTCTGTGGCACCTGGGGGCACTTATGATCCGATCATAATAAAATCAGGTAAAATGAATTTATATGTATTTATTAGACTTAAGTAAAAAAATTTTTGACTTTATTAACGAAATGTTAGCACCAGTGTCAACCAGTAGTGTTATCGGAGTGTTAAAAACATTTGCATTAATTCGTATAAAGAAGCATAAGCTGAGATTAAGGTTATACACCTTGTGATTCACTGATTTCATCTTAGGGGATGGTCGGAGTTTTCCGAACCGTTTGCAGCAAGGACGTAATTTCGATTTCTGTCTCCGTAATTATTGCTTGACTGGTTTCTATTACCATAATCATTTTGAGGTCTTTGTGAATTATTTTTGTTATAATTATTATTGTTATTATAGCGTGGGTAATTATATCTTCCACGGTATTGTCGGTTATTTCCTCTATAGCTACTTCCGTTGAACCTTTGCCCGAAATGCATCACTGCATTGTGCTGTCCAGTCGCCTCTGTGCAACTGCTCACAAATTTACCAATGGCATCATTCATGTTATTGAATTGGCCTGCTTCCATGATAAGTTTCACCTTATCATTGGAGCAATTTTTGTAATAACCTTTACACCAACCTGTGTGGAGTACTCAGTTGCTAGTTCGCATGATAAACCGTCAGATATGGATGCAGTCTCAAATGATTTTGCGAGATTTTGAATCTCGGTACAATATGAAGTTGGAGTTTTACTGCTTTGTTTTATGCTCATAAGTTTTGCTGACAAAACCTCAACTGATTCACCTTTAATAGTTACTTCCAATTTATTGATAATGAATGCAATAGTAGATTATTCGCCTATGAGATTTCTTGCGTTTCCCTTAAGCTTTGTTTTTATTAAGAATACGGCTCAGGTTTAATTTTTCCCGTCAAATCCGGTAATCAGCTTTGAAGCTGTATTTAAAAATTCCACTAATATTTGTGACATTTTACTAGTTATCTTGTTATCTGCTATCAAATTTTCAGCAAAATCAAGGTTTACTTTTTCATGCAGTGTATTTGGTAATTAAATTTGAATAAATTTCTTGGCTGCTATTTTCAATAGTTTGGTTTTTAAGTCCAAGAAGAACCCGTCTGCTGCTGTCTGATGTCCTTTTGTCAATCTAAAATAGTTTACGTTGAGCACAACTCTTATTTGTTCAAATCTGGTTAGTAAGTTTTGAATGTGGAATTGAATGGTTTCGTCCTTCCTTGGTCTGTCAATGTTCAGACATTTCTATGAACGGTCGAAATGTTCTTTGATTAACCTAACCTTGTATAATATGTCCTTCCATTCCATTAATATTTCTAAACTTTATCTAGGTCATTGCCTCTACTTAAATATTTTTTCTTTAATATTCTGCTATGCAGTGCTTAAATGTATAAGGCAAAATGAAGACATAAAATAACTACAATTATTATTAAAAAATTTTCTACTTTAGTAAGGCTAATTGATTCGCTGCCTACCTCTATCTCATTCACTACATTGGCATTAGCCCTGTCTACTTTTGACTGTTGTTTTCCCATTTAAAGTCTATTTTCAACCAAGTCAAATTTTCAAACAATATTCAAGGTACATGTACAAATTTTAGAATCTACATATTTCTTAACAATTACTTTAAAATAAATTTCTTAGCACATAATCTTTTCTTTTAACGTCTTTAATTTTAATTAAATTACATTATTTATTTATTCTTTTAGAATTAAAAAATGTTTGGACTCGAGCGATTATTTCGCTTGCAGGCCCTAAGAGTGCGGATAGAACGCACGTCTTTATAAGCTAATTTTTTTTTTAATTTTACTCACTATATGCTGGTTAATCAGGAACTCGATGTTATTTATCCTGTCCCATGGCTTGTAGGTTTCTGTCCAAGGCGGTGATGGACTAGAGTTGATTATCCTTAATAGTACGGCCTTTTCTCTTTTTAGTTTTTGGGTACGGCCACCCCTTCTTTTTGGCTTATCGACCCTATGAATTGGTTTTTTTTCTTTTGGTTTCTGAGTCAGCTTCCTATACTCTTCCAGAGTTATAGGTTGTGGACCTTGTCCCGATGGGAACTCTCTCATGCCTTTTGCGAAGCGGATCTTCCTTCAACGGATCTTTGGCTGTCTGTCAGGATATACAAAATTTGGTTTTTGTGGATGCTTTGTGAGCTAGCACTCCAGGACTGGCAGGGCCACTGTTATATTCAGGGTGCTAATAATTGCAGCACTTCCAGAATAGTGGCAGGATCACTGTTATATTCTGGGTGCTAATAATTGGAGCACTTCCAGAATAGTGGCAGGATCGCCATGTAAATATAACAGAAAAACAAAAGGTTTGTTTGTTTGTAAGCAAGTGCGCAAGAAGCACACAGTTTGGCTTTGGTTTATTAATTGGTTCTTATCCCTAAAATTATTCAGAATTTATACATAAATAATGCTGATCAAGCATTATGTCTACAGTGGAAGGATATACAAATTGGAGCACTTCCAGAATAGTGGCAGGATCGCCATGTAAATATAACAGAAAAACAAAAGGTTTGTTTGTTTGTAAGCAAGTGCGCAAGAAGCACACAGTTTGGCTTTGGTTTATTAATTGGTTCTTATCCCTGAAATTATTCAGAATTTATACATAAATAGTGCTGATCAAGCATTATGTCTACAGTTTATAGCAAGAATTTTAAACAATTATCAAGAATATGAAAATATGAACATGTCCAACACTAACAGTGTTGATAGCATTGGCTATTAAATTGCAAACACAAGCAAATTGATCGTTGCTTGAATTTACCAAACAGAAGTGCCATCAACAATGTATGTGTATGTACGTTATTGATAGTTTGTAATAAAAACATAATAAAATAATTACTTTAAACATGTGTCGGCAATGATGACGTCATGAACATGCTACAATGTTCTTATTGGTGGTGACGTATACCCTGACATTTTGTTGAAAGGTGTCAAAAAGAATATTTTAGGAAACCTGATGGCACAAGAAAGCATATTTGGCTAGATTGCAACCGGACCTTTACCAGACCTGAATTAGAAAGAGCTCTCAATTATTGTGTCAGGTTACGCGAAAATAAAGGTTAGAAGGAAATCCGGAAAAAGTTTTAAGTCGACAGATCGAAGGCCTCAGGTGTTGCCAAATAGGCCCAAGTCCACTCCAATGAAATGGATAAGTCTTTTTGTAGAAAGACTTACTGTCAATATTTAGGGAATGATGTTAAAGTTAGTGACACAGCAGCCATAAGGGAAAGTATAGGGCCTACCACTAAGTGGCGTTTAGATTGAAACTTATGTTTGGGTAATAACGGTTATATAAAAGCTGTTGATTTAGCAACTGATTGTGGAACAATTACAAGGCCGATTGGGAATCTTGTAATTCTTCCAACGAACTAAATATTTTAATAAACAACTTTAGCTTACAGTATTAGGGAACAACGAGGAAATCCCACAGTGGTGTTGATGTCGAAGACGAAGAATTTTAATGTGGCTTTTAAGGTGGCCACGACCAGATCTGGTGGACGTGTAGTATGGGCCGCTGACGTTAAACTGCATGAAACAATTAATATTTTATTTTTGTGAACAGCCGCTTGTGCGACTGTTCGTTACTATGTCACTTTTATTTCTGTTTTTTCTTAAAACTAACTTTACACCAAATTCTTAATTCCAGCACAATATGTGTGCGGTGGGAATATGCTGAGGCAGCATAATACACGCTGTCCCAACATTTATGCAGTGTGGACAATATCAGTAAAAATGTGTTGACATTAAGTTAGATACAAAGGGTATGGTAACTTCGACTAGTCAAACATACTACTTCTTTGTAGTGTCAGACTGATCAGCTTTTGATTTGTATACTCGATCACTAATTATAAACTCCCGTAGAAACTTCTACATCCTTTTATATTCCAAGTTCTCCCGCAAAAACTTTGACAAAGCAGTTAAATTGTTATGATTTTGTAGCTCTTTACAGAAATATATTTGTTTCACTTTGTTTCTGTTTAGCTCTTAACTTTAATATTTAAAACAAGGTACCGAAGGGGAGACAAATATTTCTCCAGTGAACATGCTGCGGACATTACCAAATAACCTTTATATCCTTTTATATTTCAGGCTGCGGCAGGAATATTGTTATCCAACTCAACTTTAAAATATATATTCAATATGTCAAAAGTCTACTGTATGGCTTCTTTCATTCGCTTTTATTTCTTTTATCTATAAAATTAGTATTTTAATGAGCCTAACAATAGTCAACGTTTGAAAGAAAGTACAGCTTTGAAAAGAATAAATGAACTGTAAAAGTGTAATCAGAACGTAGAGAAGAAAAAACTAGGATATTAAAAATAACTAACAAATATAAGAAACATTAGCAAATTAAAGAAAACGTAAAGAAGTGATATCTGCAATAGAGACAAATCGAGAAACCAGCGAGTGCCACGTCTAAGCCACTTATTTGGAATAATGTTCTAGTATGATAAAGAGTAGTAAGGACAAATAATAATATATTTATATTCACCCTTATCGTGGTAGTCGTTTATGTGGCGTATTTGAGGCGTTTTAAAAAAACGGTATCGTGGTTGGCAAAAACGTCTCTAAATACGATACTGGATAAAAATCTATTACAACAACGGTATCGATGTAGTCGTATTTGCCTGTCAAATATTTGAAAAATACTCGTAAGCATTTTTAGTCACGACGACGAAATAAATTTAATAAAATGTACTTAAAATGGATGCAAATAAAACGTAAGGCATAATTACTTTTAGTAAAAATAAATTTGCTAATTTGGCAAAAGGATATCATAAAACTTTAAATAAAATAAATATAAGAGAAGAGTGGAGTAGTATTGCTGCAGAAATAAATACCATTGGTCCTCCCATTCGTACAGGGGACGGCTGATTAAAGGTATGGCAAGATTTTAAATTTAAAATAAAAAAAAAATCGCAAATAAAAAGGCCGAAAGCCATGCAACTGGTGGGAGAACCTATAAACAACATGTTTTGACACCAGTTGAAGAAGCTGCAGCGAATTTATTAGACATGTACGCCTTTCGGCCTTAAGCGACCCCATTGTGTTGAGCACAATGAAGAAAACCCTAGTAAAAGGCCTAAAAAAACTGCTGAAGAAAGTTCAATAGAAGAAAACAACGAACCTTCCACTTCCTTTGAAATACCTACAAATGATGAAAACAAGGATTCTCGTTCTTAAAAAAAAAAAAAAAAAAAAACAAAACAAATAAAGCTATAGAGAGTGAGAAATTAAAATTATTAGAAAAACAAGTTGAACTTCAACAAGATTTGTGTTTGGGACTTAAAGATAAGTTATCTGAAATAGAAAGGTACACCAGAAAAATGTATGAAATAAAAGAAGAAAAATTACAATTAATGAAAAATGAATTAGAAAAAAAAGATAAATACAGAAGAGATCTTTTAAAAATCAGAAAGTCTGAACTAGAAATTAAACAAAAACGTATTGAACTTGAAATGCTAAAGAAAGATTTATAATCTTTTTACTTAAAATTTTTGTTTGTATTTTGACTGAAGAACTTTTTAATTTTTTTTGTATTCCCATTTTTTTAAAGAAAAAATATAAGATGTTTTTATGTATGTTCAATAAATGCTGTTATTTTTATTATTTAATTATTCCATATTTTCTTTGTTAGTAAATAAAAACTATATTCGGTTTAGTTCTTGCATTATTCTAACTCTAAGGTTTAAATCATTTGGGCTTATTACATCATTATGACCTGGTACCTCTATATACTCTTCAATGCTATCATCAGACCACTCGATATTATAATGGATGCATATATTATGCAAAGCGACACAGACAGATTTGATTTTTCCTGCGAATTCAGGAGTATAATGAAGTTGTCTTGCTGCCAGCAAACAGCGAAATCTATTTTTTAAAACGCCTATTGTCCTTTCGACAGGATTTCTTGCTTTAGAGTGTATTTTGTTAAACTTGCTTTCCGGAGAACCATCCACGGTTGACCGAAAAGGTGTTATTAAATATGTATCTAAAGGATAACCAGCATCGCCTACAAATGAAATTTAACATAAAAAACAAATCAGGTAAATATGCAATATAAATACAAACCAAGCAACCATGTATTTTTGTCCCCATTCTCATATTCTTCTTTTAAAAACTGTTAACTCGCTCACATTCCAGATTAATGAATCATGGCAAGATCCTAGAGAATGTGACTGAATATACCTAATTTGAAGCTTGTGATCACAGACCTTTTAGGGGTGAATTAAATAGTTAAACAAAAATTTATTTTTTTATATATGTACATACAATCATAACGTTCAAGCTGTAAAAACCTTTTCTTGGTATTTGAAACGTTCGTTAACTGATGGGGGTATTATTGCGACATGAGTTCCATCAATACAGCCTATGACACCAGGAAATCCAGTTTTAAAAAAAAAATGATTTTTTATTTCATACTTTTCTTCTGGATTAGTAATGAAAGATATCCAATGAGGGCACAATTCATTATACATAGCTTCTATACATTCATGAAAGGCATCGCTTACAGAAGACTGGCAAAGGTTGACATTTATGTCATTCCCAGCTCCTTTTTGATAACTTCCTTCAGGTAGTATTCTTAAAGCAACAGTTAGCTTGACCACTCATGCCTACGCTACAGTCGGTAGTGTCGATTAGTCGATAGGTTTGTAACATTTTTAAAGTGTGTGGTTGTTTTTTACTTTTTGTTGATTTAATGTTGAATAAATATAAACTGATAAGAAAGGGTTGGTTGTGTGGTTGTTTTTATTTTTTATATGAGTTAATTAGAGGGATCTTTAATTTTAAATGTGATAAGAAAGGGATGAACACCTGCATGATCTATTTTTTTTTTGATAATAAATAACATCGTATACCTAAATAGAAACATGATAGTACACGCTCATTGTATTTGTATTGCTTTACGAATGATTGGACGGACAGAATGAGTGTGTGCACGATCTTTTGAGATAATAATTGTTGAAGAAATAGAAATATAGTTGTATGTGGTGTTGTTGTCGCGTTTTAGTCCTTATGATTTTTATGTTTACCTGTATGATTATTTTTTATTTTTTGTATGATTTAATTAGAAGGATCTGTAATTTTAAATTGATAAGAAAGAAATGTATAGTTGTGCCCGCGGTTTTTTTCACGCATGAGTAGAATATCTGTTTTTACATAATTGAATTTACTAATTGATTTACAACATCCCATAGTATAAATAGACTTGTTTTAAGGATTTAAAATTTATTTAGTTTTACTGCTTTAACCTTTATGTCAACAGTTAAAAAATTATACTTACGTCAACAGAAGCATACCCGGGTATGTTCATACATTTTATATGGAATTTCTTTTGTTGTTAAGCTTATTCCTGTGTTGATTTGGTTTAACTTACTTGTTGGGTGGTGTAACGCACTCTGTTTACGTACATACTAAATACTTATGGAAAACGACCACATCTCTTATATCGAGCTCCCACGAGCGTGCGGCGTTTTTGGACATAAGCCGCTTTATATTTTTCGACAACGAAAACACACGTCAACAGCGTAAAAAACCGACAAAGCTGCAGCCATAACGGACTTATTTTTAATACTGAATGATAATTACGTAGCAGGGCCAAACGTGGTACCGGGCTTACCCAATACATACCATCGAAACCCGCCAATTCAGGAATTATAGTATGGTGGGTATGTGACTCGGTTTCATCCTATCCAATGAAGGGACAAATTTATACTGGATTGGCGGCATCTGGGAAAAAAAACGTAGGCAAGAGGGTAGTGGAGGACTTATTCGTCAATCATTTTCTTGGAAGTGGACGAAATATTGTTTGTGATAATTTCTTCACAACATATAACGTAGCGAAAAGTTTAATGATGGACAGCAGTTTATCAATGTTAGGTACAGTGAACAGAAGACGAGTGTTTGTATTACAATATTTCACTTTATCTATAGGACGGGACGTAGGTTACAATGTTCCTACACGCCTAAGCGAACAACTGGTGAAGCCGAAAAGAGAAAACAGAGATAAAAATAAACATGTTACGAAAATATTTTCAACACGCAATGCTATTGAAGACATATCTGGGGAATCTTTGAGCGTAAGAGTTGCTGCAGATAAAAGCGTGGAAGAACCTGACAGTACTGGTAGAATGAAAGTAAAAGGTAATTGCCACTTATGTACAAAACGTCGGCCAACCAAGAAATCCTGCACGATATGCAACAAGCCCGTGTGTGCGGCTCATTCAAGTTATATGCCGCAATGTAATAAATACATTTAAGAAAAATTAGCTTTTAATATTTTTTTATGTCTTCCTATATTTGATTGAATTTTAATCTTTTTATTAAGAATTTGTAAATTAAATTCAATAAACATCAAATATCAAAATATTTTCATATATTTCATTATACATACCCAGGTATGCAACCGTTGACGTAAGGGATAGGAATCAAAAAATGGCCACATCTTTGACCCCCATCAGCCATTTTTACTCAAGTCTTGAAATAAGGTAGAAAACACTACTAGTGAGGATATCAGGAATTACTTCCTGAGATACGGCGATTTAAAAACACAAAACATACCCGGGTATGTATCCGTTGAAATAAGGGTTAAATAAATGAAATTATATATAATAAAAAGATTAATTAAAACAAATTAATTTTTTTATTTTATTAGATGTTTTATCTTAGGTATGTTTATTTTATTTCATATTTTGTTATTTTGTACAATACAATACATATATCTATGGAATATAATAATAGTTAAACATTCGTTTGTACAGATTAAATAGCTTAAGTGTTAACAAATATTTGTCATAAAATGTTTGGCATCTACAAATGTCAAAAGATTCTGAGTAAATTTTTTCACAATAATACAAATGTATGACATTATTAATACATAAAAATGGATTACTTATTTTACTACCGCTGTATATTCTTAGTTCATTGACTAAGACTTAAAAATAAATCTATATGTTCTTTTTTATGTTTTGTTAATAGTTCTTCCAATTCAGCTGATGTTATCATTTTTGTTCCCCTTCTTTAAAAAGTTAATAGTAGGTTGTGTTAGTGCGTGACGATGTACTCTGAATTATTTCATTTCAATTTATATTTATTGAATAAAAATTGTAAACACAAGTGCCCACAATTTAATGTATTAAATTTTTGTTTTCGTTCATAATTATATTCAATGGGAAATTTTAAGTAATTGACAATTTCAAGTGGTGGTTGTAAGTTTCCAAAGCTATCAAAGCTTTCTTTATAGTTGTGGTTTTTATAATATGCTACCCAATGTGTTCCCATACCATTTGAATCATCTAAATTAACAATGCCACATTCTTGTTTGAATGGTTTTTTAGGTAAAGAATAACGCATGAAAACATCCCTAAAATGTTTGAGATGTTTACCATATTTTCTTATATGTAAATCTGTTAATGGGCGCTTAGGTAGGATATCTAATAGTTTTTTGGAGCTGGACTATAGTAGAGACCATATCCAGTTTTATATGGTTTTAGATAGAACCCTCTACCTATTGCAATTGATTCCATATATCTATTGTGACGGTTAGCTTCCGCCAATTGTTCTTTTCCATTTTTGAAAGAATTTACTGCTTTGACAATAGCGGATCTTCCGTGTGCTAAACCACAAAGCGCTGACAATGCTGTTAGTACGGGAATAAGTGCAAGACATCCTCCAATTTTCGATACAGGTATAACTATCGGTATTATGTTTGCTAGCTTTTTCCCTTTGAAATTTTAATGAATAGTCTTTTTTCTATTTTAACAGCATCACCCTTGATATGGTTTCTGTTCTTTCAATTGTTTTAAAGTTTTGCTCAGAGTAGCTGTGAATAATTTCTTATTATATTCATGCATTTTTCCTTTTCTCGTTCTTTTTGAATTCTTTCTTTTCTTATGTCTCTGCTCCTTCAAACCTAATCCAAATTTCACTTTAGCTTTCATAACGTTTGTCACAAACCACGCGTTAGCACGTTCTTTGAGATCACTATCTTTAGCTTTTACTCGTTGCCAGGCTTTATCACCTAAAATTGTATCTGCTTGATGTCTTGTGTCTATATCTTTTGATTGTGAATATGCAATATCGTGCTCTCTACAAACTGCATCCAATAAATGTATTTTTTTGTCTCCTCTTGCTATTCGTTTCTGAAGTTTTGTACCAGGTCTCCAAAACTGATAACCAGTTAGGTGTAATTCAGCAGGTAATTTATTTATTTAGTTGTTTACAAATACGCTTCCCATCTTACAGTGACTGGTTTTTTTTTCTTTTGACTGTAGATTATAAACATTTTTTTCCTTACTTTTATACCTCTTCGCAAAAATAACTGAAATCAAGACGATCTCCTATATATACACCAATTTATACGATCACTGTTTCATTATGTTAATTTTTTGATATTGATTTCGATCTGCTTTGTATCTGGTCATAATCTACTTTATATCTGATCCCGATATGCCTTATATCTGGTCACGATCTGTTTTATATCTGCTCACGATCTGCTTTAGACCTGATATCGAACTACTTTATGTCTTAAAAACAAAAATTGTTTTTGTTTGTTGGTTTTTGTTAGTGCGAAATATTTTCATTGCATGTAGTTTTGTCTATTTTATTTTTATTTTTTGTTATTGTCATGTTTTTGATAAAAATTTTCTACCTCAATGTTTAAATTGTTTATTTGATCAACTAGATCATCATATATTTGTGTTATATATTTTTCGATTACGACATTTTTGTTTTTATAATTACATTTATTAAAACTTACTCCAAATTTACTAATATAAGACATCTCTTTCACTCTTCTAATAAATTATGTATATTAGATTCTTTAAGTTCTTCGATAATAGAGATTATTTCGTTTTGATGATTGTTGCGACCAGCACATTCCGATGAAAGAAGTAAACATAGTCTGTCAACTAGTTCATTAGGATCATCCCAATGTATGTAATTTGATTTCAGATTATTTAGTGATTTTAGCATTAAATAAATGTTTAATTATTCGTATATATTTGAAGGCTCGTGGTAAAGATAGTGATATTACAGAACGTGCTAACGCGTGGTTTGTGACAAACGCTACGGAAGCTAAAGTAAAATTTGGATCAGGATTGAAGGAGCAGAGAAATAAGAAAATAAAGAATTCAAAAATAATGAGAAAAGGAAAAATGAATAAATGTAATAATAAATTACTCACAGCTACTGTGAGAAAAAGTTTAAAACAATTGAAAGAACAGAAACCCCTTGATATAAATGATGCTGTTAAAATAGCTCAAAAGGCTATTCATTCAAATGTTAAAGGGAAAAAGCGAGCAGACATTATAATACCGAGAGTTATACATGTACCGAAAATAGTAGGACTTCTTCCACTTATTCCCGTACTAACAGCATTCTCAGCGCTTGGTGGTTTAGCAAGTGGAGGATCCGCTATTGTCAAAGCAGTAAATGCTATATAATATGGAAAATAACAATTGGCGGAAGCTAACCGTCATAATAGATATATGGAATCAATTTCAATGGGTAAAGGGTTATATCTCAAACCATATAAAACTGGATATGGTATCTACTATAGTCCAGCTCCAAAAAACTATTAGATAACCTACCTAAGCGCCCATTAACAGATCTGAAATCATATAAATATTAAAAATTATTCACAAACTCTACACATGA
This sequence comes from Sarcophaga subvicina, assembly GCA_936449025.2. NCBI lineage: Eukaryota > Metazoa > Arthropoda > Insecta > Diptera > Sarcophagidae > Sarcophaga > Sarcophaga subvicina. The sequence goes on along the minus strand of OW388081.2, from coordinate 68,631,454 downwards.
GCATACGATAGCAGTAGATTAACATACAATGATTTTAAAGGAAATATACAACTTTTTAAAATCATTTTCGCACATAATTTCTGATGCGGATAAAACTAAACTCATCAACATACAAACACAACTGGAGTATGTAGACAACCTGAAGATAAAATAAATAGACATGGTGAACATTTCGAAGATTGCGAATGGTCGAATGAAAATAGCACATGCGGACCTGACACCTGCCCCTGGATATTTTATAAACATAGACTATATCAAGCTGAAAATGAAGCTAAAAATATAATTAATTTTTATAATCTTACTAAATGTAAAAATTGTGTTTTCAATAAATTGTAATTTTCGATCATTTAAACGAAGAAATTATATAATAAATAAAAAATGAAAAAAAAAAACTTAACTACATCTGAAATGGTCAGATTACATCGTCCCGCACTAACACAACCTACTATTAACTTTTTAAAGAAGGGAAAAAATGATGACATCAGCTGAATTGGAAGAACTATTAAAAAAACATAGTAATCAGATTGATAAAGAGCATATAGATTTATTTTTAAGTCTTATCAATGAACTAAGAATATGTAACATTAGTAAAATAAGTAATCCATTTTTATGTATTAATAATGTCATACATTTGTATTATTGTGAAAAAATTTACTAAGAATCTTTTGACATTTGCAGATGCCAAACATTTTATGAAACATATTTGTTAACACTTAAGCTATTTAATCTGTACAAACGAATGTTTAACTATTATTATATTCAATAGATATATGTATTGTATTGTACAAAATAACAAAATCTGAAATAAAATATACAAACCTAAGAAAAAAAATCTAATAAAATAAAAACTAATTTGTTTTAATTAATCTCATTATTGTATAATTTTAGTTATTTAAAACAGTAAAACTAAAAAAATCTAAATCCTTAAAACAAGTCTATTTATACTATGGGATGTTGTAAATCAATCAGTAAATTCAATCATGTAAAAACAGATATTCTACTTATGCGTGAAAAAAAAACGCAGGCACAACTATACATTTCTTTCTCATCAATTTAAAATTACAGATCCTTCTAATTAAATCATAGAAAAAATAAAAACAATCATGCAGGTAAACAAAAAATCATAAGGACTAAAACGCGACAACAACACAATATACAACTATATTTCTATTTCTTCAACAATTATTATCTCAAAAGATACTGTCCGTCCAATCATTCGTAAAGCAATACAAATACAATGAACATGTAACTTAACTTTCTCCCTTCAGGATTGCCAAAAAAATATATTTTATAGTGGACGACCTCTGTCCACTTTCACAAATAAAACACTTCAATTAATTCAATTCACAATTTATTATTTTAGTTCACAACCACTTATCAATCTAGTATTCCCCAAAAGACTAACCAACTAATTTACAATGTTTTAGTATATAAAGAAATAATAATTAATTAATAGTGCTGATTCTGCATACGGACAATTTCGCAATGTGGGAAATTGTCCAGACGAAATGTGAGCTAGGTCTAATTTCCGTTCGTTGGCACGTGTGCAACGTCAGCATTAAATTGTGGGCATGAGTTTACCTCAAGTACACTTGCTCGTGTTAACTCCTCCCTTGCCAAAAATCTGCGTCCCGCAGATTGAAGTTTCGGTGTTGAGATAGAGGAGGAAGATGAACCCGGGAGTACAGGGCTTTCCAGCATAGGTAGCCTAAGAACAATAGGAGCAAAAAAATAGTACAATCCGCTACTATGGAATAATGGTATCTTTTATCTAGTCTTTCAACATTCTTAATATTTTGCAGACTGATATTGTGGAGATAACCTATATCAAGCTGCCGTCTTCCCTCTAGGACAGTTGTGACGATCTGAGGTAGGATTTGGATTGATGTTTCGCTTCGGCTGATATAGGTCAAATTTTTTATTGTCACTTCTTCGTTATTAAGACGCACCGCGTAGGTTCCTGATAGGAATTTAGTAACGTTACCGCTCTGAAGGTTACATTTAAAGTTGGTAATGAAGATTGTATCCTCCATAACGAGCTCAACGACTTTCTCTTCACAGGATCGGTATGAGCAATTCGCTTCCCCTCCTTTGATGAGGGTTGGAATGCAATCGTCTTCAGGAAGTTTTTTCAGGCTTTTTTCCTCGCACACTGTATTATTGCTGATTCGCGTACAAGGCTCGGTGATACCATAAGTTTCCTTCTCGTTTACTAATAGCGTATTAAAACGTATGTCTATCACTTTCCCTTCTCGAACGGATGGTTTGACAATAAGGTAGTTATATTCAGCCTTCCTTACTTTTGGCAGTGACAGGACATACAGTATCATGGAACCATTTGTGCATACCTTCGGGTTAGCATACTCGATAGCTTCCAACTCGTTGGAATATGGGAGCGTTGCAATTTCGTCTATTATGCGGTGAATTTCCTCTCTGTCGAGTACGTTGGTGTTGACTATACTACCCTTGGCCATCTGGGCGGCTCTTGTGACTTCATTTACTTCTTCCTTGATTATCACTATTTGGCGTATGACTTTTTTTTTTTTTTTTTTTTTTTTACTGCAACGTCAGATTGGAACAGTATTGATTTCGATCGATTCGATTGATTTTATTTATTTATTTATTTGTTATTAGTCATAGCACAACAAGATAATAATCTTATAAACGAAAGTGCTATGGGAGTACATCAAAGAAAGAAAATAATAACAAATCATTGATTATATATGTAATGAAATGTTTGAAATAATGTAGAAATAAAAATGAATAAGAACGTGTTAAAATCACGGGAAATAGCAATCGATACAAAAAAGGATAAAAAATGAATATGTGTAAAAAATAAATTAGGAAAACTACAAAGAACAATATATACAAATATAAAGAAATATACAAACAAAGTAAAAATATATTCATATACTAAGATACAATGAAATTTAAAGATATATTAAGTAAAAAAATGAAAAATTAAAAACAATCATTAATAGAAATAGAGTGAAAAAAATTCACAAAAAAAAAAATCAAGATATGCTAAAAACTACTTGAACAAATTGTATAACTCCTTTTTGAACTTAACTGCATTGCCTATATTCTGAATATAATTAGGTAAAGTATTCCAAAGACTGATGGTGTATATAAAAAACTGGCGTTGTGACAAAAGAGTCCTATGTCTGTGTTGGATAATCTTCATACCGCGGTTGGATCTAGCAAATGTAATCCTACTAAATAAGTATATTGGCTGTTTTAGAGTAATAATCTTATGGAGGAGAATAAGGCATTTTATATTCAATAGGTTATCAAAATTAGCTCCGAATATCCGGTATGAAAATTGTGATACATGGTCTCGACGTCCCCTAATAAAAACATATCTGGCTATATTATTATAAGTCAGGTTGAGTTTCCGCTTATCATCAGTGATTGATAAATTTTTCGACATTCGTCTCCTTGACTTCATTGTGAAATCGCGCCACCATTGCGTTAACTTTGGATATGGCCTCCTGTGATGCTTTAAAAAGTCGATCGTTGATCACATATTGATGGTTGTTATTTTCAATTATGCTCTGTTCAGACTTTAAAACTTTATCCCAATCCGCTGCATCTGGGTTGCCAGCCAACCATTTCCAGGCTGAACCGATCCAGTTGATAGAGCGCTTCTGTTTTCTATATTTGCCCATAAGCGTATCTAATTGGGAAGAAATTGTGTTAACATGGAAGTCAATTACCATCTTTGCTCTTTCGTCCACGACAACTTTCCCCAGCATTGCTACCACCTGGTCCAATAGGTGTTCATATTCTTCTAAGTTGATGACATGTACCAGATTAAATCTTCCGTCGACCAGCCAACCTTTGCCATGCTTGAACGTAACCAACGGCGAATGATATTCGAAGATTTGTAAGCAGTTCACAGCAGTGAACCACATAAAACTGGAATGATAAATGTTGCTTTTCTAGTTATACGATTAGTTTGTTAGAGTGTTAGTATAATTAGTAATTGCGAAGTTAGTAAAATTAAGAAGTTAGTACAATCAAATTTCTACCTTAAGTTTTTTACATATATAGTGTTTTGCTGTTAACATGATTCTTATTCTAAAGTAATTCTTATAATTCTATTGAATTTATTTCAATTATTTTATTTTCAAGGCAGAAGGCCACATCCCCCTTCTTTTTGTTTTGAACTTGGTATGATGTCTGCCATATGCAAAGGATACAAATGATAGTCTCTTAAGCCATGGACTTCCTTTGTATCCTGCCATTGGCATGGATCATCCGTGCTGCAAAATAAATTTACTTTATTGCATTATAATAATTCTGTTTGAATTAAATTAACTATTTGTAATATTTTTTCGCTTAAGCTTTTATTATCTTTTGAATTAATATTTTTACCGGTTTTTATATTTTAAGGCCTTTTATTTTGTTTTAATTTTTTGCATATCATTTGCTTTTTTTAAGCTTTTTATTCCATTCGAACTTTTAATTTTAATTTTTTTTTCACTTTATATTTTCTCGTGCCTTGTATCTTTTTATATTGTTTTTTTTATTTCATTTTAAGGCCTTTCCCATGGAATTTTAGTATTTGTCTTTTTTCTTTTTTTTTACTAGGTTCTCCTACAATACGATTTCTTCACTTACATGGGACCCACAGGGAATTGAACCCTACCGCAATAAGCGGTTTCCACTACAGTTTTGAGCCCATTTGTTCATTTTTTTGTGTGGACTATAGACCCCGAGTTCTCCCTTTTAGTTTCCAGCGTTGGTGGTTTAATTGCAGGATATCTACTCATGGTACGAGGATCTATCACGACCCATGATAGTGAGGACATCACTATCACAAATCGTTGTCCCAAAAAAAAGAAATCGCATTAAGGGAAGCCTCTAGGATTTAATATGGGTCTTATGAATCTTTTTATCAGTGCTTGTCTGCACTGTGACCCGATTGTTTTTATTAACGACCGCTCTTTCGTAAAGTGGTCTATGTTTGGCCCTGATTTGCCTATTCCTAACATAAACGACATCGCCTACCCCATAATCCTTCGGTATGACACGACGCTTAGCGTTGTGTCTCCTCAAGGTTGCTTCTTGCTTTTCTGTAATTGATTTCTTTATCTCTTTATTTAATTTTCGCCTAAAGTTTTGCAACCTTTGGTAATTAATCCTTTCGGCTCTATTGAAGAAAATATCCACTGGTTTCTTGTTCGTGATAAAATGGACGGTGTTATTGTACCTATCAGTGGCTATCATTATAAGTTCCCTAACACCTAAGCCTTCATGTTCAGCCTTCAAACATCGGTAAATTTCTAGCAACGTTGAGTGGAACCGCTCCACCTGTCCGTTCACCTCACTACGGCCTACTAGGGTTAAGTATACCTTGATGCCAAACTGTTGGATCACTTTCATTACTATTGTACTAATAAATCCCCTTTCATTATCAGTCACTAAAATACGTGGTGTCGAGAAATAACTAAGGACCTCAATTAGTTTTTCTCTCATTTGTAAAGCCGAACGATTCCTAAGAGGGAAGAGTTTTCCAAATTTCGAAAATTTATCCAAAACGTTAATAAAATACTCATTTTGGAGTACAAAAATATCCATATGCAGTATTTCACAGGGATAAGAAGGAACTGGGGTCGCTTGAAGTTTTGGTACTGGTGGATGCCGATCATATTTGTTAGCCTTGCACACTTCACAATTTTTCGTATATCTTCTTATTAAACTGTTCATTTTAGGGAAATAGTACTTCTCTAGGAGTTGTAGTTTGTTTTCTTCCTTACTTCTATGTGCCCTTTTGTGCTCTTCTTCTATCAAACGGCACACCCTGTCTGGGCAAGTCACGTCTTCTACGAGCCTTTGAGTGATTCTTAACTTATAGTGTGAAAATGTTCTAAATAAACCTCTTGTAATAACCACAAATATTGTTCAGGAATTTTAATTCCATTTGGGATATTAGGTCTAAGTTTTTCCTTTAACATTCGTGTAAGGTTTTCCTTGTTAATTTCTTCTAAAGATATGACATGGCGGCTATAACCGGGATGAGGATTCATGTGTGCAGTCATATCGGACTGGAATTGTCGTATTATAATTTGATTGCGAAAAACATTAATGGGAGCTTCGACATGTGGAATCAAGTCTGTGCCATCCTGTTCAGCGCTGTGCGCAGTTCCCTCGCTAGCTGTTACAGTAGCTGAGTCCTCATTTCCTGTTGTACCCTCACTAGCTATTACAGTATCTGAGTCCTCACTTCTTGCCCTACCTTCACTCGCAGTGTCGGTGGAGGTTTCATACGCAATATAGGCACACAAATCTGTAGATGAAGCTCTTGAAGTCCGCTCAGCTTTTACTGAGTCGGCTGAGTCTGTCTTTAGGCGGGTTAAGGCGTCGGCTACTACGTTAGATTTCCCTGGTTTGTATATCAGCTCAAAATTGTATTCTACAATTCTAGCTTTCCACCTTTTTAATTTCGCATTGTAGTTTCTATTGCTCAGAGCAAACGTCAGGGGTTGGTGGTCGGTAAAAATGCGTATTTTCTTGGCTCCATATAGATAGGAGCGTAGATTGTCTAATGCCCAAACTATAGCGAGCATTTCTTTCTCGTTTGTCGCATACGCCTGTTCTGTCTTATTCAAGGACCGAGAAATGAAAGTTATCGGTTTGTCTTTTCCCATTTCCCCTTTGAGAAAGTACAGCACCTAGTGCGCTGTTAGAAGCGTCCGTTGTTAGATTAAACGGCTTGTCAAAGTCCGGGAAGGCTAATACATCCGATGAGGTAAGCAATTCTTTGAGATCATTAAATGCTTGCAATTCCTCTTCACCGAGAGAAATTTTAATCTTTTTTGATTGATTAGCCTTAACTTGTGCCATCTCACCACGAGTAAGATTGGTTAAGGGCTTGGCTACCTTGGCAAAGTCTCTAATGAATCTCCTATAATAAGATGTTAATCCTAGGAAGCTTTTCAGTTCCTTAAGGGTTTTGGGTGGTGCAATGTCAAGGATTGCTTTTACCTTTCCCCTATCGGGTAGAATACCATTCTTTGTGACTACATAACCAAGGAATTCGACCTCGGTTTTCATGAATGCAGTTTTTTCTAGATTGACCCTAAGGCGAGCTTCTCTTAGGCACTGAAATACTTTTTTCTAGGTGTTCCTTAGTAGTACTTCCGTAAACTATTATGTCGTCTATGTAGATGTAGCAAATCTTCCCTATACAACCTCGCAGGACGTCATCGACCATGCGTTGAAATATGGCAGGAGCATTTCGCAGGCCGAATGGTAGTCTCAAAAACTCATATTTGCCATTCATCGTAGAAAAGGCTGTCTTTGGAATATCCCTTGGTGGAACCCTGAAGTGAGGTCAAGGGTTGTAAAAAATTTCGCTTTGCCGAGGTTGAATTTATGTCAGGAATTGGGTATGTGTCAGGTATGGTGACGGTATTCAGTCTTTTGAAATCTACCACCATACGATATTGCCTCTCTCCATTGGATTTTGGTTTCTTCGGGACAACCCAAATGGGAGAGTTATAGGGACTTTTTAATGGCCGAATTATATTTTTTCTAGAAGTTCTTCTATTTGTCTGTCCACTTCAGGGCGCATACAAGACGGATATGGGTAATTTTTTGAATATATTGGCTCGTCAGTGGTACATCGTATCTCAGCTTTAATAGAGGTTGCTGCCAACTCGTTATTAATTGGCCCAAAAATGTCATTGAATTCAGCTATAAATCCGTTTAAAGTGTCTTCTGTGTCCGGGGAAAGTTTGTTAAGTCCACCATATGTATGTATTGCAAGAGGTATACTGATTCCCGGGGCAATCGTTAATGTATTATTTTTATGGTCTATCACAGCCTGAAGGTCACGTAGAGTATCGTCGACGATTATCCCATTAAAAGACATAAGCCCTGGTAACACATAGAAGGTTAATGTGGTATCGTTACCAAATGGGGCAAAGAATTTCCCTTTTCCCTTTTCATTAATTTTCATCTTCCCTGATGCAGTACGAAGGAGGAATGGTTTATCTAATTTCATGGGACAGGGGCATAAGGCTGGCTCAATGAAGTTTTTTGTAGCCCCGGTATCAATTAAAAATTTAACTTCTGAGCCATCCTTTAACTTACGGCTTACGTATGGTAAGCCCGAAAGGCCCGCGTCTGAAAATTTATTTCATCCTCAGCCGAGTCTTCCTCATTGTTCAGTCCTTCTTCGTGTGTCATGTTATATAATCTTTGCTGTTTAAACGGGCGTTGAGCTGATCCGGAGCGAACCTGTTCCGAAAAGGCCCGTCTTTTATAGTTATTATTCCACGGACGGTTTCCAGATTTCCTAAACTGTGTGATCCGATCCACATCCATTGGTTCGGGTGGATTTGGGGCAGACTGTTGTACAGCACGCTGTGGCTCAAGCTGTCGGTTTATGAAGGAGTTCAGTTGGGGTTGATATCGATTTCTCGGAACAAACCTTTGGGAGAAAGTCTGGTTTTGAGTCTTATTTGGGGGACCGGGGAATTTATTGAGACCTATTGGAACCTGAACTCTGTTTCGATTGTCACTCGAATGCAGGGTGACCTGGCTCCTGTAATTTATATTTCGCAACTCTAGACATTGCGAATATGCTTCAGGAAGTGTCTTTGGCTTCATAAGCATTATCATTTTTGATAGTTCGCCATTTAGACCCCTCACGATGACTTCCAGAGTTTTGTTTCTGTATGTCTCGATAAGTACTGTGGTTGTTTCTTCTGAGTAACTCTCAGTTTTCAACTTATTTATGATAAGGGAGAGCTGATGATTTACTGTAGCGTAGAATTCATCTATGCTCATCCCCTTTTGAGCCAGTTGGGTTAACTGGTGCTCTAAGGTACGGACATCCCTTTTGTCTGCATAATGTAGAGACAGACAATTTTTTATAGTTACCCAATCGTCATCGAAAATGTTATATGAGGTAAGGGCAGCATCGGCCTTTCCTCTGCATTTGCGGCGTATAGCCTGAATAATAGCCCTATAAATTGGCTTTTGTCGGACAATTTCATAGTCCTTCAGGATGCTCTCTACGCTATGTATCCAAGATAAATACTGCGTTGGATCACCCTCAAAAGGTTGCAAGTCCTTTACACAATTTAATTTACCGATTTCGTTTAATTCAGATTCCGTTGTTGGAGCGCGCAAAGGAGGGTGAGAGGTCGAGGAATCTTCGTTCCTGACCGAAACATCAGTCCTCCGTTCCAGACTTAGTGTCCTCTGATCGAGGGTTCTAAGCTGGCTTACGACCGCTTTTAGCCCCCCAGTCGGTTCTGTTATTTTATTTTGTAAACTTTTCATATTTACCTTATTTGTTTCAGGAGCATTCGAGATGTTGGGAAATTAAGTTGAAGGATTCTTTCGCAAGTTTTCACAGTCCTTTTTTATTTCTCACCGTTTTTTTATTCCTTACAGGATTTTAGGCTCCTAGATTTTTCACAGGATTCTCTTCCACAATTTTTTACTCACTAGAGGATTTTTCCTTTTGATAATTTATTTCTTAATTTAGACTTGTGAATTTTTTATTTCTCACAGGATTCTTATCCACAATTTTTATTCACTACAGAATTTTTCTTTTTGCTAATTTACTTCTTAAGATATTTTATTTAGATTTTTTATTTTTCACAGGATTTTTATTCACTACCGGATTTTCTTTTTCAGGTCCCTGCTCGGGCGCCACTTAACTTTCTCCCTTCAGGATTGCCAAAAAAAATATATTTTATAGTGGACGACCACTGTCCACTTTCACAAATAAAACACTTCAATTAATTCAATTCGCAATTTATTATTTTAGTTCACAACCACTTATCACTCTAGTATTCCCCAAAAGACTAACCAACTAATTTACAATGTTTTAGTATATAAAGAAATAATAATTAATTAATAGTGCTGATTCTGCATACGGACAATTTCGCAATGTGGGAAATTGTCCAGACGAAATGTGAGCTAGGTCTAATTTCCGTTCGTTGGCGCGTGTGCAACGTCAGCATTAAATTGTGGGCATGAGTTTACCTCAAGTACACTTGCTCGTGTTAACTTGTACTATCATGTTTCTATTTAGGTATACGATGTTATTTATTATCAAAAAAAAAAAATCGATCATGCAGGTGTTCATCCCTTTCTTATCACATTTAATATTAAAGATCCTTCTAATTAACTCATAGAAAAAATAAAAAACAACCAAACAACCAACCTACCCTTTCTTATCAGTTTATATTTCTATTTCTTCAACATTTGACCGTCATAAAACATTTTTTATTTATTTTTATTTTATTTATTATTAATCATAGCACAACAAGATAATAATCTTATAAATGAAAGTGCTATGGGAGTACATCAAAGAGGAAAAAGTAATAACAAATCGCTCATTATATGAGTAATGAATTGTTTGAAGTACAGTATAAATAAAAATGAATAAAAATAAGAACATGATTTAACCTCAGGAAATAGCAATCGATACAAAAAAATTAGGATAAGAAAATGAGTATATGTAAAAAACTAAATTAGGAAAGATACAAATATAAAGAAAAATACAAACAAAGAAATATATTCATTTAATGAGATATAATGAAATTTAAATAATAAATTAGAAAAATGAAAATAATTAATTACTAATAAAAATGAAGAGTAAAAATGTATAAAACAATCAAAATATATTACAAACTACTTAAACATAATGTATAGGTCCTTTTTGAACTTAGTTGCATTGCCTATGTTCTGAATATAATTAGGTAGTGTATTCCAAAGACTGATGGTGTGTATAAAGAACTGTCGTTTCGACAAAAGAGTCATATGGCTTAATTGGATAATTTTCCTACCGCGGTTGGATCTAGCAAATCTAATCCTGCTAAATAAGTATACTGGCTGTTCCAAAGTAATAATCTTATGGAGGAGAATTAGACACTTAATAGCAAAAGATTATCAAAATGAATACCACATATCTGGTAAGAAAATTGTGATACATGGTCCCGACGTCCCTTAATAAATACATATCTGGCTATGTTATTATAAGCCAAGTTGAGTTTCCGCCTATCATCCGCATCACAGTTTGCGAATATTTCCGATCCGTATAAAAGAACAGGAATCAAAAACGTTTTTGCCAGTTGCAGGCCTATAGCAAAAGGAGTCGAATCTATAACAGCCCATAAGTTCCTACGCATACCGTAAACTTTACCAACGATGACATTAATGTGGTTAGACCACGTTAGCCGACCATTAAAGATAACACCCAGATTATATGCCGATTCAACAAAATCAATTTTTTTCCCCTGATAAGAATATCCGGCACATCAAACGCTCTCTTAGACCTGGAGAGCAATAAACATTTCGATTTAGAGGGATTTATACAAAGTCCATTAGCACTAGCCCAGTTGTCAATTTTCCGTAAATTATCGTTAATCGTATCTACACATAGTCGGATATTATCAATACAAGCGCTCCTATAGAGCTGAACGTCATCAGCGTACATATGTACGCTACAATTCTCCAAAACATCAGGTAAGTCGTTAATGTATATACAGAAAAAAGGGGCCCTAAAATTGATTCCTGAGGAATACCTCTTCCAACGTGTACCGAATTCGAGATGTTGCCGTTCAGGTAAACTCGTTGTGATCTGTTAATGAGATAGGAACGTATAAGGCTACAAGCTGAATTAGAAAAATGAAAGAGGGTCTGTAGCTTCCTCAATAATATTCCGTGATCAACTGTATCAAAAGCCTTAGTGTGATCCAAAAGAACCAAAAACGCTATGTAATTTTCATCCAGTTTCAACCTAAGGTCATCAACTACTTTGACTAAAGCAGTAGTGCAGCTCCTAGCTTTCATAAATTCCGACTGCTTATCAGATAAAAAATTATTACTCGTGAGATAATCGTTCCATTGTCTAGCTATGAGGTTTTCCATAACTTTGGACAGGAACGGTAGAATGACAATTGGCCTGAATTCATTGTTAGATTTAGGAATTGGGATGATTTTCGACCGTTTCCATTCATCAGGGAAAGAGGACATAGTTAAGACTGAATTGAATACATGAGTAAAATACGGTAAAAGTCTAGGTGACAAAGCTTTTAAAAACAGAGGATCTAAGTTATCAGAACCAATCGCATTCGATTTCACAGAAGATAAGCATTCCAAAACCTCGAGCTGACTAACACAACGAAAACTAAAGAGGTTTTCTAGCGGAACAAAACAAAGGTCATCATATATGTTACTGTCAGGTGTAGGAACATTAATATTAACAAATTTGTCATTCAGACCGTTTACATCGACATCAGGAGAAGTATTATGGTATTTTTGTCCAATACCAATACCTTCCATTTAGCTCTATTATCTAATGCGGAAGCGAACTTCCTGCCGTAAAACAATGTTTTTGCAATTTTAATGAGTTTGGTAACCTCACTATGAGCGGCTTTATGAACGGCTTTCAGATCATCCGTTCTGAACCTCTTCCATCGCCGATAGGCAATGTCGCGCTTATCAATTAATGCTCTAATTTCAGCATTAAACCACGGTTGGTGTTTGGCTTTAACAAGTTTTGTTTTGACACGAACACAACTGTCATATAGCAGACGCACATTTTCCTGAATTAGTGCCACCTGGTCGTTTACATTACCCAGTGAGTAGATTTGATCCCAACAGATATCATCAACACTTCTGTTCAAAACTGTAAAATCGATACTTTTAAAATCACGGTATGTAATATACCTGTCCTCATGACTCGTAGACAGATTATAAGTTAAGAAGAGAAGATCATGATTTGAAAAGCAAGAGGCTGAAATTTTATCATATAACAGTACCTTAGTCATATCATTAACAAATACTAGATCGATTAGACTACTGGAAGAATAATGGAAGTGAGTTGGCAAGGACACGTTCACAGGATTAAGATGGAGAGATAACATTAAATCAGATAGCGCATTATCTAGTAAGAGATTATTCTTAAAGTCACCAATAATAATAATGTCATCATATTGAATAGAAATTTCCTCAAGAATAGAAATAAAGGGATCAAAGTTTATATTAGAATTCGGTCTATAGACACTACCTAATAAAACCTTCTTCTTATTGGTGGATGAAATATCAAGAAATAAATATTCTATTTGACTACCAATTTCTGTTAATAATTTTACCTTGCACGGAATACCGTTTCGAACATAAATTGCAACTCCGCTACCTTTTGCCCTGGTTGCCATATTGTTAACTAAGATCTTCCTGTCTGACCGGAAAAGCCTAAAGCCCTGTAGATTGTACACCGAATCCTGAACTTCCAGTGGAAACCAAGTTTCGGAAACGCAAATAATATCGATTCCCGCTGCCACAAATAAACGCCTAAATTCATCAATTTTATTGTTCAGACTCTGTGCATTTATATGAACAATGTTGAGACCAGTTCTTTGTTTGGCTAAAACTCTAATCATGTTGTACACACAGTCTCTGGAATAAGGACTGTTAGAGTTCATCAGATTGTACGTAAGTTATGGCAATGCAATCAAAAGCTAAGTAAATTGCTATAATTATGCTAACTAAGCGCATAATAAAAAAGGAGTTATACATACAGAAATAAATAGGGAAGGAAATAAAAATTAAATTAAAATTGAACACTAAATTAAAGTTGCACATCATCAGGCTTATCATTATCAGAAAACTAGTTGAGTAGCTAACTATCAAGCCCAGGAAATAACTGGTTCAGGATATTTATGTCTTCAATTAGAATTGTGTCTTCGTTACCTTGTTTCCTGATATATACGCAACCCCTCATAGTGAATGCAGAAGACAAAAGTTTTTTCTTTTTTAGGCGAATTGCAGCACGAAGGATGTTAAAGTTGTTTTGAGTCAGGTTCTCGTTTACGAAGAATTTTACATCCGAGTTGTAACCAATGTTCCTTAGCCGGAAAGTAAAACCCTTGTGCTGTTTTCGGAAGTTAGACAACAATTTTAAAAAGAAATTTTTATCGTACGCAGACCAAAGTTTGACTATTATAACGGCATCTTTCGAGGTCTCGTTGTGTTTATTATTATGGTTCCTCAAGCGGTATATAGATTTTAAGTTAGGTACAGGTGTGTCTATGGTGTTACAAATTTGTTTAAAAATCTCCGGTAGATTTTCTTCTTCAGAGAACGGAATTTCATTTATCCTGAGTTCAGTAGAAACAGGATAGTTCTCTTGTTGCCGCAATTTTGTTTTTAGATTCTTTATTTCCACTCGCATACTCTCAATTTCCGCCGATCCATTTTCAAGAATTGTTACCCTCTAACTTATCTCATGCAGTTTGTTATCGAGGACATTGTATTTTTCGCGCAAATCCTTTACGAGGTCTTCTTTAAATTCTCTAAATTTCTGGTCAATAGTGTTAAGGATCTGTTCTGCGAATTTGTCAAACCTTTTGTCCATACAGTTTAGTAGTTTAAAAGGCGAGTCAATTAAAGATGGTCGTAAAGAACTTTGCTGAATGTCCGCTATACGTTTATTGACTGGTGTGTTTTGCAATCCATCCGAGGTTGATGGTATAAATTCCGAGTTTTCGATAATAGGCATGTTTGTTGGGTTTTTGTTGGTTAGTGTCTTAGATTTAGATTTGCGTACGTTGCTTTTATTTTTCTTCTTGTTTTCTTTGACCGTTATAAAATAAAAAACAACCACACAACCAACCTACCCTTTCTTATCAGTTTATATTTCTATTTCTTCAACATTAAATCAACAAAAAATAAAAAACAACCACACACTTTAAAAATGTTACAAACCTATCGATTAACCGACACTACCAACTTAGCGTAGGCATGAGTCAAATTTTGTATGGAGAAACTGATCCCGAACACACAAAAACACACTATTCAGTTAATTTACAATCACAAAGGGCAGACGAAACTCCCGAAGAACGTGATGTTCGTCTGAGTGTTGAAAGGCCTAGAGCCTCCCCATCTAGAGCTGCTGAGACTCCAGTTCAACGAGATGAACGTTTAGAAAGGGAAAGAATACGATCGCAAACAGCAGTAGCTGCAGAAACACCATAACAACGAGATGTACGTGTAGAAAGAGAGCGACTACGAGCATCAACATCTAGAGGTCCTGAGACACCTGATCAACGTGATGTACGTCTTAAACGAAAATGATCCCAATCATCAAGGTCAAGAACTGATGAGGCAATGGATCAACGCGATGTACGCCTAGGAGGAGAAAAGCTACGAGCATCAACATCTAGAGATGCGGAGATACCAGATCAACGTGATGCACGTGTAGAAGGAGAGAGGATACGAGCATCAACATCTAGAGCTGCTGAGATACCTGATCAACGTGATGCACGTCTTAAAAGAAAACGATCGCAATCATCAAGATCAAGAACTGATGAGACGCCGGATCAACGCGATGTACGCATAGAAGGAGAGAGACTACGAGCATCAACATTTAGAGCTGTAGTGATGCCGGATCAACGTTTTACTCGAATTCAAAAACTTTCAATGAACGAAATGAACATCTTGATAATCAAAGAACACGACAATCTGCTTTAAGAGCTTCTGAGGAACAAGATGAACGCCGCACAATGGGGTTTTTGATGCCTAAAATGGGAATTAAATCGTGGGAGCTTTTCTGGGTGCTTTTTGAACTTTTTTTTTGGCTTATTTCGCTTAAAGAAGATAAATCCACAATAAAAAATCGTGACCTGAAATGCATAAGGGCCTAACAACCAAAAAATTCAAAATTGAGTTTTTGATTGATTCTGATGTACTGCATCAATATATATGATCTGACAAAATTTTATAATCCTACTCTCAAAGATTATCTACTAACCGGATAAAATTAGAATTGAACATAGAAATGTTAATACAAATTAGAATAAATAATCTTGAGTATCAAACAAGTTTTCATTTCATTTTGAAGTGTTTGTTTCGGGCTTCTTGCGCTTCCTCAGTTAACTGCCCTATTGGTATTAAAGTGTAGTTTATTACTTCTGGTACGCGCCAGCAAAGATGAGGAATTTTCTTTCCTTTACTCTTTTGTCTTTTAGTTTTTGCTTATTTCACTGCAATCCTCGAAATCAACTTTCGATCTGCCACGCTTAACACCAAACTGGCACGGGAAACTTATTGACGAATCTAACCAGTACTTGTTGTCCTGAAGAAAACGCTCAGAAACTCTATAAAATGCGTTCCAGCGATTTTTCAATTGCGAAATAAAATTTTTCCATATATCGTTAAAAACTTTCATATTTTTTTATTGCTTGGCAATAAACGTGTAAGCATTTTTCTTAAGAAATGCAATTTTTTCAGTAAACGTTTCAAATCCAGAACTTGCAATTATTCCATAAAGTTCTCTTCGAGAAATAAAAATTGTATTCACGTTTGTACCTATGATTGAATAAATATGGTCTTATAATTTTATACAAAAAATTTAATAGAGAAAAATTATATAGGTGCAAAAATATATCTTCTTTTTTCTATTATTTCACAAGGTGTCCTAGGTTTAAGAAAAGAAAAAATTTTTTGCTTTACTCACAACTATTTTTCCATATATGCTACAAATTTGCAAATTTATAGACCTTTACAAAAAAAATTTTTAAAAATAACAAAATTATATAAACTTAAAAAACAACGAAGCAAGTATAATCTCAATCGTCTGTTGTTGAAGACTCCAAATTTTTTTTTTATATTTTTACTTAAAAACTTGCCTTGAAATAATTTTGATAACACTGAAAATTTGTTTTTTTCGCGAAAGATAAAAAAATATCAAAAAACTCACACTTCAAAGAGACGTAGTAATGTAACGGTACTTTATAGAGACACATTTTTTGAATTTTGTGTACTTTTAACTCATGTAAAAAAATATTTGGTACTCAAGAATTTCATTTTCCAATTAATTCCCATTTTAAGCATCAAAAACCCCCATGTGCGCCGTGAAGAAAACCGCAATAGAATGGCAACTAATCGTCGAAATGTTTTTGACCAATACGAATGTACATATATAGTGCTTAAATATTTATATTTTATAATAGCATATTTTTAATTGATTTTTGTGTTTATTACCAGCTAAAACCCGGTATCGATAGGAGTAGCGAAGCACACCGGGTTTTAGCTACTATAATATAATATTAAATAATAATTTATGACATAAGCAAAAATTTTTTTTTGGAAAATTCATAATTATATTTTTATAGTAACTAAAAATAAAATATTAATTGTTACTTGTCCACAAAATCTCTAATATAATATATAGAATGCTAACCTAAAGAATTTCATTACATTTAAAAAATGTTTATTGTGAAACTGCTGTGATACTTTCGAGTCCCTCCAGTAGTGTAAAGAAAAAAAGAGAATTTTTGTGATTCGCCTATTCAGATGTCAATTGGCGATATCTGCTATATACCATCGCCTTGGGGGGACCATATCTGTTGGTATATTATTCCGATGCCATGACACAAAATAATACAGAATAGAAACAAGAGTTTGACATTTAACTTTCCATGGAGAAAGGGACAGCAAATATTAACAAAAAGTATTTCTGTCTCTCTCTGATAGGAACTCTGTTTTGTTTATTTATGTTTTTTGTTAGTTTTCGGGGTGGGTTTTTATATTGGCGAGAGTTAATAAAAAATTTAATTTTTGTCTAAAACTATTAATAAATAATAAAAACAACTAATAACAATAACAATTTTTAACTTTTTCTTTTAAGAAATTAAAAAATATTGGCAACTTTCACCAAAAAATTTTTTTTATGAGCAGTACGTCTTATTTTGATCTTGTAATATTTTGCTTCTTAATTATCTCTTTTACAAGCAACTATATTCATTGTGACCGAAAATCACACACATTTCGATTAATATTTAAATATTTAAGAATCTTTAAACTTTTCATTGAAGAAATTAAAAAATATTCCAAATTATCCCTTTTTTAACACAAAAATGTTTATTTACATTTAGTTTTTCTACTTTAACCGCCAGTTTTCACTCTGTATATCTGTTGCTTCTAACACATTTGATTCGCAAAACATTAAAATATTTTGTTTCTCCCTCTACGAGGTAGGTTAAAGTGCTGCTTTGAGCGTTTCTAAACGTCAAAGGTTTCAATTCTGTATTATTTTGTGGCCATGATATATAGTAATTTTTTACTAACTCTGACGTTAGATAGACAAACTAACATTTGTACAATTGTATAAACTTAGCTTTAAGTAAAATTATTGTAAACTTGTTTTTTGTCGATGTAAGCAATTGTACAAAATACTGACAAGACAGTTCTGGCGATCCTTCAAAGGATCAATGTTTTTAATCCATTTCACTCTCATATAGAGTATTTTAATGATTCTTTAATATTATCCCTCATATAGATTTTGCAATTGATAGAAATTTATTCTTTTAATCATGGGTAATCACGATTCGAAAATCGAGAACCCAAATGCGAATGTGATAAATGAAATCATAATGAAGTTAGAATATCCCATTATATATTTAGCCATTATCATCGCGATTTTAATCCTTCAACGCTCTATCAATTGCATAAGACATCCCTCAAAAAGAACTATAGAAGAGCAGCATCTATGGCAGTAGACATAGACAAAGTCTAGGAACATTCTCTTCATTTTCAAAAACTCCATAGACTTCTTCCTATATAGTCATTTGTTGAAGAGGATTACGTTGATTGTTGTTTCCTTTGGCATTCAATAACAATTTCAATTTACCTCTTAAAGAGAGTAAAAATTGCTTGATTTAACCTTAAATAGTATTTTTTAATTAAATTCCGCAGCGCGCACTCATTTATTCCGTTCTTATAGACTGGCAACAGATCCTTATCAAATTAAGACAGATAAAAGAACATTTCGATAGGTCCTATAAGTGTTTAAACACAGAGAGACCTACCAAAGACGAAACAGTTGAAAAATATATTAAAATCCTCCTCGACTGTTTCGAACAAATCAGAATCCTTGTGAACGTTAATCATTCACGACAAAACATAACCACATAAATTCGCTGCTGAAAATTTCTTTTCTGACGTCCGAGTTAAGCTTACTAATGCCCTGTCACGAAGAAGTATAGAAGCAAAACTACCAGCAACATTTCACAAAAAACTGGCATATTTCCCAGAAGGTCAAGAAGAACCTACTTTATACTTGAAGAAAAAAAATAAGACTCCTCAAGAATCTTATAAAAATCCTAATACAATGCCTCAATCAGTACCTCAAAGCTTCTCCCAGACTTTGATGGCACACCGGAAAGTCTGCAAAGTTTTCTTGACGCTCTAAGTTTTGTAAATTCAATTAAAGACACCCACAATGAAGTGGCAATTAATTTAATAAAAACAAAATTAAAAGGTTCAGCACGAAACCGTATTTCTCAGGAGACTACACTCCAGGAAATCATTACCAAACTAAAAACTACAGTAAAAGGAGAATCCGTAGATGTATTGGTAGCAAAGTTGATGAATATACGTCAACAAGGAAATCCAGCTAGCACATATGCAAAAGAAATCGAAGACTTAACAAAGAAACTCGAAACTGCATACTTTAATGATGGCCTGCACTACAATTATGTCAACAAATGCAATAAAATAGGCCGTAGATGGTTTTAAGCCGATTTAATCTTTAGGGCCAAATAGAATATATCCTGCACTGTAACAACGTCTGAAACTGGAACACATCGAGCTTCTGAAGCAGATATTTCTTGCCAGCATTCAGGTGAACTATATACCATCGGGATGGCGTAGAAGGCTAGAAGTTACTCTCGCATCACACCCAAGACTTTATCCCCATATGTACCCCTGCCTTCCTTTTGAAAACAATGGAGAAACTCATTAATGTTAATCTGCGTCAGGTACTGGATGAAAATCTTCCATCCAGGGGACAGAAAGCTTATAATAAGGGAAAGTGTGTCGAGATTGTCCTGCATAGCTTCACATGTACGATAGGGAGATCGCTGGCACAACACCGACCATTTTCCTAAATACCGAAGGGCCTTTAACAATCTTGACCTAAGCACTCTATCCGGCGCACTAAAGAGATTGGATGTACAAGATACTATGTACAGTGAACGGCATATCTAAACTACTTCGTTGAAGAACAATCTGTCCGCCGCTAGGAGCTTGCACGTTGCCAGCGAAATAGAGAGGGGAACTTCACAAAGTGGTGTACTCTCCCCTCTCTTATGGAATCTTGTGTTGAATGTGCTACTAGTGATGCTGGTACAGGTTGGATGTGGGGCATTTACCTATGCTGATGCCTGTTTTCTTACAATTTCTAGCAGATTTGTCGACACTATTAGGAATAGAATGCAACTTGATGTAAAGAGAGTTAGCTAGTGGGTATCTGATGTTGGATTGAGTGTTAATTCGGTAAGAACTGTCGTAATACTCTTCACGAGAAGGTACAGACAGCCACCTTTGCGTCGAATGAAATTGTATGGGACAGAACTGAAACTCAAGGATGAAGCACATTTTTTAGGGGTGGATTAGATAAGATTATGAAGCTGTTCTGGAAACCGAGCAACATTTACAGAAAGAAAAAGGCCTCCATTGCCGTTTGTGCTTGTAGTAAGGGGGGGAGGAAATTGGGCTTTGGACCTAGAGTGATCCACTGAACATACACAGCAGAGGTCAGACCACCCTACGGATGCCTAGTTTGGTGGGAACCTCTGGATAGGACGACTATTTTAAACCTCATGCTAGGTGCAGCAGATTTGGACGTCTGGCAATGAGAGGATGTGGAGGAGTCTGTTCGTTACCTATGAAGTACATGCCCGGCACTATGTCGTAAAAGACGTAACTTGGTGCATACTATATAAACGATCTGGAGGCACTGTCACGCATTGACATTGGCACACTGTGTCGCATCACCAGAAGCTCCGAATGGTTCCTAAGAGACTAGGAGATAGGGAAACTGTGGTATCACAACATACCCTACTTGGACGAACAGCAACCTCTACATACCTACCATTATAAATTTTCTTCTTTGATTTACCGTCTTCCTGGCTTTTCTAAGTTGTGGAGTAGTACCTTCCATTCTTCTTCAGAACAACTTAGCCCTTTTCCCACACCTTATCATAAATTTTCGTACACATTTTCTGATAGCATTTATTTAAGTCGTAATGGTAATTACGTAAAAAAAAAAAAGTCGATGTATTCCAATATCTTCACAAGACGCCAACGAAAACTGGTTATCAAATTAAAATTAGGACACCATGTACTCACATATGAACATGTCCTTAAAAAAACTTAACGCTACCGCTGTGTCCAAAATGTAGTAACTGCACATCAAGGTGCACACAAATGTTCTGGATTGTTGATTAGAAAAATGCATAGGATTGAAAAACACCATTTCATTAGAATACAATTACAAATTAAATTATAACTATTACGAGCTGAGTAACATACACTTTATGCTCGGTGTAGTGTAACAAACCAGATTCTCTAGCTTGAATCTAACCAATGACCCTCACACTATTAATCTACCACTCTATTCACTAGACTATCAGGGCACCTTATGTAAATTTTTTAAAGAAAAACATTTTCATTTATAAGGTGATTATAACGAAAATAAAAGAAAATTACACTTTTGTAAATCTGAGTTTTAAAAATCTACATGTTTAACAAATTAAGTATGAAGTAAATTTAAAATACATAATATCACATATATAATGGAAAGGAAATACATGATGTTAGCTTTAGTACTGATGTTGTTAATATTTTATGTATTCCCTGCCGTCAAATGAGTAGCTAACTACAAAAAAAACTAACTTTAAGTTTGCTTGTATAGACTAACTTAAAGCCAACTACTATGCAATGCAAAGTTTACATTAACCAAAGTGTATACAAACACTCTAATTCTTGACGCCGTTGGATATAGATAACTAACGTCTTAGACGTTTGATTAATAAACAAAATCGCGCGTCATCTGTTCACTTTATATTTTTGGTTAAAAATTTATTGTTTGCGTAAAATATTAAAAAAAAAATACACTAAATTAAAAAATACATAAATTCGAAAGGTTTGAAGTGTTTTTATTTGAAGTGAAGTGAAACAATATTAAAGGGCAGCTTGCCAAAAAAGCTTACGGAAATTATGTCACCAAATTTGTGCATGGACATAAACTTGGACGGTGTTCATGATAAAAGGCGTTTAAAAGACTTTGCTGCTTTTTATGACGCCTTAACAGGTAAATGCTAATTTGAAAATATAAGTTTTAACCAAGTCTTAAAACATGTAAATTTATGCATATTTTTTAAACAGATGCCTGTCGATCACTCGGCTCTCAGGATGTAGAAAATGGCGTTACGCATTAAAAATAATAAAAAAAAACGTTGTATTCATGCTAAGTGCATTAAAAATAAAAACACAAATCCAAATCTTTTTTTTATCAACAAATGTGCAAAATATTTTTGTAAATTGTGAATTTATTAATTGTTTTTTCATATGTATAAATTAGTTTAGAAAAAGATCTTTATTTAACCAATCAACAAATGTATAAATTATTGCTTGTGATGTATTTTAGTTATTATTAATTTATTTTTTATTTATTTATTTTATTAATTTATTTATTTTGTTTTTACATGAATAAACTTTTGTTTTCTATTAAAATATAAATTTTAAAAAACTGTTTCACTTCGAATAATTAATATGATAGCTTATTATTGTGAGTTTAAAGCCAACGTGTAAAGAACTGAATTTTCATTCACTGAAATTTAGCTAACTTATTATATATATATATATTCAGTTTAAAAAAACTAGCTTAAAGCTAATGAAAAGTAGTAAGTTTATAGCTAGCTACAAATAGGTTTACTTTAAGTTAACTGCTAAGTAACTAACTTTTAAGTTAATTAAAAGTAATGCAGAGTCGGACAATTGACTACTTCCTAGGACATCGCAATGTTAAAATAGTTAGTCATTTCCATATAAAAGTAATCCAAGTGTCAACCACCACTGCTTGAGAAATAGTTGGTTTTAAGTTAATTTAAAGTCAACTGAGTGTACGACAGGGTTATAACACTAATTTTAGAATATACATACATATGTATGTGTTTCAAAATCTAAGCAAATACTTAAAATTTTATCGTAGGTTTTTTTAACGGTGGGTGTGTTATGAAATCCAAAATTATTCCCAGTTAATCAACATTATTTTGATCGGCTTTGGTTTGGAATAGTTTTTTTATTCTCATAAATAAATTTCTGATCACTCGACGTAAATGTAATTAAATTAAAACTTTTTGTTTGGAAAAACTCCTATTATGTCTCTATAAGGCCGACATTTTGAAACGCTATTTGTCAAAGACTGAAAATATCTCTAGATAAGTATCGTGTAGTGTCATGTCATGTAATGTGTGTATATATAGTAGCCTACCATAGCTGGCACCAAGAGATGCGACGAATTTTGTGTTAACTGCACTTAAGTGCTGATTGTACTTCCAAGTAATGCAACCAACCAGCTTATTCATGCATTTCTTACAATGTTTCCCAACCTCTGTTTTCACATCTGTGAACAAATTAAACATAACTCTAACCCTGCCTTCCAATATCCCCAATAAAGATATGTAATGGTCGTTTTGATTTCTAAGTTATTTTATTTTTCATAAATATACATTCTCCTGGCAAAGCAGTGACATAATTGGTTACTTTGTTTTTTTTTTTTGTTGGTTCATAATTGGTTAAGTATCTAAATAGAATGTTCTCACCGCACTTACTTTATAATGTACTAAATACCATTTAGAAAAAGAATCAAATAGAAAAACAGAAAATAAAATTGGGGTTGCCATAGTGCAAATCTTTGAAACTTCATAAGGTCGTAATTTTTTTTATATAATGGAATTTCGAAATTGGAA
This sequence comes from Sarcophaga subvicina, assembly GCA_936449025.2. Lineage (NCBI taxonomy): Eukaryota > Metazoa > Arthropoda > Insecta > Diptera > Sarcophagidae > Sarcophaga > Sarcophaga subvicina. The sequence continues at coordinate 68,607,668 of OW388081.2, read as the reverse complement.
GCTTCAAACTTTAATATTTACAGTTATTTTCGAACAAGAGGTTTTATTTCTATTAAACTAATAGAATGGGCTAGAAGCTACTTAACTTGGCTGATCACGCGATCTTAATCGATCTCTTTTCTTTTGTAATTTAAAGTGTTCACACCTTGAACATCGCGATTAACAAGCTATTATCAAAATGTGACACAAGTTAATTATTTTTAAATGAATTTTTTTTTGTTTCGTGTGTTTAATAATAAAATTGAATAACATAGAAAAAATCTGAAAAATAGAAAAAAATTTATACGAATGATATTTCCATTGGCTACATGAAAAGCAAGAAGAGTTCCATATCCAGGAAAAATAGTGGAAAGTGGATCCTGAGGATTTCACCTAACCTAACCCCTTAGTATCTCAATTTTAAAGCGTCTTCAACCAGCTGTACTAGCGTTACTTCAGGAAACCACGACTCCGTTTTTGTTCTATGTGTATTTTAAACAACTATAATAAAATATTATTTTTTTATTATTATTATTTTTCTTAATCTTTATTACAATGTCGCCTAAAGTATGCTCAAATGAATTAAATTACGAAATTAGTTGTTTGATTTTTATAAATTAATGTAGACTAGAAAAGAAAATGTCAGAAAGTTTACATAATTTCAATTTTAAATATAACAATCTAAATAATAAGTTTGATAAAAAAAATTTTAACTCAAAATGACTATCACAGAAATAGTTTAAAAGAGAAATTTTAAAATTTTTATTATGTCAACTTGCAAATATATATTTCTTTATATTATCATCTAATCCGGCAGAGATATTTGTACCTAAATTACTACTTAAAAATTAACAAAAAATGTAATATCACATTAATTTTGTATTAAAAAGGTATAAAATTATGAAGTCTAATATTAGATTAAGACTTAACCTAGAAATTACCCTATAAATAATCATATAGACCAGCCATGCACAACCTTTTCATCGCTGTGGGCCGCATTAGAAAATTATTAGTTGGGCCATCACAAAAACTTAAACTCTTGGAACAGTTATTATTACATATATGTATACTTTATTACAGAAACAAGAAAATTCACATTCAAAATAATTCAAAATATTATGGTAACTTAATCAAAAACAAAATAATTTTAATAAGAATTTTGTGTTTGCATATTAGATGCTAACTTTTTTACATACGGAGTAATATTTGTAGTAGCTACTTTTACCACGGCATTTAGGTTTTCATTTGTAAGTCGGTTTCTTTGAATTGATTTATTCAACTTCATTATTGAAAAAGTTTGCTCACAAATGTACGTACTTCCGAATAAACTTCTACAAAGCGCTGCATTTTGTCGTAAATGTGGAAAGTTTTCTGTAGGAAGACATCTGTAGAAGTTCATTAAGTCTACTTCCTTAAAATTGGACTTCAATTATTCGTTGCATTGAATGTCAATAAGCTCAGGATAAGGATTAGCAAATCTGCTGAACAGTATTTTGTACCTGTCAAAGTCTTCAAATCGTTCATTGAAAGATTGCTGCAGTTGTTGAATATAAATACCATATTGATTACTATTCATCTTGTATTTTTTAAATATTTTATCGCAGTTGGGAAAGTGACAAGTATTATTATTGGTTATTTGGGAATAGCACAATGATAACTTGATTCGAAAAGCTTATACGTCACCATGTAATGTCCTGATTAATTAAGATTTTCCTTGAAGTTTAAGGTTCAGATCATTTAAATGGCTGCATATATCTGTTAAAAACGCGAGGTCTCATATACATTTTGAATCTTCCAAATAAGCCACTGGCTGACTTTTTTGATTTAAAAACATTTTAATTTCTTCAATAAGGTTAAGGAAACGTTGCAGAACTTTGCCTCTACTTAACCAACGAACTTCACTATAGTACAAAACATCACCATATTCACATTCAATTTCATTAAGAAATTCCTTAAATTGTCTGTGATTTAATCCACGTGATCGGATGAAAATTACTGCTTTCACAACTTTTTTCATAACATGGTCGAAACCCAGATTTTTGCCAATTAAATTTTGTTGGTGTATAATGCAATGATACTTCATTAAATCCGTATGTATTCCGTGATCGGATGAAAATTACTGCTTTCACAACTTTTTTCATAACATGGTCGAAACCCAGATTTTTGCCAATTAAATTTTGTTGGTGTATAATGCAATGATACTTCATTAAATCCGTATGTATTCCTTTTTGCTTCATATGTTCGGATAAAAGAGTTGTTATAACGATTTTAGGACCAATCATAGAAGGAGCCCCGTCGGTCACTATACCAGAAAGCTTTGATAAATCCAAATTATGCTTCTGCATGCTAGACAATAATGCCTGCAATAAATCCGATCTTCTTGTTTGATCTTTCATTGGATAGAGTTCAACAAGTTCTTCAAAAATCTCATAATCTGATGTTATACAACGGGCATATATACATAATTGAGCAATGGAAGTTATATCGGTAGTTTCATCAACAGCTAATGAAAACTTGATGCAATTTTTGAATATTCTTGAAAATTCAGTCACGATATCAGCAAAAATATCGGTGATACGCCATTGTATTGTAATTCGGTTTAAACTTAGTGCTTCAAATTTCGAGATGCATTTTGTACAACATAATTTTTTTGATGCTACGATTAAGCAGTTCTTTACAAAATCACCATCGGTATACGGTCGAGACGATTTTGCTATTAAATTCGCAATATCAAAACTTACTTCAACTGCTTGCTCTGCAGATTCATTGCACTTTTTAAATATATCTTGTTGTGCTTATAATAATTGGACCATTGAAGTAATTTTTTGCGTTCTTAAAGCACCAGAATACTTTTCATCAAAATCAGAATGTTTACTTTGAAAATGTCTTTTTAAGTTATAATCTTTCGGCACTCCAATTGTTGCTTTACAAATTAAACATATAATGTTTCCTTTATGTTCGATAAAACAAAACTTTTCAGTCCATTGCTCTTGGAAAACTCGTTTTTCATCTTCTAACTTCCGTTTCTTAAGTTGTTTTGATACCGACATATTATTTTTTGGATACACAAATTAAAAAAAAACTGAATAAAACTACACAAACTACAAAGTTACTTTGTCAAAGTACAAACTCAAACTGAAAAGTAAGAATAACTCCTACTGTAAATTTCAAATCTCTATAATTCCTTGTAAAAAATGTTGTGGTCCATGGCATACTGAGATTCAAATTTAAACACTTAAACAAGTAAATAAATTGAAACAAGTGAATATGAGAATTAAGGGAATGTATTTCTATAATTTCATAATTAATTATATTTATACTTATTCTTTTATGTTATTTGAAAAACATAATTATTTTTTTCTTAGCATAGTAAATAATGTATTATAAAAAAAATATAAAAAAATTTTTTTTATTTAAAGATGTAAGCAAATTACAATAGTTTAGGGCCGCAGGAAATGTTAAATAGGGCCGCAAGTGGAAGGCGGGCATTGCTGATTTAGACCTTACACCTTAAACACAATCACAAAATAGGGAGTCCTACCTCCTCCCCCACCCGACTGTTGCTAGCAACTCAATGGCTCATTATATACCGTATCCTTTTACATCAGAGGTTAAACACACATTTTACAAACATTCTACTTTCGTACAATACACATAATAACAATAAGATCTCTAATACACATCAGAATTCACAACACAAGCTAAAAGAAATTCTAAATGATTGGGAACTTTAACAAATTTAAACTAAATTGTGAACTATAACCAAATATACTATAGATTTTAAAATAAAACATAAATACGTTTTATAAAAATAAAACATGTACTAGCATATATTTACGTACATATATATACAATTATTATATAAAAGGTTTGTGCATTTATATACCCCACTCCCTCTTACCCAAATACTAACACTCACCCTATAACCCGTAAAAACATTGGTCCTTCTTTGGAAAAAGAAGAGACAGTGACATGAATACAGTCCACGATGAACCCATAACCCCTCTAAATTGTTAAAAATTATGATGAAAATTATGGTGATAGTTGTGTTCAAAAACTCAAAGTTGTACCAGAGTTGAATATAGGAAAAGGTTTTCATTTATCTCCGTCAGAAAACTTCAAAGACATTAACACCAAAATTAATTTTATCGATTGTATAAAATTAAATTGTGTCACTTCTAAATAAAGCGTTACTATTTCCGAAACCAAAATACAAACTAGCGATGAAAATAGTATCAGATGATTGAACTACTAGTTGAAAAGTGCTAAGGGCCTATGAAATTTCGAATTAAAGATATCATATGAGAATTCCAGTTAATATTCTTGTATTGAAGCTCATTCGCTCTACAATGTTCTATGCCGAAAAATACACCCACACTTGTAGGAGCCCTTATAAATCTGGCTTTAATCTAAATCGTTTTGAAATTACAACTGATAAGTTGGAATAGTTTACATTGAAAGCACCGATTCCCAACCCAATTGATAACCTATTTATGAACGTAAATTGTACCTGACAACATAAAAATTAAATTGAATACTTTCTATTTACTGTACCATCTGTATGTACCATATGGTACCGTAAAGGTGTAGTTATGCAATTATAGAACATAAAAACATATCATATGTTTTTAGGCAAACAAAACAATAAAAGAAATAAACAAAAACAAATAAAGAAATAAAAATTTCAAAAACTAAAAGACAAAAATTCATATATGGATATAGAAGACAATTTTTTGGGTCTGAGTTCTTATTTAATTATTTGTATTATTGTTTATTAAACAAATTTAATATTGATTCCAGATTTTAAACGTTTTCACTCTTTTTATCACTTTTAGGGCCATTATTGCAACTTGTCGTTAAAGTTAGGGTTAGTTAAAGGTACCTTTAGCTAAAGGGAACTGGAAAGTTACCTTCAACTTATTTTCGTTATTACAACTTACAGATAAAATTTTTCAAAAATATGGCAGTGCCGGAGCAATGTCCATAAAACTGCTCAATTATACAAGTTTTTTAACGCAGTGGCAACCGCGGCTTCGTTTTTAGTTGTATATGCTTATTTTGTTCAAATTTGAAGTTGCCATAATGAAAATAATATATAATATGGCAAGTTCAAACATAAAGTGACCTTTAAATGTTAAAGGTAGGATGATCCTCCCTTTAGATTAACGGTCACTTCTATTTGATTGAGTACTCATAATATCGAAAACCAATTTATCTACCCGTTAAATCCTCCCTTTAGTTAACGCCAAGTTGTAATAATGGCCCTTAATATGGCTTTATTTCTTTAATTCAGCTGTTAACCCTCACTACAGCGTTTTTAGATTCATTTTAACGATTTTATATTTATTTAAAGGTACTTATTAAAAGTTTTATGTACTGTTTCTGTAAGCCAAACAATTTCACTTTCAGTCAAACGAAAACATTCAATTTAGTTTGTGTTTGTTTATTGAGGAAAATACAAACACAAAATTAAGTACTTTTGATTGTATTTTCCATATAAATAGGCGAGCAGTGAAATCGTTTATCCTACAGAAACAGGTAAGGTATTTCGGAAACCAAATTTGTACGAATTCTAAAACGTTTATAATATAATTATCGACTTTTAACTAATTAAAGCATTCGTAAAGAATTTCAGTTTGTATTTTACTTTTATTAGAGAAGATAAAAACGTTTTAACATTCGTCCAAATTTGGTTTCCAAAATACCTGACCTGTTTCTGTAGGATAAACGATTTCATTTGCTTATCTATTTATATGGAAAATACAATCAAAAGCACTCAATTTTGTGTTTTACCTGGACTTTCGGCTTTGTCAAAGAAGAATGTAAATAAAAACGAAACAGAACGCAAAGCAACACACACACGAACACAACACAATGCAATGAAATTGGTATACATAAATTTGCACGAAGTCAGCTGTTCAGAACAGTGATGAGTGTTGTTAAGATGAAGCAAAATTCAAAAAGTACCAATTGCGTACTTTGAACTGGAAGAAGTTATATTTGCTTCATAAATTTTATGTTATTACAAATATTTATTTTTGTAATATTATAGAATATTAATTATTGGCTTAATCTGGGTCAATATTTATCGAATTTAGATATAAGTACAGTCGAATTTTGTTATATTTCAAGTGATTTTCTTGTTTTTTTTTTATTAAATTGCAAAACAATACCTCTAGCTAGAATAGTAATAATAATAATTGCTCTTATAATTCTTTATGAATATTAGAATCATAAAAATATGCATTTAAAAATTTTAAAGATTAAAAAGATTTATGTATAAATAGGAAAGTACCAAAAAGGGCATTTTCGTTACATTGCCACTCAAAATACATATTTTTTATTTTTTATGTTTCAACATTTTTTATACACATTACAATCATAATAATATTTAAAGAACATTTTTTACATATATGTACACTTGTGGACACACAATTAAGTCATCTATGCAAAAATTTTCATTTTTATGAAAATTAAAAAATTTAAGAAAAGTGGAAACAAAAACAACTTATATTTATTAATTTCATATGCTTTATAATTAATTAACAACAAAAACTTATATAGTTTTTCATTGTAAAAAATGTTTTGGTACTTAGTTGATATCAGACTTAAAATTTAAGTGGACACATAATTAAGTCATTTGAAACAAAATATTGAAAATTCAATTTAATTACTTTATTTTTCACCCAAACTATTTGGAACCTTTAATATTTTGTGGAGAAACCTTTTTGGCGTATTATTTCAGTACATCTTTGTGGTATTGAGTTGATTAAGTTGCGACACTGCTCAGGACTAATGTTATCTTATTCTGCCTGGAAAAGCTGCCAAAGTGCTTTTTGAAGCTGGGTTTTTTGGCTGCAACTGCTCGTTTTACGATCCCCCAAAGATTTTCAATAGGGTTCAGATCGGGACTTTGAGTTGGCCAATCAAGAATGCTTATTTTTTCCTCAGCAAACCAAGGTTTAACTACCCAAGATGTTTGCTTCGGATCGTTATCATGCTGAAATATCCGCGCTAGTGGTAATTCGTCGTCATAATCTATAGTCAAATTGTTCCGTAGGATGTTCTTATACATTTCCCCAGTCATTTTCCCATCGACATTTTTCAAAGATATGGCAATGCCGGCGCAATATCGATAACATTGTTTTTTAAACGCAGTGGCAATGACGAGCTTCTTTTTTTTCCGTTGTATTTGCTCATTTTGTTTATATTTGAAGTTGCTATATTGAAAATAATATATAATATGGCAAGTTCAAACATAAACTTAACATTAAAAGTTACTGATGATCCTCCCTTTAGCTTAACGTTCACTTATACTTTATTATCCACTTTTAATAATCAAAAACAATCGATCTGCCCATTAAAGTCCTACCTTAAGTTAACGGCAAGTTGTACTAATGGCCCTTAGAATTTATATTATAATGGTATTGAATCCGTTGCGTATATTTGATTACTCCGACACTTACTTGAATCCGTTAAAGAACCTCATAAATAAAAACATTAGATAGTAGGGTGCTATCGATGATATTAAACCGCAAATTCCATCTGCTATTAACGTTGCGATGAGGACAATTTTCCTGCCCTTTGTATCGGCTAAACAACCCCAAAAATATGAACCCAGTAACATACCAAGCATATGCGAGGCTGTTAACCATCCCTTGTCCTGAGATGTCATTTTAAAGTCGCATGTAGCTGAAGGAAGGACAAATGACAAAATCGTCACACCAATAGCTGTATTTAAATAAATGAGGCCACAAATTGTTAACAACAGCAAATGAAATCTTCCAAATCCAGTTAACACCAGAGCATTTTCATAGTCACTTGATAAATTTTCCAGGAAGTCAAGACCTTAAAGGAAAAATTTAATAAATAAAATAATTAAATCGTGTATAAGTGTTTATAGAAAAGTTCTTATAAAATCAAAACCAAATCAGCGGTAATAAGTACATCAAAATAAATTTTATACATTTTTAGAATAAGGGCCATTATTACAACTTGTTGTTAACCAAAGGGACGATTTTAACGGGCAGATAAATTGTTTTTCATTATTATAAGTGGACGATAAGGTAGAAGTGAGTGTTAAGCTAAAGGGAAGATCATCCTACTGGTAACTTTTAAAGTTAAGTTTATGTTTCAACTTGCCATATTATATATTATTTTCAATACGGCAACTTCAAATATAAACAAAGTGAGCATATACCAAAAAAAAAACCCGTCGTTGCCATTGCGTTTAAATAAAACTTGTTTAATTTGAGCAGTGTTATCGACATTGCTCCGCCACTGCCATATTTTTGAAAAAGTTAACTTTATTTTATTATGCATTATTATTTTATTTGCAAGTTGTAATAACGAAAATAAGTTAAAATTAACTTTACCTTTAACTAAATCCAAGTTTCACGTCAAGTTGTAATAATGGCCCTAAAACTCATAACGTATAGTTTCTATGTTCTTAGTTAAACAAGTCTTAGAAATACAAGTAATTAAAAATAAGAGACAAAACAGGAATATCTATTCTCATATTTTTTTAAGAGATTTTTTATTTTTTATTTATTTCTTTAATTTACAAAATTCAAATTTGATGAACTTATAAACGGTCTAAAAGATTAGCTAATGCTAATGCTTATAAACATATTTGTGTACAGAGTAAGAATATTTTTAGTTTTAATAAAACAAACTTAAACTGAAACTCAGTTTGTTTGTTTGTTCGGTTCTTCTTATTAAAGTCTAAAACTCTAATCTGTCACTGGCGCAGTCAGTATTTTAATAAAAATTAATAACAATAACGATAAAAAATGTACACAAATTATTAAAAACTTTTAAATAAACATTTAATGATACTCTATAAAATATGTATTTGTCGGGATGTAAACAAAAATTAAAAAGTTTTAGGCTTTTATTAAAAATTTAAATAATTTCGCTGATCAGAATATTCAAAAGGTTGAAAGAGGCGAATTTGAAATTGCAGATTCACAATTGCGAATTGATGAGAGCGGGGTCAGAATTTTTAAAACATGTTGTCATTTCCAATGGCATAAAGTGGAACCTAAAAAAGATTGAAGCTCTCAAGAATTTTCCAATTCCAAAAAATGAAAAGCAAATAAAGAAGGTTCTATAGAAAAAGTTATGAATGATTTTGTAATAAAAGCCATTGACTATTTGTCTGAAAAAACGGACATAAAGTTGATGTCCATAACAGCGATTATATTAAGGCTTTCGAGACAATAAATCTCCTATATTAAAAATCACAGATTTTACGAAGGGAAGTTCTAAGGGAAGTTCTTACCGATCGTGTTGGGCAATGAAACACTTTCGATCATATTTACTTGGTAGGAAGATAAGGACCACACGCCCATGCGATGGTTGCATGGTTTTAAGGAGCCTAATGTTAAGCCAAAGAGTGAGAAGTAAAACTTGAATGAATTGATTTCGATGTTAAATATATTCCAGGAGAGGAAAATCGTATAGTCGATGCCTTGTCTCGAATGAATTATAACGCATGTCATATGAGCATTATAGCATCCAATTTAAAAACAATGCAGTCAGCGGATGAGGATGGTCCAAATTTCATAACGAAATACCAACAAACTTTTTTCGTAGACGGTTTTCATTTACGCGAGTTCCTGTGTAGAAAGCAAGCCTAAAAATTATATTTTGAAACATATATAATTTAGAGCTATTGTAGATTATATTGGGATGATGCAAGATTTTGTGCAAGAAGTAATTTTGAGCAAGCTTGATCTGTGACAAACAAAGAAAAACCGAATTTTGATAGCTACAAAACTTTTAGAACATAACTTCTTATGGTAGATTTCATAGAAATTGTTTTAACGATACATTTAAAGATGTTGCACCAGGGAATACAAAAAATACAAGCCAAACTTAAGGGGAAATATTATTATCCAAATTATGTTGCATAAATATTAATTATAATTAACGACTGCGATTTGTGTAATGATTATAGCCTATATATACTATAGGCTGTAAAATGCTTTTTAAGGTTACACCTCCTATATTCCAGATAAATATGTTATATATATATATATAAATATTGAGTAGTTAATACATCAATACCATGTGCTCTCCAAGAGCAATTGAAACTGATGAGAATGTAAGACTGGTTAACCGTAGAATCTACGGCGTAGATCGAGTTTTGTATCAAAAATGATACATATTAACTTGTTAGACAATATAACTTTAATTTAGAAAAAGTCAGATGCCCGATTTTTTTCGTTTTGTTACTTTTGTTATTGCCATTACTTTAAACCAAATAAAAAAAGAGCTTTTTAAACAATGTTTAAAAAATTCGGATATATGTATCATTTTTAAAATTTACATTACGGTATTTAATAAAGAATTGAAAGTTAAGTGTTGGATGAAAACGAAGAGGTCGAAGCTCCTAATGTTGAACAGTCTGCAGAAGAAGAAAACATAAGATCGTGTTATGAACTGACGAAAGTATTACCGGCAACATACATGGTAATCCTCTGTTCATCGCCGAAGATGGCACTAGTTGGAGCAGCGAACTGTATGCCGTTTTGTATGGGAAGAGAAAATATTATTAATGTTGTAGACACATTTTTACTGCTTTTCTCATTCTTATCTCAAATTACAAACAAAGATATGCATTATTTCATAGATATTACAGAATGACAACACTTCGGTGAAGTATGTACGTCTACGATAACACAAATAATCGTGTGGAGTGATGAAAAATTTACGCCCGTTCGAAAAACGACCTGAAAATCTTTGCGTTATTTATATTTCCAATAATTTTTTTTGCTATAGATGAGTAACTAATTGAATAAATAAATTTCGTCATTCACAAAAATCTAATTGGCAGTTTTAGATTCAAGTACCTATACATGCTGCATGTGAAGCAGGTACATACAGCCGTACTTGGGGAAACCTGTATCCGGGAAACCAGAGAAGAATCAAAGAAAGGGCCTTGTTATTACATAGCCGATGTTCTAAGGGGTATAATATAATAAGAAACCTTTTTACCTTGCATGACCTTGACAAATTAACAAAATCTACCAATAATTTCAACAATTCCATGTATAGCAAATATGTTTCAAAAGTGATAAATAGCTAGAGTTACAGTAATGGTATTAGGCTTACAGTAATGGTATTAGGCTCTGGGTATACAGCTTGAGATTTCATCGGGTAAGACTGGAATAGGAACAGCTAATGAGAGGCTTCACAAAACGAAGTTAAGGATACAGGCAATGACCAGGAATTCGAACAGTTTTCACTTACAACCATATTGTAATATATTCGACTAATGGGAAGACACCTTGCAATATTTTTTTTTCCACAAATAACCTCCATGGAAGGATGTTAAAAATAATATTAACAGTATAATAACACAGCCCTGCATGGGTTTTGCAAATAAGATGGCTCCAGATGTTTCTGAAGGCATTTTGCGTGCTAAACACGAATCTGGGTTCAAAAACTTTCCATCACGTCAGGTTTTCGAGAAAAACTGGGTTGAAACCCCTAAAAAATAGCGTTTTTGGCCATTTTTGAAAATTTGTAGAGCTAAACACTGGCGTGCTAGAACCATCGCTATTGTCAGAAATTGACAATTGATCTTTGCTCTTTAAAATCAGCTCAAAGCCAAATTGTTCGCATGCACCCTTAAAGTAGGGGGTGGGTTTATATCAAGGGGTGCAAGAGAAAAAGAAACACATTACGGAGGTTCTTAAAAATTAATCAGATTTACTTGAAAATTGTTACTCAGTGGTTTTTGGGGTCACTGATTACAGATCTTCATTCAAATTTAAAAAATTCAAAATGGGTGATGCAATATGGTTTGATTAATTTTTATAAGCCTCGACCGCCATATTGGATCCACCATTTTGAATTTTTTAAATCTGAATGGAGATCTGTAATCAGCGATTACAGATTCCAAGATTCGTGTTTAGCGCGCAAAATGCCTTCGTAAACACCTGCAGCCAAATTTGCAGAGCTGTGTAATTAGATAAAAAACCAAATCCATTTATGAAAGCACAGGTCATAGGCTAAGAGGATGATGACTATTATATTGTTGAATATGAAAAAAAAACACATTAAAATTTAAAATACTTCCATAACATTTCTTATTCTAGGAATCAAAATATTCTAATGACATTCATATACCCAGAAGGAAACGATTGATGGCAATATAATGAACTCAGATTCAAAAATAAGAAAACAGAAATTCAGCAGGCATATGAATTATTAGAAAGGCAATTTAATGAAACCCCATTTTTGCAGGCAACCATGACTAAAATATTCCAGAAAATAGCTAACGCTGAAATAGAATTGTTTAACATTAGACGTAAATACGGACTATGCACTGCCCCAAGGAGTGGACTTAAGTTTTGGCTTAGAAACCTGAACAACGAGGACAGACACGAAATTTAGAACAGATTGAAGGCAATGTAGCATAACACATTAACGCAGGATTTCGTTTACAGTATTCTGTCCCATATAAATAACGATGGACTTCTTTGGGACTTAACGAACGCCATAAATGCGCTACAAAATAAAAAGTTGAAGATATTCAGATGGGTCTGGTTGTAAGTAAACAGGAATTCTAAACACGAGACTAATAAACCCGAATAAATTCTCTAATTTAAGCACAAATCAATGACAACAGGATGGTAAACTGTATTTTATAGCTCAATTAACAGGAATTCTAAGCCCGAGATTAATAAACAATTCAATTCAATTCAAGTTTAGTAGTATTTATAGTATATTTAAATACAATACAAATAACAATTGTTATACAATACAAATAACAATCAAATATTACAAATATTAAATATTATAAATATTATAAATATTATAACTATATGAGTTTAACTACTATTATTTTTAACAAAATTTACATTTCTAAAAACATTGATATTTCCTTCATTCTTCAAACAATTTGACATTTATTGTACATATTCAGTTCCTTATAGTATAATGATTTCTGCATTGCACTGGTATCCGCTCGCTGTTGCCTAAAATCGTTTGCATTTCTCAGTCTGTACGGTTGCGCTTCTTCAACATATTTTAACTGTTCAGTTAGGTACTCTGCTGCTTCTCGTATTTTCATTTTTTGAATAAAATTCAGCGTGTTGAATTCAAATATTTTACGCACATTAAGCCATCTCAGTGCCATAAAAGTAGTTGGTGTAAATCTGTTTAGGTGTAATATAGAACGCATCGCCTTATTCTGTAATTTCTGCAGTCTTGTTGCTCAGTACAGCATGTATATAAAATTGTTGACCATATTCCAAATTCGGCTTCAGCATTGTATTATATATATTAATCGATGTTAACATTGAGACCTTATTTCTCAGCCGTTGAAAGAAACCTATCTTTTTTCCTATTTTTCTAGATATAAACTCTAAATGCTCCTTTAGTGTTAATTCCCTGTCTATTATGAAATCTTGATACTTAATATTGTTGACTTTAGTAGTATGTTTATGTATGTTCTGGACCAATTTTTCCATACAAATTTGGGAGCATGTGTACGCTACAGTCGGCAATGGTCGGTTAGTCGATCGGTTTGTAACATGTAATGTGAAAATGTATGTACTTTCTGTATCAATTTTCCCATACAAATTTAGGAGCATGCCTGCTTTTTTATGTACCTTCTGTATCAATTTTCGCATACAAATTTGGGATCATGCCTCCTTTTTTATATACCTTGTGAATCGGTTTTTCCATACACATTTGGGATCATGCCTGGTTTTTTCAGCAACTTGTATATCAATTTTTTCATATAAATTTGGGATCATGCCTGCTTTTTTATATACCTTTTATTTGTATTGCTTTTTAAACGAATGATTGGACGGACATAATGAGTGTGTGTAACATTTTGAAAGTGTGTGGTTGTTATTTTAATATTCCTAAATATAAATATATGTAGTTGTACATGTTTGCGCTTGACTCATAGTACGTAATTGAATTTTAATATCCCTAAATAGAAACAAAGTTGTACATGTTGTTGTTGTTGTGTTTTTATGTCATAAGGATCTTTAATTTAAAACTGATAAGAAAGGGATGCACTCCTGTGTGGTTGTTTTTTCATTTCATTTTCATTAGTTTTTTATTTTATTAGATTTTTTTTTCTTAGGTGTGTATATTTTATTTCAGATTTTGTTATTTTGTACAATACAATACATAGTATATCTATGGGATATAATAATAGTTAAACATTCGTTTATACGTATTAAAAAGCTTTTGAGTTATTATATATTTTTCATAAAATGTTTGACATCTGCAAATGTTAAAAGATTCTGAGTAAATTTTTTCACAATAATACAAGTGTATGATAAAATTAATATATAAAAATGGATTACTTATTTTACTGCTGCTGCATATCATTGTTGTTTATCAATGTGATTACTATGTCTGTATAATATATCCTCTAACTCAACTGATGTCACCATTTTTCCCCTTCTTTAAAAAGTCAATAGTAGGTTGTGTTAGTGCGGGACGATATACTCTGAATTATTTCATTTCAATTTATATTTGTTGAATGAAAGTTGTAAACACAAGTGCCCACAATTTAATGCATTAAATTTTTGTTTTCGTTCATAATTATATTCAATGGGAAATTTTAAGTAATTGACAATTTCAAGTGGTGGTTGTAAGTTTCCAAAGCTATCAAAGCTTTCTTTATAGTTGTGGTTTTTATAATATGCTACCCAATGTGTTCCCATACCATTTGAATCATCTAAATTAACAATGCCACATTCTTGTTTGAATGGTTTTTTAGGTAAAGAATAACGCATGAAAACATCCCTAAAATGTTTGAGATGTTTACCATATTTTCTTATATGTAAATCTGTTAATGGGCGCTTAGGTAGGATATCTAATAGTTTTTTGGAGCTGGACTATAGTAGAGACCATATCCAGTTTTATATGGTTTTAGATAGAACCCTCTACCTATTGCAATTGATTCCATATATCTATTGTGACGGTTAGCTTCCGCCAATTGTTCTTTTCCATTTTTGAAAGAATTTACTGCTTTGACAATAGCGGATCTTCCGTGTGCTAAACCACAAAGCGCTGATAATGCTGTTAGTACGGGAATAAGTGGAATAAATCCTTTAATTTTCGATGCAGGTATAACTCTCGGTATTATAATGTTTGCTAGCTTTTTCCCTTTAAAATTTAAATGAATAGTCTTTTGAGCTATTTTAACATCATCATTTATATCAAGGAGTTTCTGTCCTTTCAATTATTTTAAAGTTTTTCTCACAGTAGCTGTGAATAATTTCTTATTACCTTTATTCATTTTTCCTTTTATCCTTCTTTTTGAATTCTTTATTTTTTATGTCTCTGCTCCTTCAAACCTAATCCAAATTTCACTTTAGATTACATGGCGTTTGTCACCTGCTTGATGTCTTATGTCTATATTTTTATTTATGTCTTAAAAACAAAAATTGTTTTTGTTTGTTGGTTTTTGTTAGTGCGATATATTTTCATTGCATGTGGTTTTGTCTATTTTATTTTTATTTTTTGTTGTCATGTTTCTGATAAAAATTTTCTACCTCAATGCCTAAATTGTTTATTTGATCAACTAGATCATCATATATTTGTGTTATATATTTTTCGATTACAACATTTTTGTTTTTATAATTAGATTTATTAAAACTTACTCCAAATTTACTAATATAAGACATCTCTTTCACTCTTCTAATAAATTATGTATGTTAGATTCTTTAAGTTCTTCGATTATAGAGATTATTTCGTTTTGATGATTGTTGTGACCAGCACCTTCCGATGAAAGAAGTAAACGTAGTCTGTCAACTAGTTCATTAGGATCATCCCAATGTATGTAATTTCATTTCAGATTATTTAGTGATTTTAGCATTAAACCACTGCCTTTTGTTAAAATGTTTGTTGTTGTTTCGAATAAATGTTTAATTATTCGTATATATTTGAAGGCTCGTGTTCCTTTCACTTTTTCATTAGGTTCATAGCGACGTTTATGTGCATTGGTATGAATTAAAATCTCTTTATATTTTTTCAAATCATTTTTAGAATAATGGAGAGGTTTTTTATGCAATACTAATTCAAATAATCCAGGCGTCATTTTCAATTTCATATTTCCTATCCGCATAGTATTATCTGTATTAATATAAATTTTGTCCTTGCAATATCTCGAAGAGTACGGACGTTTTTTTCTTACGCAGCGCGAGTTATTCAGTGTGTTTATATGTAATAGGTGACAAATTTTTTAAACACAAAGAAATAACAACAACAACTAGTGATTAAAGAATAAAATACCTAACGGTATTTTATATATACCTTTCATATTCTAAAAATAGAAATTACAAAAAACCATTTATTGTGACTTTTTTGCAAACAAAAATATATGAACAGTGAAACAGAAAAAAACATTTTTTTAATGAGTTGTGAAAACTTCAATAGTGTGCAACTAGCCGAAATGCTTACTATGTTATGAATGCTAGCAACGAAAATATTATTTACCCGCAATACAACAGAAATTATTTAACTGTGAAACCGAAAATAAGTGCGGTATTAAGTGCAAGTGCACCTAATTTAAATAAATGTGTCGAGCAAAGCTCAAGCGATACAAAGAATTTATTTAATTTAAATAAAAAACAATGAAGAGGCTTCCTCTTCCTCGTCGGCAACAAATACCGTAGGCCCAAAACCAAAGGACGGTGACCACATAGATCATAGTCAGAAATCGAAAGTCCAAGTAGGTATAGATCGATATATTCAAGTGCTTAAAAGAGGCCGAAGTCCTAAATCTGTGAACATAGCACCAGCTGCAAAATTATCGAAAGATGCAGAAAAACCAAATTCGCGAAATCGTTTCGCCCTTTTACAAGAATCGAATGATGCCCCAAATTCTGCAACCAAGTCTTCCAAGCCTCCTCCAATTTATTTAAGAGAAAAAAATATAAACAATTTAATTAAATTGTTAATTGCACTGATTGGAGTAAATTCGTTTTTCGTTTCCCCAATTAAACGTGGTCAAATTGATGAAATGAATACAAGTAAACCACGAGAACGAATATCGTAAACTCGTTTCAGAGATTGAAAACCTCAAAAACAAATGTATACATATCAGCTGAAAAGTGCAAAAGGCCTCCAAGTCGTTATAAAAGGCATCGATTCGTATGTCGACCCTGAAGAAATAAAATTTAGTCTCATCAACAAAGGCTTTATAGTTAAATCTGTTTCAAATATTAAAAATAAAGAAAGGATCCCTCAGCCTTTATTCCGAGCAGAATTAGAGCCTGGTGATGTTAAACTTAAGAAAAACGAAACGCATCCAATATATGGCCTACAATTTTTTATGCATCGAAGAGTCACGGTCGAAGAACCTCACAAGCGATCCGGACCCGTACAGTGTTTAAACTGCCAAGAATTTGGACACACCAAAACTTATTGCATGTTACCTCCTGTTTGTGTTATTTGTGGCGATCTTCACAACACGTCAAAATGTGACAAACCAAAGAACGACTCCATAGTAAAGAAATGCAGCAATTGCGGAGGCAACCACAGTGCCAACTATAGGGGTTGCCCTGTTTTTGATATCGTCAAACGCTGCTCGGTACACAAAACTGTACCTGCCCAGCCAGCAAAAATACATACTCTAATTAATTCGCCACAAGCACAGGCAGTCAATAGCCAGTTTACATATGCCAAAATTTTAAAGTCTAATCAACAAACAGCACAAAAAGAGTTGCCAACTAAAGAAAAATCGAACTCCAATTTCAGCCGTCTTGAAGGGATGATGGAAAATATTTTACAAACCAAGAATCAATTCATGACGAGTATGATGCAGGAAATGCAAAAAATGCAGACTTAGCTTCTATAAGCCATATTAAGTAGGCCATGAACTCTTTACGAATTGGTTTCTGGAACGCAAACGGCATTCGCCAACATGAAGACGAGTTGGAATGTTTTCTAATCAATCAAAAATAGATGTCATGTTGATTTCTGAGACCCGTATGACATCTAGAAGCTTTTTTAAAATACATGGATACAATTTTTATGACACCAAAGACCCTAGAGATAGATCATGTGGTGGCTCCGCAATATTAATCAAATCGAGAATTAAACAAAAAATAAAAATTATCTCCAAGCGACAAATATCTGTATTGAAAAATTTTATTACAATCTTGTTATTTTATCAGTATATTTTCCGCCTAGATTTTCAATAACAGAAAATCAATACAGAGACTTTTTCAAATCACTGGGTCCTCGTTTCATAGCGGCTGGCGATTATAATGCCAAACATACATTCTGGGGCTCACGTCTCATTAGCCCAAGAGGTAGTATTTTATACGATTCCATTTACAAAATGGATCTAAATATCGTTTCAATTGGGAAACAAACTTATTGGTCAACTGACCAGCAAAAAATACCCGACGTCATTGACTTCGGCATCACCAAAAATATACCTGTTGAACGAATCGAGGTTGAAGCTTCACTGGATCTATCTTCAGATCATTCCAAACTGAAGCAGGAGATTTATTTTTTAAAAAACGAATATATTGGCTAAAGTACAAAAAATATATTAGCTCTCATTGTACAGGAAACCTACTTCTAAGAACACCAGAAGATATTGATGCCGCTAGTAATAGCCTGAGTGGACACATGAAGCTAGCAGCTCAAAATGCTTCTTCCTCCTATCGTCAGACTAGATACACCAAAGTTTTTTCGGCAGATATAGAACACTTTTTATCCGAAAAAAGGAAAGCTAAAAGAGAATTGCAATTGCACAGATCACCACATCTTAAAGCAAAATTAAAAACTAGTACAAACCAGCTCAGAAAAGTTTTACAAACGCAAACGGAAGCATCTCTGAGAGAATACTTGCAAAGTCTAGATGCGACTCAACAATCCAGTTATTCATTATGGCGATCAGTTAAAAACCTGAAAAGACCCATAACGGCAACTCCCCCACTGCGTGATTCCAGAGGATGTTGGGCAATAAATGACGCTGACAAAATTAACCTTTTTGTTAGTCATTTAAAAAAGTTTTCACTCCCCATTCATTTATTGACATTAGTGATTTACCACCTGTAGTGGCTCGACCTCCAGTAAAAATAAAATTAGAAATCAAAGAGAAAATTTGAATGCAAAGAAAGCTCCCGGATTCGACGAAGTCAGCCAAAGATGCTTATCGAGTTGCCCCGTATAGCAAAGAGAATTATCCTTTATATTTTTAATGCCATTTTGCGTCTCGAATACTACCCGCCAGCATGGAAAGTTGCTCTAGTTAAAATGATTCCTAAGCCTGGAAAAAATCCTTCGAAAGTGGAATCTTATAGACCTATAAGTCTATTACCAACTATGTCAAAACTGTTCGAAAAATTGTTAATTAACAAGCTGACACCTATTCTGGACCGAAACAACTGTATTTCCAATCATCAATTTGGCTTTAGACGACAACATAGTACTATTGAGCAAACACACCGATTGGTGCAAGAAATAAGAAAAGCCTTTGAAGAAAAAAATATTGTTCAGCGCTATTTATTGACGTCTCTCAAGCATTCGACAAAGTATGGCATGAAGGTCTTTTATCGAAATTGAAGCAGATTTTACAATTGAATTTTTTCAACCTATTCCTAAAATATGTTATCGATCGAAATTTCATAATTAAAGAAGGAGATTTTTTAAGTTACCCTCAACTTATAAAAGCTGGCGTTCCACAAGGCAGTATGCTAGGACCAATTTTATATTTGTTATACACCGCAGATATGCCTACAAGCAGTATTACACATACATCAACTTTTGCTGATGATACGGCTTTTCTTTGCACCCACAAAAATCCAAAAGATGCCTCAAGTCAATTACAGCACCATGCTACCCAGGTGGAGATATGGGCTAATCAGTGGGGAATTAAAATCAATGAACAAAAATGCGTCCACATCACCTTTACCCTAAGGAAAGAAACGTGTCCGCCCATCAGTATTAACAACCAGAGGGTGCCGCAAATAATCATGTTAAATATCTCGGTATTCACTTGGATAGACGTCTCACATAGAAATATCACATCGATGCAAAATTGACCCGAATGAAACTGAAAGCAGTCCAAATCAATTGGCTTATCGGTAGAAATTCCGTTATTAGCCTCGATTGTAAACTCTTGCTATACAAATCTATATTGAAGACAATATGGAGCTTTGGTATCCAGTTATGGGGCACGGCTTCTGCTTGTAATATTGAAAAAATACATCGGCGTCAAAATAAAATCCTACGAATGATAACTGCCGCTCCTTGGTATATTAAAAACAACAATATTCATAAAGACCTTGACGTCCCACTGGTCAAAAGCGAAATCTCAAAATATTTGACCAAATATTTAAAGAAGCTGGAAATACATCAAAATCCTCTCGCTAGAAACGTCCTACAACATCGTGGACATACCCGCTTGAGAAGGAGGGACACCATCGAACACAGATGATTTATTCACAAATTATGCATTATATTATTGTTTTTATTAACATTTGAAAATTAGAATTTTTGTCTGGCACTGGCTGGACTTCAATATTTATTAACTTTAAACTTAAGATTTGAACACTTATTGTTAGTTCATAAAAATGAAGATACAATAAAAACTATCGCAAGAAAAAAAATCTTGATTAAAACCATAAATTTTATCTAATTTCTTATTATTAATAAGTGAATGAATATTTTCAAATAATGGAGAGTTTTTGATCAGCTTTAAACGTTGTTTTCTTTTCAAGTTTTTCATACATATACTTGATACTGGTCTATTGTGATGATAGTTTTTTCATCATCATTGTCATCAGTTGACATATTTTCATATTGAAAATCGTTATTATAACCACTTACATCATCATAATCGTCGTCATCATCAATAGTGTTGTCTATAGCCTTATGCTTATATTCAAGTTTTCCGATGATTTCATTATCACCATTTACGTCATAATAATCATTATTATCATCAATAGTATTGTCTATATACATATCCTTATGTTTATCTTCAATTTTTCCAATGACTTTTTAAGTGGTTTTGTTATTGGTTGAAAGGTATCTTCTAATAAATTAAGTCTGATTCAGTTTAATATATTTTAACTTTTCCTTTAGAACAGCTCTAGTCTTTACAAGATCTTCTAACATTTTATTATGATAATTTTTAGACATTATAATAATTTTTATATATTGATTTTGATCTGCTTTGTATCTGCTCACGATCTGCTTTATATCTGCTTACGATCTGATTTATACCTGATCACGATTTGCTTGTCGTCTTGTGTCTATATCTTCTTCCAATCTTACACTTATTAGGTTTTTTGTTTTGACTGTGGTTTGTAACCATTTTTTTTTGTTACTTTCATACCTCTTCGTATGAAACACTGTAACTGTACTAGCAAGCTATACAAGCTGTACTAGCTATACTATATAGATTGTATAGCGGTGAAGTGGTGATAATAACGATTCTCAATATGAAAATATGTCAACTGATGACAATGATGATGAAAAAACTATGATCACAATAGACCAGTATCAAGTACATGTATGAAAAACTTGAAGAGAAAACAACGTTTAAAGCTGATCAAAAACTCTCCATTATTTGAAAATATTCAATCACTTATTAATAATAAGGAATTGGATAAAATTTATGGGTTTAATCAAGATGTAGACGGTGGTTGGAGATATGGCAAAGAAAAATTAATATTTAATACAGATAATACTATGCAGATAGGAAGTACGAAATTGAAAATGACGTCTGAATTATTTGAATTAGTATTTCATAAAAATACTCTCCATTATTCTAAAAATGATTTGAAAAAATATAAAGAGATTTTAATTCATACCAATGCACATAAACGTCGCTATGAACCTAATGAACAAGTGAAAGAAACACGAGCCTTCAAATATATACGAATAATTAAACATTTATTCGAAACAACAACAAACATTTTAATAAAAGGCAGTGGTTTAATGCTAAAATCACTAAATAATCTGAAATGAAATTACATACATTGGGATGATCCTAATGAACTAGTTGACAGACTACGTTTACTTCTTTCATCGGAAGGTGCTGGTCACAACAATCATCAAAACGAAATAATCTCTATTATCGAAGAACTTGAAGAATCGAACATACATAATTTATTAGAAGAGTGAAAGAGATGTCTTATATTAGTAAATTTGGAGTAAGTTTTAATAAATGTAATTATAAAAACAAAAATGTAGTAATCGAAAAATATATTACACAAACATATGATGATCTAGTTGATCCAATAAACAATTTAAACATTGAGGTAGAAAATTTTTATCAAAAACATGACAATAACAAAAAATAAAAATAAAAGAGACAAAACCACATGCAATGAAAATATATCGCACTAACAAAAACCAACAAACAAAAACAATTTTTGTTTTTAGGACATAAATAAAGATATAGACATAAGACATCAAGCAGATGAAATTTTAGCTGAAAAGGCCTGCAAAGAACGTGCTAACGCGTGGTTTGTGACAAACGCCATGTAATCTAAAGTGAAATTTGGATTAGGTTTGAAGGAGCAGAGACATAAAAAATTAAGAATTCAAAAAGAAGGATAAAAGGAAAAATAAATAAATGTAATAAGAAATTAATCACAGCTACTGTGAGAAAAACGTTAAAACAATTGAAAGAACAGAAACCCCTTGATATAAATGATGCTGTTAAAATAGCTCAAAAGACTATTCATTTAAATTTTAAAGGGAAAAAGCTAGCAAACATTATAATACCGAGAGTTATACCTGTATCGAAAATTGAAAAATTTCTTGGATTTCAGCGCTTGGTGGTTTAGCAAGCGGAGGATCCGCTATTGTCAAAGCAGTAAATGCTTTCAAAAATGGAAAAGAACAATTGGCGGAAGCTAACCGTCACAATAGAGATATGGAATCAATTGCAATAGGTAGAGGGTTATGTCTCAAACCATATAAAACTGGATATGGCCTCTACTATAGTCCAGCTCCAAAAAACTACTAGATAACTTATCTGAGCACCCATTAACAGATTTAGATATAAGAAATAATGGTAAACATCTCAAATACTTTAGAGGTGTTTGTTTTCATGCGTGATTCTTTACTTAAAAAACCATTCAAACAAGAATGCGGTATTGTTACTTTAGATGATTCAAATGGTATGGAAACACATTTGGTAGCATATTATAAAAACCACAACTATAAGAAATGCTTTGATAGCTTTGGAAACTTACAACCACCACTTGAAATTGTCAACTACTTAAAATTTCCCATTGAATATAATTATGAACGAAAACAAAAATTAAATACATTAAATTGTGGGCACTTGTGTTTACAACTTTTATTCAATAAATATAAATTGAAATTAAATAATTCAGAGTACATCGTCCCGCACTAACACAACCTACTATTGACTTTTTAAAGAAGGGAAAAAATGGTGACATCAGTTGAGTTAGAGGATATATTATACAGACATAGTAATCAAAATGATAAACAACGCACATATATACATAATTGGTCATTACAACCCTTCAGTCAGGATTACGACCTAGTTTCTTACACCAATTATGTTGTGTGTGTTAATTTTATACATGGGACCTACAGTTTAAAGTCGACTCCGAACGACAAATTTTTTGAGAAACTTTTTCATGGCAATTTTATTTACTCTCAGAGTTTTTGCCAGAAATCTGCTGAGAGGAAGTAACCGAAGAAATACTTTTTGTATTTTATTTTGATGTCTGGCCTGGTCCTCGAACCCTGGCTTTTCGTCCAATAAGCCAACACACTACCTACTAGACCACGGCGACTTCAATAAACAACATGTTGGTTTATTTTTAAGTCTTATCAATGAATTAAGAATATGCAGCGGTAGTAAAATAAGTAATCCATTTTTATGTATTAATAATATCATACATTTGTATTATTGTGAAAAAATTTACTCAGAATCTTTTGACATTTGCAGATGTCAAACAAAATCTGAAATAAAATATACATACCCAAAAAAAATATACATACCTATACATACTCAGGGATGTTGATGAAGACGTAATACATTTTAAAAGTAATGGGTAGTAAATTCAATTATGTAAAAAACAGTAATTCTACTTATGCGTGAAAAAAATAAAAAAACAACCACACAGGAGTGCATCCCTTTTTTATCAGTTTTAAATTAAAGATCCTTATAACATAAAAACACAACAACAACAACATGTAGAACTTTGTTTCTATTTAGGAATATTAAAATAACAACCACACACTTTAAGAATGTTATAGAATGTTACAATACAGATAAAATGTACATAAAAACCGGCATGATCCCAAATTTATATGAAAAAATTGATGTACAAGGTCCATAGAAAAGCAGTCATGATCCCAAAGTTGTATGGAAAAATTGACACACAGGTAAATAAAAAAATTTGTATGGGAAAATTAATACAGAAGGCACATAAAAAAGCAGGCATGCCCCAAAATTTTTATGGGAAAATTGATACAGAAGGTACATACATCTGCGCATTACATGTTACAAACCTATCGACTAACCGACCATTGCCGACTGTAGCGTACGCATGATCCCAAATTTGTATGGAAAAATTGGTCCAGAACATACATAAACATACTTCTGACCTTTTCAATTACTACATTATTTATTTTAAATGAACTATTAGTGTGAATATTAATTTCCATTAACTTTGTTTTATTTCATTTGATTTCAATTTGTTTATCTTCAACCATCTATTTATATTATCCATATCTATTTTAATATTTTCATAACATTCCTTACACGTTGTACACTCAGTAAAAATGAGTGTATCATTTGCATATAAAACTATCTCGCATTTCTCCATCACATTTTCAATACCGTTGATGTATATTATGAACAATAAAGCTCCTAATAGCGAACACTGTGGGACACCAAAATCATTCTCACTCATAATCGACTCAACATCATCACCTATGCTATTTATCTACGCCTCGTTAGATATGAACTAAACCACTTTAATTCTCTATCTTTAATGCCATAACATGAAAGTTTTTGAAGTAAAATATCAATATCTATTGTTTCAAAAGCTCTTTTGAAATCTAAAAAAATTGCTAGAACTTTGCGATCATTCCCTATAAATTTCCATCTATTTATTACATAGTTAATTGCCGTCTCACATGAATACTATTTTCTAAAGTCTGACTGATATTTCGTTAGTAGGTTATGTTTCTCAAAATATTTCTTCTTTCTTGGTTCTTAACTATCTTCTCAATAATTTTCTCACATGTTCTTAGGGTATTTATTGGGTGATATTCCTCACATTTATTAGTATTTCTAATCTTCTCAACAGGCGTAACCATCGATTCCTTCCAGCTCTCTGGGAATATTACAGTTTACAACGATCTATTTACAATTCTGACCCAAATATTATCAACTTTGTTCCAATTGTCCAAATGTTCCAAATGCCAGTTGATATTCTCTTGTAGTCTTTCTTTTTTTTCCATACATATATTCTCTAATTCCATTAATGATATTGCACGAATATTAAATCTATAGTTTGAAGCCTGTACATTATTCTCATAATGTACATTCTCAATTGAACTACGTTGGATTTCCCTAATGCTATTGATGAAAAATTCAAGGAACCTATCAGCAATTTCCAAATTGCTATCACATTTTTTATCGCATTCCTAATACTAAATTCTTAATCCTATTCCACATCTCCTTCTGGTTTGTGTTTATTTTACTATTTATACAATGGTTTTTTGAATTTACTACTTTAACTTTATATAAGCTCCTCATTGTCTTATAGTTACACGATGCATCAATACTGTTCTCCATAATGGCTTTTTTATATTTTATAATTTGATCCGTTGTTAAGACCCTGAGTTCACTATTGAACCATTCATTCCCTTTTTCCCTGTTTAACGCAACCCTATTTTTAGGCGTATAACATTAAGTTTCTAGTAAATTCATTCACTATCTGTTTTAAGCCATTGCAAAAAATTAAAAAATTACATTTTGGCCAAAAAAACTGAATTTTAAACCAATGTGCATTGTCATTAAGTATGCTGACTAATCTAGTTCTATAATAATCTATACCAATCTATGTTGAAGTCTGCAGCTATTCCAATCTCATAATTTTCTTTGCATACTATGTTTACCTAAAAACGCACATAAAGCATCACAAAATTCTGCTTTTTGGCCACTTGGTAATCTATAAAACTATTATATTATCGAAATTTTATATACATTTTTATTATATTATAATTTTTTATTTATTATAACTATTATATCTATCGAAATTTGTTCACACTTAGGCATAAATGCACCTATCCAAAACTCATGTTCCCTTATAGATTCTCGAATTTTACTTATCTGCCAATGCTTTCTAAAATATAATATGAGCCCCCCGGTTATAGACGAACCCAATAGAAAATAGTAATGGTCATAATTCACTATTTCTATTTCTCTATCATTAATTACCTCCGTTTGATGAGTTTCTGATAGAACTATAAACTCTTTTCTTACTGTATCTCCAACTGATTAAAATTGTTCAATAATCCTTTAATATTAGTGTATATACCCATTATGTAGCATGGTTGCTAAACAGCTAATACTATTCTCTTTTTTTTCAAATAAAGTTTATTTTGATATTCTGGACAATCTCTATGATTCGTACTATGGTTTTCATCTCGATCCAAATTCAATCTCTTATTGTCCCTTATATAATTAAAGCATTTATCTATTATTTCCTTGTTACAATCCCTACTCTTATGGTTTCCGTGACATTTAAAGCAAACTTTAGCCTTGTGGCTGTAATGTAAAATTGGAAACCAATTTTAAAGTTGTTTTGTTTAATGTCAAGTCTTTTTCAAGCTAATATTTATATATATATTTACCATTCCCTTTTAGATGAATTCGATATTAGGCGGTGGTGGTTTGAAGTAGACCATTCCGAGCAGAATGGCATTCAAGCTTTTGGGTGCGGCCACCCCTTCTTTTCGGTTTATTTATCTTTTGGGTGTATTCGGCGCTTCTGGGTTTTGTGTAATCCTCTGTGTGCGGCTTCTGTATTCCTCCAAGGTTATTGGATGAGGAACCTATCCTGGTGGAAATACCTTCATGCCTTTTTGCTAGGCGGATCTTCCTTCAGGCAACTGACGGATTTTTGGCTGTCCGTCAGGATATAATATAAAAATTTATTTTGGGTGCTTTTTAAGCACACCAGTTATTGGTTCCCTAAACGTAGCACACAAAGGCCTAGGCAGGATTGTCCTGTTTTGTTGTTGTTTGTGGGTGCTTCATCAACTAGCACCCTAGGACTGGCAGGATCGCCATGTAAAATAGGAAATCAATTTTAAAGTTGTTTTGTTTTATGCCAAGTGCAGCAGAAGCGCACAGTTTGACTGTAGGTTATAAATTGCTTCTTATCACTAAAATTACTCAGAATTTTTACATAAATAATGCTGATCGAGCATTATGTCTACAGTAGAAGGTATAGCAAGAATTTTAACCAATTATTAAGAATATAAAAATATGAACATGTCCAACACTAACAGTGTTGATAGCATTGACTATTAAATTGCAAACGCAAGCAAATTGATCGTTGCTTGATTTTCCCAAAACAGAAGTGATAGCAACAATGTGTGTGTATGTACATATGTACGTTTGTATTTTTATAACAAAATAATTGTTTCAAACATGCGTCGGCACCGCTGGCATTATGAACATACTACAGTAACCTAGACACTTATAGCATTGCGTCACCGCCGTGCCATCATAAGCCCTGCATCTTTCCCATCCAATATAAACTTTCTGGCATGAAATAACTCTATTATATGAGTATTGATCTCTTTTTATTCTCGCATTAAATATTGTCCTACTCTTTAGCGTTGTTTCAAATATTTTTATTATTTGTATTGCACTATTTTCTAGAACTCCATTCTGATTCTTCAGATTATCTATCAAATCTTCCTCGGGCAATTTAAAATTCATATGTGTTATAACAATCTACATCTCTACCTGTTTTAGGATTTTTATCTCATAATCTTTACTTATCTCATTCTCTATTGCTTCTTTAATTTTCTCCCTCTTAGCGATATTTTCACTCCGTATAACTACGGTACCATTCCTCCGATTCTCAACACTAGTTATTTTAAAATTAATTGATTCGATCTTCCTATTTAATTCGGCTTTAGTTTTCTCAATACTCTGTTTCTCCTTCTGTTTGATTATTAGTGGGACATTTTTTGACACATCTGGCATATATCCTTAGCAGCAACTTGTGCATATGACATATTTGTTTTGACATCTGTCTTCTTTACAATTTTTGAATTTCGTTGCACATTTTCGTATTTGTTGACTCAATTTTCTCACATATACATATCTTTGTTGCATACTTTTATTGTGTTACATACTTCTTTATTTTTGTTTTCATGTTCCATTATCACTCCATACAGACTTTTTTACCTCTTCAATATTTTTGTGATTCATCTATTTTCTTTAATCTCTCTTCATATCTTCTTTCGATCACATGTAACAGTTGTTTTATTTCGTTTTCATTCTGTTTAAGTGCTGTTTCAAATGTTCCCTTATATTCGACTAAGTTCTTTTTATTTTTGTTTACATTTTGATTCTCTTCAATTGCCATATCTACATTATGGATATATTGGAGGCAATCGTCACACATAAAACGTAAGTAATTGCCAGAATCCAATATGCCAATAGAGTATTGGTCCATTCCCGAGCATTTTTTGGAACTGTGGAATACCTTTTTACACACACCTTCACACATTATTCCTGATTCCCAATCGGATCGCTGTTTTACATTGGTGGCATTCAGCCATCTGTTTATTCCTTTTCTTCTCACAATAATTATAATATTTCTATTGTCTTCACATGCAAAATTTGCTTCAATTTGCGGAATAAAATCTGTAATTTAAACACAAATCAATGACAACTGGAAAGTGAATTTTATTTTATAGCCGAAATTCCCAACACAATGAAAACTTGTCCAATTTTAAAGTGAATTCCATTTCCTACAGCTGAGGTCATACTGAATTGAGTTTCAACATGAATAGGAAACTAACAAATATTGACAATCTGAGGCGGGAAGCTCAACAATTAAGTATCGTGAAGACAAGTGTACCAAAAATTTGCTTAACAAAACAAAATTGAAAAAATTATCAGGTAGACTTGTATCTTTCCGACTTTAAAATTCGGATTTACAATTGAAATTGAAGAACTGTTTTTTAATCCTTTAATGATAATTTACCCTATGTTAACGATATTTCCAATAAGACTTTGAATCAATTACCTAATACATGTTTAAGTGAATTGAAAGTAAGCTTGTATGAGAGGAAAACTTGAAATGATGTTGCTTATCGTTACCATAATATAGGAAGGCGCTCACTCGGTTTTGTCCAAAATTAAGTTTTTTGCATACTTTGGTAGAGAATCCCCAAATACACCACTGATATATAAAATAACAAACCAAAAGGCCCTAAATCATTTTAGTAATACCACTAAGCATTGGTATGAGTTGGATTTATTTAATTTTTAAAAATGCTTATTTTATATTACGAGCCTCATTTAAGCATCGAAATAATGACTGAAGCATCCAATGAATGTACTTCAAAAAGAAAGAATAAAGCAAAAAAAAACCAGAGTGCAACAAAATATCAATTAAACAAATCGAATGAAAGGTGACGGATATGACATTGCATCTAAGAAAGGAATTTTTAATAAACCAGTAAGAACGTTGCTCGTCACGATTCTGTGGAAAAGCACATTAGAAACAAAAGTGTTTATATGTTACCAGCCTTTAAGCTTCATAGATAAAAAATGAAAAAAAAAAAATGTTCAGAAAATACGATACGATCCAAATTGTAGAATTGATTCAAACAAGTTATTCTCAGTGTTGAAAATAACGCGATGATGGTTCGTAATTAGGTTAATAATAGCGAAAAGCACGACACACAAATACGACGCGAAAATACTTCAAATCTGAGCATCCAATCCGAAGAAAGAAAGAAAAATAAAAAGGAAACGATTTTGTTCTCTTGTTAGGAGATTTACGTGATTTATTTAATCGAAAGTAATTAAAATTGAAATATTAAATCCTATCCCATTTTTGCAGGATATAAAAAACGTCGAGCCATTGTTACGTGCAGTGTTTTGTACGGACATGCAAGCTGTTACATTAGTACACCAGTGCCTCCTACTATAAAATATAATTCCAGGTACATAATTTTTCAATTTACAAAATTGTCACATATGAATCCGATAATTATGTATGGGATGAAACAGACGACAATCGCGAGCCTTCAATGTCCACCGCTAAGTATTTAGAAAATTTTATTGTTGATTCACCAAACAATCTACGTGTAATTCTTTATTCCCAACTTTATGACCGATTTGGATTGTTGTATTACAAAATGAAACCGATGTACAAGGAAAACATTGAAGACATTGTTCGAAGGTGACTTCATAAACAAAGAATTGCAATAAATATAAAAATTTTAACAAAACTTACAAATGTTTGTTTCTTTCGATTGTCACCAGTTTTATGATAGTTTACCTTCCAAATGTAATACTTATTTTCTTTTCACGATATACATATGTATTTCGTTTATCCTTTCTTGTTTTGGTTTTTAAGAAGAAACTAAGGAAAATACCACAACATTAAATTGATTGAAGACCTTCATAAAAATCTGTGTAAACAAATTGTTTTTTTTATTTTTAAGTTGTTTTTAAGTTTTATTAAGTTTTAAACTTTAGTTATGGCCTTTTTATATTAAGCTTCGTTATGTAATTTTAAGAATTGCAATAAATATAAAAATTTTAACAAAACTTACAAATGTTTGTTTCTTTCGATTGTCACCAGTTTTATGATAGTTTACCTTCCAAATGTAATACTTATTTTCTTTTCACGATATACATATGTATTTCGTTTATCCTTTCTTGTTTTGGTTTTTAAGAAGAAACTAAGGAAAATACCACAACATTAAATTGATTGAAGACTTTCATAAAAATCTGTGTAAACAAATTGTTTTTTTATTTTTAAGTTGTTTTTAAGTTTTATTAAGTTTTAAAGTTTAGTTATGGCCTTTTTATATTAAGCTTCGTTATGTAATTTTAACAATTATTATAGTTTAACTAATTTTGTACCTGGTAGGTAATTAGGTTGGAGTGGTAGCATTGATACCAAAAGCTCACTTGACAGGAAAACGCAGTGTCTCTACTGACCAAATTCCACCAAACTAGGAATGAAGTTGGTCAGCGCAAGGGCTGAACAAATTTTATATTTGGTTTTTAATTTTTTTCAAATTACCCTACATCCACTTTGTATCTTCAGTTATTCTATTAAATGGTATGAAAATTACAGATCAATACTAAATTGTGAAACTGTAGATTTTGTTGCATAAAACAATAAAGAAATAGGCAAATAAAATAAGAATTACCTGGTAGTATCTAATAGATGTATTGAGAACTGTCATCAAATTTTATAACATCTCTGAATTACTGGTATACTATATTTCCGATTAAAGAACAAGTTTAAATCCTCATCATATTGAACCGCTCCAATCAATATAAGGATGAGATTTACACATTTGTTAATTGACTAAAATTTTAAAAATACATTAGCGCAAATAATGTTCACCTAGGGACACCAGAGTATTCGGATGCTAAAATATTTTAAATGAAAATGTCAAACAGATTACAATTGGCTGTAAAGAAAATATGACTGGAGTAATTCACAAATCAACTAATTCCTGACAATACCTGGAATCTCAAAAACGGAAAACTTAGTTGGGCCTGATGGTATACCAAAGTCAAATTATATATAATAGTGGCTTCCGACAAAGAATCTTTAAAGACTATTTTACGAAATAACACTTGCGGTCGAGCGAGCAATGATGAGGACAATGGTAGCCCCTTTGTCGATTACCTTAAAACTATTGATACTCCGAATTTGAGCCGATTTACTACCTATTGTTGTTGCGCCTTTAATGTTCATAAATTGTATGTTTTAAGAGATCAAAAGTACTATTGCCGGCATCAATCCGAATATATTCATGAGGATTTATCTTTTTTTTTCAATGCAATTTTACGACCTGAATATTATACCAAGAATGGAAAAGTTGTATTTCAAAAAAGATTGGGGTGAAAAACCAGACGAATCGTTCGAAGTGTTCGCCAGGAAAATATGTTGATACTGTCGCGTTATTCATGGAATTGCTTGATAGAGTTTTAAAAGAGATTGCTTGATAGAGTTTTAACAGAGATTAAATTCTAGATCCATCAACTGACAAGTGGTGGTGGTGGTGGAACTTCGGGCGTCTTTAATTTTTCTTTCGGGCGTACTATGAAAAAGGGTCAATATTGAGGGAAAACACTTTCCTTTTAGTTTCAGGGTTTTTTTATCACTTTTAATAATTTTATTTATTTTCAATGTTTCACAAAACAACAATTTTCTTTTTACTATTGAACAAATTTATTTGAACTTAAAATCCAATATTTAAAACCCAATTATATACACTACGACTGAATGCCTTACAAAATTAATCACTTCTATTTTGAAAGATCTAAAACGTTCAAGATAACATGATAGAATGAATTCAAAAACAATTCAAGTAACACAAAACGCTAATTTACAGAAAGCTTAAATACATATGTATAATAATATAGTGCCCTCTATTGATAACTTCTCATCATTCAAACAATCCCATTTATGTTCATGTAAAAATTTCGTTGATTAATGAGTATATATAAAAAAGGATTAAAAAATAAATTAACACCAGGAATAAAGGTATAGTCCTATATATAATCTGATCTGGAGATGGAAGATGTAGTATCTTCCATTATTTAACGATAGTGTCGCGAAAGTTTGATGTGTTAGAAGAACCCATTATTAGATATTCTATTTGCTAGAGCCAATTTCAATTAACTACTTGATCAAATTTGTTACTTACGTCAGATACAATTCTGGTCTCTAGGTTTTTTGCACTGTTATTTTTTTATAAGCAATGAGATGTTTTTGTCAACACTTTTACATTTAAATAGACAAAACTTAACTTTAAATAAAATTTATTTGTTGTCGGTGTATTTTGGTCGGAAACAAGAGCTGCAGTGTGGCTCATTTTTAGACAAATGTGGCTGCGGTAGTTTAAGGCGTTCCATTGCAAGTAATTGGAGTGATCAGGTGTTTCTAAGAAAGTTGTACATTTTCGGTTTTAACCGCTCATATCTTGAGATCGTTACGTGTGTTTGTTTTGCCGACTTGGATTATTTTCTAATTAGGGAGCTAGAGGCAGCTAACCATAACTGGATAACTTAACATCACATTGGTTTGTGAAGTAAATTCTACAGTATCGATATTCTCAAATAGTCTATCAAGGTAAATGCCGAGATATTGCACGTGCGAGTATTGAGACACTATTTGGATATTTATAGGGACGGGCATGATTGCTTTCGTATGAATGTTACGTGAACACAGTTTTGTTTATTGACTTTTATTCTCCATATACTACAAGACTTCTCTACCTTGAAAATTTGTTTCTGTAGGTGGCAAGAAGGTCCGTGCATGTCCTCATGCATGCTTATAAAAGCGATGTAATCAGCAAAGATATAAGAGAGGGTATAACTGATCAAAGGAATATCCAAAGTATATATACAAAACTGGTTCCTCGTTGTACACCGACTGGAATGCACTAAAATACGCAACTTCATACATTGCAAATTGTCGATTAACAATATAGCTTTCCGCTTTTATATTGACAAGGCTTAGGAAGCATTTTCACGAGAGTAGTCTTCCGCTCATGAGAGTAATATCCAAGTAATAATATGTTAATAAAAATTTACATTATAATCCCCAGTGCAATACAAGGAAAGTCTATAAGAATCTTCGTGCACATTTTATCAACTCCTGAAGATTGTTGAGGGTTAGCTCACTGAATTTCTCGAAACTCGAATCTTAGTGAACAAGAGAATTATCAACTATAGATAGAGGTTAATAACATATTGTCTTTTCAACCTGGTTTCTTGCCTAATCACTGCCCTTAAAAAACATGGTTGCTCGCCACAATGAACCATTTGACTTTGTTGCAGCAAAAAATATTCTTCTCGTGTCTACGGAAAACTGCTATTATACCCCTTCTGAAGCGATGAGAGGCTTGTTTATGTCCGTTATTGAACACCATTACTCATCCATATCGTTAGTATAATTCGCAAAGACGCTAAGTCCACCTTTTTCCAAAATTGAGATTTTAATGCAAAACGGTAACATTATACAAAATACATATTTTACAACAACAAAAAATTTCATTATGTAGTTTAAAGTTGTTGTAATTTTGTGGATTGCAAAAACACTAAGTCCACAAAAGTACGAAAAAAAATTAAAAGCACGTGCTAACTCCACGAATATTATTTATTAATTATTATTAATTTTTGATCTAGGTCCTTTAAAGAAAGCTATTTTGTAAAAATAATTGCGTTTAAAAAGTTTAAAAATTTTAGAAACTGAGAAAGCTACTCTGTTTTTTGTGTCTCCTGTAAAATTTGAAAAAAGGGACTTAACACATTTGCGAATTAGACCAATCATATATTTGTTGTGGGTGGTAAGTGTCAAGACTTTTATAATTACACGGTGCGACAGTGAAAATACATCCGAGTAACTACATAGTCTAAGTTATTCAGTTAGTTGGGTAGTTGGGTAGTTAGGATTGTAATACCAAATATATAACACAAATATATACATAAATATGAGTATAAGTGCATATGTATAAGTATGAATTTCGTGCCGTCGTCCATTGGTGCAGATAGTTCGTTTACTGTGGGTAGTGACTGCTCATCCACATCCAATATGTCGCAAAGATACTTTACTGGATAGCCCCCTTACACTATACGAAATGAAGCACATGCTAAATAAAGTGAATTTGAATAAAGATCCAGGAGAGGAGAGGAGAGCAGAATGCCGTAAGAATTTTTTATTAACGACTCAAACTAGTTCTATTCACATCTGTGCCAAATTTATAATCAAACTTTCTCTAAAGGTTGAATTTAGTAAAATTTAGCCATTTAGTAAAACCACAAATTTCCCGATATATTAGAAGGGGGATATTGGTCAACCAGGAAATTATAGGGCAATTTCTTTTATGAACTGTCCTGTGAAATTTCTGATGTGTGTTTTGAATGAACGCTTGTTCAATTGGGTAAAGCTCAACAATATAGTGATGGAGTACCAAGCTATATATAATCTATCAGCAATAATCAGTTACAAGCTATGTGTATGACTTTTTCGTCTATTTTAAGGCGACATTTGATAGTAGATAGAAAATCTTTAATCTACATACTGCATAGAAGGGGAGTATCATATAAATTTGTGAAATATTTGAAAGCTGTATACAGTACCATTTCAGATGTGTGAACCGGGGAAGAATTCTCCGAATATTTTTAAAACAAAATCGGGTGAGCAGCAAAAATGGTTGATATATCCTTGCACTTCGCTATGTACATAAACGACCTACACGAGTGCTTGGTAGATGGATTGATGGCAGAAAACTTAATTATATTATATTATATTATATTATTACATTGGCCGATGATATAGGTACAATGCATGGTATGATTGATATTGATATATATCTGTAATACTGGTGTTTAGAAATAGTGGCAGACTTAGAAATGAAGAAAAATGGTTGTCAAAGTTAAAATCGCTTCCGAATTTAACTATCTAGGAGTAGTATTCAAAGTGGAAAACTTTAAAATATATTTGGCAATGAAGTGAAAAGTTTACGTAGCAGTATGCAGTCCAGGTTTGGGGGTTCAGTCTCTTTGAAGAAGTAAATAAAATTCACCCTTACTTCACCAAGAAAATTTTGAAATTACTAAGTTTTACACCAAACTATGTCTTGCTGTTAGAAACTGCGTCGGATGAAACTCATTCATTTACATGTTTTACGTACACAGAAAATAGATTAGCGTAACAACTCTCCTCAATTTTGTTGTGTCAAAATCTCTTTTGGGTAAAAGAAGTAACACATATAAATTCATCACTTAAATTATTTTGGTAAGTCCTTCGGGATTACAGTGGAATAATTTCAGTTAAGAGAGCTCAAATCAAATGCTCTAAATGAAAGATTGCGAAGAAAATTAAAGCAATAAGCGAATATATAAATACTTAGAACATTAAAGATGTATACAATACATCACTTCTTACTTAAACATAAATACGATATAATTGAACCAAACTTTTCCTGATATCAATTCTCAGAATAACTGCACGTTATGTAATATGAACGAATGCGAAATATTAGATCATTTCATAGGTAGTATATGTCCAGCACTAAAGGAGTTTAGAACGGCGAATTTCGGTAAGTTAAGGCTGAGTGAGGAGGAAACTATTACCACTCTGAATGGGAAAGAAAATGAAGACAGGCCAAAATTAGTCAATTAAATAAAACATTCACAAATTGTATAAAAAACTCAAAAAAAAATCATTCGATATAATAATTACGTATTCATTACGTAATTTTTGATGTATATATACTCGACAGACGTTTAGTCATAAACATGTCGATAGTTTCATTTATTAATACCTTTTTTCTTTATTTAAACCAATAAACCTGAATTATAAAGACATGTTTACAATTATATATAAACGAAGGAAACTTCTATTCTGTAATCGAAGCAAACAGTATACTATTACAATATATTTGTAAAATATCTCAAAGTAGATGTTGGTTGATTTTTCGCTATGGACTTTATTAGAAGAACTGAGCCTCCATGTTATTTTTCCAAAATCCTTATAATATGCAATATGTAGCCAAAATATATATATACATAGTTCGTAATATCATATTTGGCAATGTGTAATCCATGTGGGGATTAAAAGTAACTTTTAGTATTGCCCTGTAGTTTAGTCTTAATTAGGGTTATGGGTATTGACTCATGAGAAATTTTTATTGACTCCAATAACTGTATTGAGTCTATGAATGAACTAAGATTTTCTGTGTTACAGTCATTGTTGTGGATACTCGTTACGTTTCAGCAACACTAGTTTTATTACAGAAAATTGATTCGTATAATGAATTTGACAAATTCAAATATTTCCGTTCCTAACCACGATTTGAATTATTTTGTTCCTAAAATCAAAAAAAAAAAATTCGTCTGCTTCTATCTTATGTGCCGATGTCAGTCTGTCAGAGTAGTTGTTTAATATTACTCCTATTTCTTCAAGGTTGCTTAAAAGGATCTGAATATGTTTTTTAATACCTATAATTCATTTATTGGTCTGCCTACATTTTTGTTTTTATAAAACCTATCAAAATCTTCTTTGATACTATTAATTTTCTTTCAAATTTGTCGCCATTATTTGCCACTATTGGCTGTAAACTCGGTCTAACTCATTTGGTATATATATATATGGAGGTATAACTTTTCTTCAATTTACTGCTACGCATTTATTCAATTCGAGACAATTATTATTGCTATTATAATGATACAAATTTATATTGTGTTTACGTGTATTTCTTCTTGTACCAATTCTACACCATTTACGACCTTGACGTATGGGTTGTCTATTTTGGATTAACCCTATCTATTTAAAAAAACTTTACGCTATCCAACCAATTTTCTGCTAATTTCTTCTAATTGCCTTCCGCATAAGCCGATAGATAATGTTTTGCATTATTTATTATTTCTTATTTATATCGGGTGGACCATCTATCGGTTTAAATTTGAACCATCGGTTACTCCGAATCTGGCAATACTTATGTCATTCTATTCTGTCATAAAATTCAGTATATTATCTCCACTGAACGTAATGATTCGATTTAAGACCTGGTTAGCGAAGTGTCGTAAAAATTAAGTAGTAAAAATGTAACGTACGTTAACTTAAGAAAGTTTGCTAGTCATAGAAGCGTTAAAAACGTGACATCTGTCAACGAAGAAAATAGAAGAAAATAAATAGAAACGAAACAGAACAGAAAGCAAAACACATACACGAACACAACACAATGCAAAGGGCTTAGCTTGGACTACTGTGGGGGTCAGCAAGGTGGCGGATAGCTGAACGGCCTACAGATATGTGGGTTAGCTGCGAATATTGAATAAGCAGTCCCCGACCAAAAGCGGCAGAGATGGAGGGCATAACTTAAAAGGTTTTTACTGACTTTTGAAGTCACTGCGACGGGGCGAGCCGATACCGCCCTTAAATAAGTATCAAACCAAAATCCTAACAGCGTCTATCCCATATTGAGCGGCTTTTTAGGCAGCGTCTGTCTCCGGAGTGGGAGCGGCTGAATTAACACCTGTCCGTAGGTATAAAATGATATGGGTAGGATCCCGGAACAATAAAACATGAATACAAATTCGACA
This sequence comes from Sarcophaga subvicina, assembly GCA_936449025.2. Lineage (NCBI taxonomy): Eukaryota > Metazoa > Arthropoda > Insecta > Diptera > Sarcophagidae > Sarcophaga > Sarcophaga subvicina. The sequence continues at coordinate 68,569,357 of OW388081.2, read as the reverse complement.
AGAAATGATGTAGTTACGGTGCAGGGTGTAAAAAGCCCAGTGGCGGCGGTATTGAGGGGTGGGCAAGCAGGCGCCCGACCGTCGAGATCAAGCGACTGCAATGATATGATGGTGGCGCACTTGGCCAACATATCAGATAATGCCACAAGCAGAAATCCTTTCCAAAGAGCATCAAAGCTGGCTCGAACACCGGAAAAAGTAACTCCCAGCGGAACGACGGTGAGGTCAAGATCTTCTCCGCCGCGTCTGAACGAAGACACAACAACTATTGCGGAACCAGATCGTGAACGAGAGTACATGAGCGAATTGGGAGAAAATATTAGTAAATTGATCGAATTGATGCGATTACCGCAACGCTCGATAAATAACAATATGCGAGAAGTCCTTGGCAATATCTCGAAATTGCATGCCTACGCGCAGGAGCAGTACAATACACTAAAGAAGAAGCAATCGTCGGTGCCTAAAGTGACTACAGAGGCAACGCCGAAGAGGTCTAGAGATGATACGGAAGTGCGAAGAGAAACGCCTCCTAAGAGAAGTAAAACGCTCTACGGAAGGATTGAGAAAGAGGAAGTGATTTTAATCAATGAGGAAACGAAAAAAGACTCAGTAGGCGATGAAACTCCCAGGGAAGAAAACTGGGTTAAGGTGAAACGCAAAAGAAGGGGAAGTGCTAGATCCAGAGAGAATGCGAAGAACAAGGGGAACAATAAGTCCAATAAGAAAAAGAATGTACTGCCTCCTCCAAGACCGGATGCTATAGTCATTGCGAGAAGCGGAGATATGTCTTACAGTGATATATTAAGAGCGGTTAAGAAGGAGGAAAGCCTCCAAGAGTTAGGTGAAAATGTCTCCCGAATAAAGAAGACAACAAAAGGAGAAATTCTGCTCGAATTGAAGCGGGCTTCTACAGGAAGCGTCGTAAAATACAAAGAGGGAATTGGTAAAATACTGGGAGAGCAGGCGGAAATCAAAGCACTAACCCATGAAGTGGCTCTTGAAATCCGAGATCTTGACGAAATTACCACGAGAGATAACATAGTTGTTCGCGTATCCCTGGATTGGAGAATTTCAGAGAAGGCTCCATTAGAAACCTAAGGCCGTCGTATGCGGGCACACAGGTGGCAGTTATTAGTCTGCCAGTGCTGGAGGCAAGGAAATTATTGGAAGCCGGAAAGATAAAAATAGGCTGGGTGGTATGCAGAATACGAGAGAGAACAAGTTTACGAAAGTGTTTTAGGTGCTTCGAGTATGGTCATATGGCAAGGGCATGTAAAAACACTGAGGACAGGAGTGAGTGTTGCCTAAAATGTGGTGAAAAGGGGCATTATTGGAAAGAATGTAGGAAGGAGCCATCCTGTATTGCATGTAAAAAAGATGGTGGAAGAGATATAAAACATCCAATGGGTAGTAGGAGGTGTCCGTTATTCCAGGCAGCGAGCAAATCGGCTAGGAAATGAGGATGAGGTTACTACAAATAAATTTGAATCACTGTAAAGCTGCACAGGAACTACTAAGTCAAACTGTACATGAGAAGAAAGTGGATGCTGCCATAATATGTGAGCAGTACAAAAACCCATGTCTTGAAACGTGGGTGGAGGACCTAACAGGGAAAGTAGCGGTGTGGGCGTATGGAAATAGAACTCACCAGGATACGCCACTAGTAAACAGAAGGTATTACACTATGACGAAGATTGGTGGGGTACACATTTACAGCTGTTATGTACCGCCAAGTATACCTCAGGAGGAGTACGAACAAATACTTGACAACCTAGTTAGGGATGCTCTCACAACGACGCCAAATATAGTAGCGGGAGATTTCAACGCGTGGGCATTGGAATGGGGAAGCAGGAGCACAAACCAACGAGGCCATGCGTTGCCTTCTCCATTCTTGACGTAATTTTATTGAACACGAGAGCAAGGAATACCTTTGAGAAGAATGGACGCGGCTCTATTATTGACATAGCTTTTGTGAGCTCAGCATTGGCTGCAGGAACAAATTGGCGAATCAGTGATACATATACCCACAGTGATCATTTGGCGATTGTAATAGATATCAGCAGTGTAGGACCAATACGAGAGAGAAGCGGACGCATAATGAAAGCACAGACGAAGGGGTGGAAAGATGAAACCATGGATGAGGAAATATTTAGACAAATGCTGGACGAAAATATAACTGATTCGAGTGACGCAAATGAACGAGCAAAGCTATTAGCGGAACATATTAGCAGGGCTTGTGACGCTGCTATGGTGAGAAGGACAAGCACATCTACCCGAAGACCAGTCTATTGGTGGAACAGCGAAATTGCGGTACTGAGACGCGAGTGTCACAGTCCGAGACGACAATACCAAAGGAGTAGAGGTGAAGCTGACAATGCAAGATTAAGGACCGTTTTTAAAGCCAAACGTAGGGAACTCAAGATGGCTATTAAGAGAAGCAAATCGTTCTGCTTTAAGGAGCTATGCGACAAAGTCGATGAGAATCCATTGGAAGGAGCTTATAAGGTGGTTATGTCTAAAATAAGGAGCTGTAGAGGACTAGCGCCAACTTGCCTAGTACTCCTGAGGAGTGTGGTTGAAACTCTTTTTCCAATACAGAGCGTTGAGAGGGAAAATATAACAGTAGACGAGAATGCAAATTCTATTGATGCCATGGATCCAGTGAGGGACCAAGAGGTGATGCTAGCGTCGGAACGTTTTGGAAATGCCAAGGCTCCAGGTCTTGACGGAATTCCAAACCGCGCTCTTAAAATAGCAATTAAACACAGTGTTCGACCCTTTACGGAGATGTATATGAAGTGTTTTGACGACGGAGTTTTTCCGAAAATATGGAAAGTTCAAAGACTGGTATTGCTACCTAAACAAGGAAAACCGCCGGGAAATCCAAGTTCTTATCGACCGCTTTGTATGATCGATACAATGGGCAAGATTTTGGAACGATTAATCTGTAACCGTTTGGAACAACACCTTGAAAGAGTAGCCGAAGGTTTCTCTGAAAATCAGTACGGATTTCGTAGAGGACGATCAACTCTAGACGCAATTAAGAAATTGACAAGGATAGCAGGCAATGCAATTGAAGGAACCAGATGGATGGGTGGTTCTAAGGAATATTGTGCCGTCATAACACTTGATGTTAGAAATGCTTTTAATTCCGCGTGCTGGTCGCACATTATACAGGCTTTGCGGACTATACAGACGCCGGCGCATCTTATGCGTATCATTAGCAGCTATCTTTCTGAGAGAATACTACTCTATGACACAGATGGAGTGTTACGTGTCCCAGTACCAAGAGGTGTGCAGATAATTGGTTATGCTGACGATATAGCAGTAACAATTGTGGCGAAGGAATTGCATCAAATTGAGGCTACGTGTATGACGACGTTGACTAGAATAAAGAGCTGGCTTATGTCAGCGAATCTTCAACTGGCTGGACAGAAAACTGAAGCTATTTTGATAACGAGCAGAAAGAAAATTGAATAGATTACACTTAATATAGACGGACATAATATAACTTCTCAGCTAGCGCTTAGATATTTAGGAGTAATGATTGACGTAAGATTAAAATTTTGAACAAATATTGAGAAGGCTTGTGAGAAGGCTGCTCGAGTGAATGCAGCATTATCCCGCATTATGGCTAATATAGGGGGGCCAAATCAGAGCAGAAGAAGAAGAGCAAAGGTTACTCAGTCGATAATGATGTATGCAGCACCTGTGTGGGGACCGGCGTTGGTTATTAGAACCTACGCTAGGGCTGCAAGGTCTTTGTTTCGTCTAAGCGCCCTTAGGGTTGCTAGTGGTTTCCGCACAGTTTCATATGAGGCTATTAGTGTATAACTAGTATAACTCCCCCTGATGTTATGGATATGGAACTGAAAAGGATATGCGATAAAGTTAGAATTGTTGGTAGAAAATTAAATACGGAAGAACGAAGGGAGGAAAGACAAAAGAGTTTAGACGAATGGCAAATTCAGTGGGATACTGCGACGAAAGGGCGATGGACACATATACTTATCAAAAATGTACAAAGTTGGGTTGAAAGGAGACACGGTCATGTTGACTTTTACATGACACAGTTATTGACAGGGCATGGCTGCTTCAGGGAATATCTCTGTAAATATGGCCATGACAATGAGGTATCTTGCTCCTTCTGCAATAATGGAATTGAGAATGCTGAGCATATTTTCTTTTATTGCGATAGATTTAGATTGGAACGCGAGAGACGATGGTAGATGAAATAGTGATACCAGACAATATAGTTCCGCATATGCTGCGGTCTGTTGAGGTTTGGCAATATGTCAAAATGCTGTGTGCAAATGTGATGCAGGAATTGAGAAGGATAGAGAGAATTCGTAGGATAGAAGGAGATAGAGATCAATAGTATTAGTCAATAGGCTAGAACTCGTCCTGCGATGAAATACTTAACGGTAGTACCATAGGACAAACAGGTTCCAATCGTAGAGGTGGTTTTATTTAGTGGGTTAAAGTCTCACACTACTGTTGCAGTGGCAACAGTGTCTTTCGATGATTTTTTTCACCTCAAAAAAAAAAAAAAAAAGCACAATGCAAAGAAATTCATTTACAGATATTTGCACGAAGTCTGCTGTTCAGAACAGTAATGAGTATTATCAAAGAAAATAAAGTATACAGAATGTGCGTTTTAACATATTTTGGAATATGCGTGACTTTGGTTTGCGTGTGTGTATATGCATTGATAATTTTCGTTGCTTGATCAAATTTTTATTTCTTTTTGTAAACTTATGCCCTGGTTACCCAAGCGTAAGAAACGTAAAATTGTAACGTACGTAGCCTTAAAAAATTTTGTGTAGTTATTGAAACGTTAAAAACGGGACATGTCAACGAAGAATGTAAATAAAAACGAAACAAAACACAAACGAACACAATATAATTCAAAGAAATTGGTATACAGACATTTGCACTCATCATCAGTGTTGCCGTTTTTGGTTATTTTTTTGTTCAATGTGTAGATTTGGTTACTATTTTTCTTATGAAAATAGCTTTTGTTTTGTTTGTTGAAATTAATTAATTAGTAATATTATAAATTTATTTTATTATTTTTTGTTTCTTTTTTTCTCAATTATATTTTATGTTATATTATATTTTTCTCAATTATAATTTAAATTTGAAAGAAATAAATTAAAAAATGGGAATTTAATTTTGATTATATTTTTTCTTATTTGGTGATTTTTTCACAAATGTTGGTTACAATATTTTTTTTTCGTGGCAACACTGCTCATCATCACACATGTTCAAATGTCACGTAAAAACGTGAGAGAATTCTGTTTTATACAGATCGTTCCGTTTTGCTAACTAGAGAGAACGTTTCGGTAAGCGTTTACATTGCTCTCCATATGCTAAAAAGGGAACGTTTTCTACGGTACGTTACGTTACGTGTGGGTAACTACCGCATTATACAGATCGTTTCGTTTTGCTAACGAGAGAAAACGTTCGATCTATGTCCAGTGCAGTACATGACTAACGTACAAAGCCGTACGAAGAGAAATACCACTCATATGAGTTGGAAGTATTGGCCGTGGTAGAATCGCTGAAGAAGTGGAGAGTTAGTACTTACTTACCTTTAAACTGAGAATTAACAAAGAGAATGTACCTGCAAGGAAATCAAACTGGACTATGTTCTTGCAAGAATTCTCCTATGAAATGTAACACAGATCCGTAACTCGAATGAGACACGTTGATGCTTTGAGCTGTATGGCGTGCCTAGTCGTTGAATGCAGCCTTACACACAGAATGAGGTGCATATGAATATCATTACATGCAGAGTGGATTACTGTATATGGATCCCGCGAAGGACCTTATCGTGATACCGGTCCAGTTAGAAGAGGAGATAATCAAGTTTGCGTACAACCAGGGTCACTTTGGCGTTTCTAAAACCAGTGAATTGATCGAGAAGCGGTACTGCATGCCGATATTGGCGGCAAAAGTGCCGAACATTGTCCGAAGTTGCATCGAGAGCATTATCACCGGGGCGAAAACAGGCAAGAAAGAGGGCTATCTTAACCCAATAGATAAAGACGAACGACCCCTTATCATGTCGATCACAATGGAAGTTACGAAGACGAGTATTATCATCTGTTCGTGGTTGTCGATGGTTTTACGAAGTTCGTTTGGCTACATCCAACGAAGTCAACTGACAACAAGGCAGCCATCGAGTCCTTGGAGAGACAATCTGCTATTTTTGGAAATCCTCGAAGAATAATAATCGATCGCGGAGGGGCGTAAAATTTACAAGCCTTTAGGGAATACTGTGTTGAGGAGAATATCCAACATCTGTTAATAAGTACAGGAGTTCCGCGAGGGAACGGTCAGGTTGAACGGATTTATACAATAGTCATACCAATGTTGGCAAAGGGCGCTTATACTGTCATACAGTGCAGACGTACCAAATTTGGCGGCATCGATTGTGAAGTGTATTTAACAAACCAGACTTTATATTTTGTAAATAATTCTTCGATTTGCTATAATTACTTGGCAAAGTATAGAATTGGTAAATTATATATAATTAATTATAATTATATATATAATTATATATATAATAACATAGTATTTCACTTTTTAATAAAATGAGTGTGAGCCATGCTCTAACCTCAGATTTATTAAAAATAAAAACAATAATATCAAACAACGATAGAAAAAGAAAAAATTATGACACTATGGCGAGTGGAAATAAACAATTGAAGAGTAATTATTACTCAATTCTAAGCCAAGAAGAGGAATTTCTATGTGACGAAGTGGAATTGCAAAAATTTTAAAAACATGTGCAAGTGTACAACAATAAAACAACAGAAATTGTAAATAATAATCAGAGAGATAATAAGTCTCCAAATAATTCTCACAATGAATCATCAAGGAGTAAAAGCTTAACTCAAAATGCAACAATTAAAAATACAAATGTTAATAATCAAAACAAAAAGTTCCACCAATTCATATTTTTGATATAAATTCAGCAGAATTACATAATAACATTTATTTAAAATGGTTTAAAAATCAATGACTTTAAAATAAAAGAGTTCAAAAATAAAAATAAAAAACCCTTATACTAAATACAATTGAAAGCTACATGCGAGTTAAAATACATTTAGAAAAAGCTAATACAAAATTCCTTACGTTTACTTCGAAATGTACAAAAACTAAAACATTTCTCCTAAAAGGGATACCAGCCGATACTGATGCAATGAAAGTAATGTTTGTGTATTTTAATTTTAACTGTCGGTCAGTTTTTTTGTCTGTCCAGGTTTGCTTATTATTAAGGCGAGCACGCCGCTTAGTTATGGCTAATAAGCCGCAGTTAGTGTGAGAATAAAAATTTAATCTTTTTCAGCTATGAAGCCGTTTTGATCATTATTTTCATTCTAATCCTATCAACCAACTTACAGCTATTTATATAAATTTCATAAGTCTAATTTCTTTACATATTAATACTTATGACCTAATTTAGTTGTTTGGGATTTTTTCCCACAACCTATTACTATGAAAAAACATTGACCGCAAACCCTACAAAAGTTGTAAGTCTCCAAGATTACTTTTACTTATTCCTTTTTATGTTCTCATTTGTTTACTAAAAATGTTTAAAATACCTAACGGTTAATTCCTTTCATTACAAGAAGTAAATTCAAGGGCATTGGAAATATTATTTGTATAAGTCGATTTCAAACAGCCTTTGTAAGAATTAGAAAATGTAAATTAGTTGAGTTCAATTTTATCTTCCGCAAGAAGCGGACTTATTTTTAAAGTTAAATTATATGTGAATTTTAAATAAAGTAAAATTATAAATTTAAAATAAATGTTTTTAAAATAAAGAAATAAAATCTAGAGTGTAAAATCTTAAAGAGTTCTTTTACTTGATCATGAAGATCTTGAAGTATAATTAATTCTCTTACACTAGTTTTTGTTCAACGTTAACATCATTTAAAGGAACACCCTTTAGAATATTAGCGGTTTTTTTAATATTTGTAATCTTTTGCTTTGTCTTGCATTCTTTCATTTTTTCTACATCATAATTGTTCTTTAATATTAAAGTATTTTTGCATAAAATCACTCTAGTTTCGACAGTCAAACAGTGAACATTCAAACAAACAAACAAAGAATACATAAATTAAATTAAAATAAAACAAACCAAAATTTTGTAAAACAACTTAAAAACACATAAACATTAAACAGTGAATTTAATAAATAACACAAATAAAAATTAAATTGTAAATTGTACAAATGACCTTTTGGATTTTGAAGTAGAGTATACACAAAGTGCGGCCGAAAACAACATTCACTCTCTTGAGGTACTTCGGGTCGAACTCGATTCTCTATGGACACAAGTCAAAAGGATATATGAAGAGTGTAGGGACACAAAAGAGGATTCAAAAGAAAAACCCATTGATAAAAATAAGCTTCGTGATCGTTATAAAAAAGTTCTTTCTGCCTACAAAACGTGTTTAGGGTCAATTAATGCGGAAATTCAAGCCCTATCGAATCCAAAGAAGGAAGAACGGATTTCTGATGTTGAAAGTCAACCAAAGGAAAATCATGACATGAGATTTCGTGACATGGCCTACTTTCCGCGATCTTTTCACAGCATTATACATATATAATTCTAGACTTAGTAAAATTGAGAAACTTTTTCATCTGATACAAAAGACAGGAGGAGATGCTAGAAAAATAGTTTCAAATGCCCCATTGACTAACGAAGGCTTCGACATAGCCTGGAAAAACCTTGTAGCCCAATACGAGAATAATCGGATCCAATTAAAAATTTTATTTGACCTTCCGAACGTAGCTGAAGACTCAGGCTCATCAATTCAGAAACTTCAGCGAACAGTTAATGGATGCATTCAGGCGTTAAATGCTTTAGGCATAGAAACCGCCACATGGGACCCATTTCTGGTATACATCTGCTCAACAAAGATCCCTCGGGCTCTTTTAAAGAAATTTGCAAATTCACTTAAGTAAATTACAAAAGTTCCAACTTGGGAACAATTCAATACTTTCTTGACGCACAATTCTAAGGCTCTAGAATCCATAGCGGCCATCACACAATCGAATTCAAAATTAGAACAATCGAGAAGAGATAATTTGAAATCTAGGCCAAAACGAGTTCACACTTTGTTACATAAGGGATCAGAACCCCATACTTTAGTTCAGAATTGTGAGGCGACCCAATCTAGCAGGAGCATCGCAGCACAAAACACCAATATACAGTCCACATTAGCATCAAACCTTTCCATCCCAAATATCACTTCCTTGACACTGCAAGAGAGCAAACATTTCAATCAATCTCACAATGAGAAAGAGAGCTTGTTATTTACTGCAATTGTACTGATCGAAACTAGAGGCGAAAAGTATCAGGCAAGAGCAATCATCGACCGTGGTTAACAATCAACTTTTATGTCAGAAACGTTGAAAAATCGATTAAATTTGCCCACCAAACGCTTGAGTCAAACAGTATCAGAGACTTCAACCAAAGCATGTTTATTCAATCTTTGCTCCAAGGTGGATTCACAATTTAAATTAGAAGTATGGGCACCAGTCCTGAAGACTCTTCCATCTAATTTACCACCACAGCAACATTGCAATGAGACTGCTAAATTAGAACTTGCAGATCCTCAATTCAATCAAAGCAGACCCATCGACTTGCTTATAGGCCTCGACTTGGGCCACTCAATATATTGCATGGACACACCGATGCGGTATATTGGATCCCTTTTGGCACAAAAAACAGTATTTGGCTGGATTGTGGGGGGACCAATTTCAACAACGATACAACCTAGTACAACAGTGTCACTACTCAACACTACGTTCATTGACCGAATCCTCACACGCTTTTGGAAGGTGGAGGAGACCCCAAAACAGGTTTTGAGGTCAGATGAGGACACATTTTGCGAGAACAACTTCATGTCGACAACACGAAGAAACGACACAGGAAGGTATATCGTTACCCTACCCTTTAAAAATAGCGAAGAAATAGGAACTTCGAGAAACATAGCAATGGCACAGTTCTTGAGAATGGAACGCATACTTAGCCAGAAACCCGAACTCAAAAAACAATACGACCAAGTAATTGTTGAGTACCTCGAGTTAGGACATACGAGGAAAATTTCTCCTCTGGAAATCAACACAAAATCAAATTATTACCTGCCACATCATGCAGTAATAAAACCTGAAAGGCTGACAACGAAACTTAGAGTAGTTTTCAACGCTTCGAGCCCGTCTTCAAACAAGAAGAGTTTGAATGACATATTGTATCCAGGACCCATACTTCAACAGGACTTGGTGCTTCTGATGTTGAAGTGGAAATTCTTCCGTTTTGTGTACAACGCAGATATCACAAAAATGTATCGACAGATACTCATTGATCCGACTCAAACAAAATATTAAAGGATGTTATTTCGGCAATCAGAAAAGGACCCTATTGAGGATTACGAACTCCTGACAATGACTTTTGTAGTCAATTTCGCCCCGTTTCTGGCCATTAGAACCCTTCTTCAACTACCTGAAGATGTAAAATCAACTCACCCTCTCGCATCAAAAACTCTACAACAAAACATGTACGTGGATGATGTTTTAGCAGGTGGTCACACATTAATCGACACCATCAAATCAAGAAAAGAACTTACAACAGTTTTAAAATCCGCTGGATTTGACCTGATGAAATGGACATCAAATGACCCACGAGTTATACAAGACTTACCAAATGAGACCCTACTACCTCTCGATTGGTTAAATCTGTCAGAAAGCACTGGAACAAAAACTCTTGGGATCAAATGGAACATTTCTTCAGACGCGTTTACATTTACAGCACCAGATGTCAAATTAAAAGAAAACTACACGAAAAGAAAAGTTTTATCGACAATTGCCAAATTCTTTGACCCTTGTGGATGGATAGCTCCAATAATAGTTGAAGCAAAACTAATTGTGCAACAGATTTGGTTGGATAAAGTCGACTGGGATGACATATTAAAACCCTTGACTTGTCTACAGTGGCAAAAATTCATTAAAAACTGCCCGGCAATAAACATATTGAAAATTCCCCATTGGATCCAATTTAGCCCGAATTGTAATGTGGAAATTCACGGTTTCAGTGACGCTTTAGAAAAAGCCTATTGTGCGACTCTTTATGTTCGAATACAAGCAGAAAACTCAGTATTCACATTTCTTCTGGCTTCAAAGACCCGTGTAGCTCCCATTAAGCAAATATCTTTGCCCCGCTTAGAACTATGTGAATCCGTATATATATAATATATAATATTATATAATCTTCAAATTCAAAATATCAAGGCATATTATTGGACCGACTCAACAATCGTGCTGTCCTGGTTAAAGAAAGACCCTTGCTCATGGAACACTTTCGTTGGAAATCGTGTTTCTGAAATCCTGGATAAGGTTGGAAATCAAAATTGGCAACATATCGACTCAAAGGATAACCCAGCAGATGTAGCCAGACGAGGATGTACTCCACAAGAACTGTAAAACCACAACCTATAGTGGTTTGGACCCTCCTGGTTAAAATTGCCTAAAAAGCAATGGCCGATACCAACACAAACAGGTGACACAAATCTAGAAGCTTAGAAGAAGACGCGAAGATCCATTAAATAGATTTTCAGACCTATCACGCGCTTATCGAGTACTCGCTTATGTCATAAGATTATGGAGAAATACTGGAAGCAACCGAACCCATCTTCGCGTATCTTCAGCAGAAATCACCCGAGAAGAAATATATTTCGTCAAACATCGACTCATCATATGGACGCAACAAAATCATTTTCCAGATGAGCACAAACATTTGAAACTCAAGCAGAATATATCCCCAACCAGCAGTCTTTTGATCTTAAAGCCTTTCATGGATCACCATGGCATAATTAGAGCCAATGGCCGACTAGCTCAATCACCTGCATTAACGTATAATGAACGCTACCCAATATTGCTACCTCATAATTCGAAGTTATCACAATTACTAATTGAATTCACACATAAAATTACCCTTCATGGAGAAAACCAACTAATGATTCGAGTCCTACGCACAGAATATTGGATATTCAGATTGAAACACTTAGTCAAAAGCGTAATTTACAACTGTAAAACGTGTGTTTTGTACAAAAAACAGACGCAAAATCAAATCATGGCTTCATTACCACCAGAACATACAACATTTTCAAGACCCTTTGCTACAACTGGATTAGACTACGCAGGACCTTTTGACATCAAAAATTTTACAGCCGAGCTTGTCTTATTACAAAAGGGTATATTTGCATATTTGTATGCTTCGCCACAAAAGCTGTACATCTTGAAGCAGCAAGTGATTTATCGACCCAATCGTTCCTGCACTCATTTACTCGGACAATGGAGGAAATTTCGTCGGAGCAGCAGAACTATTAAGAAAAGACCGTCTAGAATTCATAAAAACTCTTCAAAATCAAGTGATCCATCATTTTAGTCATCAAAATCTTAATTGGAGGTTTATTCCCCCAGAAGCCCCACACATGGGCGGCCTTTGGGAAGCCGGTGTAAAATCATTCAAAACACACCTCAAAAAGATGATACCGAACATGAAATTCACATTTGAAGAGCTATCTACAATTCTTGCTCGTATAGAATCGTGCCTAAATTCTAGACCCTTAAGTCCTGCTAGCGATGACCCAAATGACCTTAATCCATTGACCCCTGGACACTTACTTATTGGTAGTGCATTATTGACCCCAGCTGATGTAAGATGTAAGCAACGAAAATCTGAATCTCATCAACCCCTGGAAACGCCTAAGGGTCATCTACCACTCATTTTGCCAAAGATGGAAGTCCGAGTACTTGATTGAACTTCAACGCAGATATTAATGGAAGATTCAGAGGGACACCGTTAAAATCAACGATCTGGTTGTCATTAAAAACAACAACTTGCCACCCAATGAATGGCAAATGGGTCGAATCATCAAAACATATCTTGGACCTGACCAAAACTGTAGAGTTGTAGATATAAAAACCAAAAATGGAGTAATCACCAGACCAATTACAAAAATTGTGGTTTTGTTTGCAAATTAGTATAACTCCTAACCATTTACATACACTAATATTGTTCTAATTTTACACTTACAGGTATGGCATCCCAACAACAACAAAGACCCGAACACTGGCAATTTTCATGTGGAGTTTGTTTCAAGGACCACCCCATACGCACTTGCAGAAAGTTCTTGAGCTTCAATCCAATAGAACGATACGACCTCATGGTCGTCAAAAAGTATTGCCTGAACTGTCTTGCACGATCCCACAAAACAGAAGAGTGCAAAAATGAAAAAGGGTGTCATATCTGCAAGAAAAGTCATAACACATTGCTGCATGATGCAATGCAATTAAAGGACCCACAGCCATCAAGACAAGCCGACCCGCAGCCTTCAAGACGAGCCGACCCACAACCGTCAAGACGAGCAGATCCAGAAATACCCTTTTTCAATTGGAACTTGGTTTTCATCCCAACCGCCTCCATAAAGGTTCATACTGAAAGTCTTGATACTTGGATCAGCACACGGGCTATCATTAATCGATCTCTAAAAACGTCCAGAATATCAGAAGCATTCGTCCGTAAATACAAGGTCAAAACAATCACGGAGTATGCTCATGATTTTGCTGTCTTTAAGATGCGATCCTATAATGTCAACAATAAATTGTCGATCAAAGTCACAGCCCTGGTAACAAATCTACTTCCAAAGAAGCCCTATTCTGGACCCATCTCAGCTGACCCGACAGAAGACTTTACGCCTAACTCATTGGCAGTGACATTTATTTTGCTATGCGTCGAGACGGAGCTATTAATACAGAAGTCGGTCAAGTCGTTGCTGAAAAAAGTGCCTTGGGATATTTATTTTCAGGACCCATTCAAAACCTGTGGTAAATTTCACCAAGGCATGGGGGCCGGAATGTTCAATGTTAACATCATTTAAAGGAACATCCTTTAGAATATTAGCGGTTCTTTTTTATATTTGTAATCTTTTGCTTTGTCTTGCATTCTTTCATTTTTTCTACATCATAATTGCTCTTTAACATAAAAGTATTTTTGCACAAAATCACTCTAGTTTCGACAGTCAAACAGTGAACATTCAAACAAACAAACAAAGAATACATAAATTAAATAAAAATAAAACAAACCAAAATTTTGTAAAACAACATAAAAAACACATAAACATTAAACAGTGAATTTAATAAATAACACAAATAAAAATTACAAAAATAAATAAAGGCATTTTGTTTAAAATAAAATTAAAAGAACAACAAAAAACGAACCAGCATAACATCAAACATTAAACAGTTTTTACTTAACTTATAGTATGCGTGGTCAGCATTTTGTTACTTTGCAATTATTACGTACTGAAAATTTGTATAATGCAATTTGATTCCTCGTGCCGTTGGTCATTGACAGTTTTGTTTATATTATTGAGGAATGTATCAAAATGCATTTTTAGGTAGCACAAACCAACACACAACAGCGGATAAATGTGACCAACACACTACACTGATACAGAAGAAATCATGGATGAGCTGCGTACTTTTGAATCTGATAATTTATAGTTTATAAAAGTGACAAATTTCTCAACTGCGAGGTCCAAAAAAGAGGGCTGTAGTCTCCCTCTTTTTCTGGTTCAAATTTCTTCTGGAAGTCATAAAATCGTTGAAATCAATTAATGTAATAATGTACCGATATGTCAAATGGGAAACAGAATTTGCCAAGGTTTCTTCCATAGTGCCTCTAATTGCTTTATGAAGCCAAAATGTGTCAAATGTGATAAATCACATGAACTCGGCAAATGTGTATTACCCAACATTGACATAAATGAACGTGAAAAGATATTTTGTGTCCTCTGCAAGAAGTATGGCCACCCCGCCTCGTATAAGGGATGCTAGAAGTATAAGAGTTACAAAGAAGAATCAAGGCTAAAAGATCAGACATCTCCCGGAAACAACCACAAACTTTTATAAACGCAAATACTAACCTTAGTTACCCTAATGTAGTTAGAAATAATAATATAAATGTTGATAAAATTAACAATAATACAAGCCACAATTTTTTTTTCTGATCTTTAGGATTCAATTAAAATTTTTTCCGCCTAAATACTCAATTTTCAGAAACAGTTGCAAATTCAAGCATCAAGAATTGATGCTCTATATTCAATTTTGAAAGTATTTCATCATTATTTATTAGTGCTAATATTGAAAATGTAACTTTAAGAAAATTAAATATTATACACATTAATGTAAACTCAATTATTAGATTAAACAGAAGATAAGATTTACAAAACTTTATTAAACAGAACAACCCTGATTTAGTACTCTTGAATGAGACAAAACTTAATGCAAGGTATAAAGTTTATTAGAAAAGATAGGTGCGGTGCTTTGAGAGGAGGTGGTACGGGTATTCTAATTAGGAAAGAAATTTAAAGAGTACAATAACGAGAAAATTTGTTCTGTAAAGTTTTTAGAAATATGTATTATTAAACTTTCCTTAACCTCAAATAAAAACATGTTTATCATTTCTACATATTATCCGTCTTTAAATAATGGTGATAATTTCAAAATAGAACTTCAAACTCTTTTCGAGGCGCTACAATTAGACAAGAAGTATAATTTTTATTTAATGGCTGGAGACTTGAACAGCAAACATACTAATTGGGGAAATACAATAAATAATAAAAAAGGCGTTTCATTAAACAACTGGATGTCTGATAATGAATTACTATTCAGATGAATTTTATATGCTACAGTTTCTCCATCGTATCCGCGAAGTACTTCTTATTTAGACTTGTGCATTGTGGATAACAGAATTGTCGGCCACATAGAGAACGAAACAACAAATTGCTTAAATACATTCAATTATGATAGCGATCACTGTGCTCTTCAAATCCAAGTTGTTAGAAATTCACAAATGGAACCGTTTGGTTTCCTGATAGCAGACACTGAACCCATCCTTAATTTTAAGAAGACTAGGTGGGATAAATTGGTAAGGGTCATTACTGACTTAATAAAAAAGGATCCTTTAATACCAAATGATAGAAATTTGACAAATATTGAGATCGACTTTCATTTAGACAGAATTGGCAAATTACTATGGGAGGCAATTAACAAAACAGTACCGAAATATGAACACCAGAATAGTATTTGTTGCATCGTTACGCCAATTATCAAAAAACTACAATCGGAGAAAAGTAGACTTTTAACAACCATTAAGAAGCATAATAGGCTGGAATATGTTCTTCCCCTCAGTGAGCTTGCCTTCGCAAAAAATAGACTTAAGCTTATAAGAAAATTACTACAGGATAGTTTTATCATGGCAACCAATGATATCTTTAGACGCAAACTTTCGAATATGAGCACTAATGACTATTCTCACATGTTTTCTATGGTAAAAAGTCAATGGAGAAAACAGGTATCTTTAGAGTTACTAAAAATATCTCCCTGTAATGCTGACTTGCTACAAAGTGCTAACATTGATCCTGCAACTTTGCAACAAGATGGAGATAATAAATACATTACTAGGAATAAGGAGAATATTCTTAATGTTACAGGACAATACTTAGAATCTGTATTTGCATCAAAAAACTTTGATTCAAATAACAACATCCATGTGGAAATCAATAATTATTTCTCCTCGTTTCTAGGTGTTAGAAACAGGTGTGTAAATAAACAGACAACTGCAATACAATTTAATGAAAGCACAAAGGCAAATGAGTTGGGTTTTTCCATGGCTAATGATAATCTTATCACATGCAATGACATTTCATACATATTTTCAAAACTAAGGCCAAAATTATCATCTGGTATCGACAATATACCTAATATAATCTTAAAGAAAATTCCAAACATTCTGATTTATGAGTATTTGGCATTATTTAACAATATGATTAATACCGCATAGTTTCCCAAATCATGGAAACTCGCGAAATTTGTTATAATACCGAAAAAAGGGAAGGACAACACCGATCCAAAAAACTTCAGGGCCATTAGTTTGCTACCGAATATAAGTAAAGTTTTTGAAATTATTTGTTGATTTTTATTATTAAGTTGATAAGAAAACACATTTTTAAGTGCATGGAATGTAAATCTAACAACTTAATATTTGTCCCATATTATACTGATGATTCATATATATCATATATCTGGACAAAAATGGCTTTATACAAAATAGAGACGGAATTCCAACATTCTATCATCTCTATAGAAGGGCTACAGATAAATCATTTAGTATTTACATTGTTAATAACAGTGTATTAAGATATGATATGAGTTATGCAGGATTAGACAATTAACAGCAGAATTTATACAAATATTGGTGGATTTCAAACTAAAAAATTTTATTTTTTTGTTTTTATTTATTTTGACTATTTATTATTTTATAATTAACAAAAAAGCAATTTTTTTTTTAAAAATTTTTATTGCAAACCTATATACATACATATATACATATATATTGTAAATTTTCATACTGTAAGTTTTAATTATGTACTGATAATAATTCGTAAAATGAACGTGAAATGTATTATAAAATGCACTATATTATGGTCCTGTGTGTAAAAAAATAGAAATATTAAATTACTTGTTTATTTGTAGCTGGATCTATTTATTTTTTGTTACTGAATGAGTTAATAAATAAACATATAAAAAAAACCAATGCTGGCAAAATTGTGTACTGAGACGCCCCAAAACTGGTACAAACACGTAAGAAGAGTTCAAATGTTTATTAATTCCAGTATTCCGAAAAGCACTCGCGTATCCCCGTTCAAATTGCTGACCGGCGTAGAAATGAGATTGCCCGACTACTCCAACCCTAGAGAAATATTGGAAGATGAATCCGTTCGAAAATTTGATGAGGAAAGAAGCAATATAAGGTCCGAAGCTAATGATAATATTGGAAGAATTCAAAGAGAGAATTGCAAGACTTATAATGTTAAAAGAAAGCCTGAGGTGGAGTACGCCGTAGATGAGTTGGTGGCCATTAAGTAGTAAATAAGTTGCATCACGGAAGATACGAGGTAGAGAAGGTGGGTTACCATGAGGGTCCTAATAGAACCAAGTGGCCGAGTTTATGAAACTGTGGCAACTGTGCCGTCAGGAGGGCTGAATTTAGGGTGACCATCCGATTCGCTCTTGGCTGCTACTCGACATGACATAACGTACTAAAATAACGGGATTGTGGGTGGCGTGATCTATTGAGAATATATACAGGTAACGGGATTTCTTTGAGTGGCGTGGGTTATTTTCGAATAGATAGGAAAGAATAACCAGATTTGAAAGGAAAAGATTCATTGGCGAAGTAGACGCTGAAAGTGCTGGACGTGTTGAGGCTGCCTCCACGATAAATATTTACATAAATAAATATTTACATAAATATGTCTGAATCATTTTGGAACAAAATTATTTGAACAGACGAGTCAAAATATGAATTAAAAAATTGCAAAACTCGGAAAAGAGTGTGCTGTGAACCATCACAAAGGCTTAAATCGAAAACCCTTATCCATACTGGAAAACATGGTGGTGGCAGCCTCATGGTGTGGGATAGTTTTTCCTCTTCAGGAGTAGATAGACGCGATAAAATTCATTCCAAAATGACTGGAGAGTACTATGTAAATATTTTGGAAGTAAATCTTTACAGCAGTGAGGAGGAAATGGGCTTGGGGGAGTTTATCTTTCACCCAAGCCCACGAGTAAGGTCGCTAAAACATATTTTGAAGAAAATAATGCTGAAAATTTGAATGGCCTGCTCAAAGCCCAGATTTAAAGCCCATAGAGCATCTTTGGGCTACGTCAGATGACAAAATCCCGATGGAGTCCAGAACAAATATTCAAACATTTTGGGAAAAACTGCAAAGTGAATGGAGGGCAATTCCTACAAGTACTTTGAAGAACCTTGCGCTAAGTATGCCGAAAAGATTAAGAGAAATCATAATTAACAAAGGAGGAGCAACTTCGTACTAAATTTTGAAGTTATTTAATTATTTATAATATTTTCTAGTGAAGTGTTACTTTATTTTGTCACTTGAAATTCCTTATGTGCCATATAGTTTCTATTATAAATAGAAAATATAAAGAAAGAATTCAATGTTAAGATACTTTTTAGATAAAATATTAACCGAATTAAAAATTAAACTATAATTTATAAACATTTGAAAGCAATAAACATAGGCTTTAATCAAAAAACAAAAAAATATCTCAAACCGCACTTTATTTTGTCCGACAGTGTACATACATAATTTAGAAAGTCTTTCTTTCTTCTAAAGCTGAAAGTCCATACCATCCATTTCATGCGCCTTGCATTACATGCGATTCTTGCTTTCTATGCCGATTTTATTGCAAGTTACACACAATGCGTTTATGCGACTGGTTTTTTGTTTTGATCAGCTGTTGTGGTAAACAACAAACAAGCGAACAAAAACATTTGTGGGCCAAATATAAAGTAAAATTGTAATTTTAAAAGAATTTATGGCATTAATTACAAATTTATGAGTTTACATATGTGATATTTTGTGCTGTTAAGGACTACGAAAGTCCTCAAAAGAACACAAGACGAATGTTTTGAGTTAATTTATCCTCCATTTTTCTTGTTTACAAATTAATAAATTCAAAATAGATGGCACTCAGTACATAAAAACAATCATATATACATACATATAAACAATCATCATATACATATTTTGTTCATGAAAGAAATGTGTTAAAAAATGTATTTTATTGTATTTTCCGCTTAAATTAGTAATAAACTTTGTTATGAAATATGTTTTTATTAATATTTTTGTAATGCAAAAAGAAAAATGCGAAAATAGTAATGCACTATTTAAACATATTTATAGAAACCATTCACAATAGTATATAATTTGGCATGCCAAGTTTAAAAAACTGCTGACATTTTCCAACACTGCATTAGTCGCATAGAAAAGTAATCCTACTTTCTATGCGTCTATGCATTCTATGCTGTTTCTTCTTTAACTTGTCACAATCAACTACACTGATTCTATTTTTTCGCATGTAATGCAAGCTAGCATGAAACGCATGGTAAGGACTTTCGGCTTAAAAGTTAATACATTACCGAAATAGGAAGAAGTATAGTTCGAAAATTTAATTTTTTTTACTGAAGCTGCAAGTCGAGTAACAAGTGGAAAACGAAATTCAGCATAAAAAATTGTTTCCAAAACATAGTACTAGATAGTGTATAAAAATGATGTATACTATGTGATACCACCTTTGTTAAGTCTGTCACACAATACCTCTTCGTGTGCCTATGCTACTGATAATTACTGCACTGAAAGAGAGTTTTCTGCAGCACGATTCAGTTTTCGCGAAAACAAAGCTGCCAGACGACACTTTGAAAGCATATTAAAATTTTACATGATTTATATGGGCACATCAATACAACTTTGTATGAAGTATGTAACTTATTGGCAGCTCTGTTCAAGTTTGTCCAGACAAATTATGAAAAATTTAACCAAATCAAGCTGAGAGTTGTTTTCAAGAATACATATAGCAAAATGTTTTCCTAACAAATATTCTATCCGAACAGCATGGGTGAATCGAGGTTTTTTGTCAGCTGATTCCAGTTCGACTCGAAATATAGGCTGCAGAGTATTCTTTTACTTTTTTCGAATACAAAACCAATAGCGATTGTCAAGGAAGAAAACCTGTTTTGGAGACTAGCATATTCGCCTGAAGGCACCTTCACATCATTGTCAATGATTATGCACTTCGTCTTCGGTTTAGCACTATAATTTATCTGCCCATTCTCAACTGAATTTTCAGATGTTGAACACTTCCATCAGTTTTCCAACAAAACTGTTAGCATTGGTCTCCGTACTTGTACTCATTCGTCATTTGTAGTCACACTTACTGCACTAGAAAACGAAGAACGCCATGAGGAGAGTTTTTTAAGATTTGTGCCATCACCTTACAAAAGGGGCTTTCGACAGTTTCACTTAAGTTCAGGTTTAATTTAATAATTGGATTTCGCAATGCACAATTTCTCTTTTTGCATATACACCATGTTAGTACGAAGTAGGCATTTCAATTTCGGTGGGCTTTGGAAAATTTTTGGGAGAATTGTGCAAATTCAGAGCAGTACCGTTTTTTATTTCAATATACACATTATTCTCCTTTTTTACTAACTTTAAGAACCCATCTCGATTTTTTTTCATCTCTTCGCTCTGTAAAAAAATTCTATGAACTTGAACTCGTTTTAAATAATTTCAATGAAATTTGGATTTCAAAGTTTCTTTCTTACAACACAAGAAATAATATTGTAATCAAATAAATTGAATTAAATTTTTATTAAAATAAATTGTATGGATATTTGGTTTACACGTTAACGATTGATGACGATTTTAAAGTAGGAACATTCTAATGATGAAACAATAAAATTAATATCTTACTTGAACCCTTGTTACTTAAGCCTACTTTACACGGTCCCACAAGTAATATGATCTGTCAAAATTTTGTGTAGAAGAGTACGGATGTGATCGTCTAAACATACTATGTAATGAAAACATCACACATTGAGAGAAAATACGGATGAAAAGTTTGACAGTCGTATGGCTCTCTTCATTTTTTGAAATGATTCTAAAAACAAGCAAGTCGCATTAGGTCAGGGATGTATTTTTATGTAAACACATAGAAAAAAAGTGTAACAGCTGTTTTCATTTTACTTTGTTATTGTCTTATACCGATCATGTAAACGCAAAATATATAAATCATACGACTTTTATTCTCTTTTTGTCATACGGGTGGAATATCATTTTACTTTTTCATTAGACTTTACGTACGTAAAGTATTACCGTGTGAAGTGGGCTTTAGATGCATATCCTCGGTATTTCTGATTATTGTATTCAGAAGGAAAGAAAGCACACTTAAAGTAGTTAAAAAAACTAGTACACAGAGAACAAAATTTTGTGAGCAAATTATTTATATCATTTTATAATGCGAATTACGAAGCATTTTCTGTCTTCCCTAATTTTTATTACAAGTTACCTGATTTAGCTGTTTTAAATAAGAATAGGGTTTTTGATAATTGAAGAAAAAATTTTTTTTTAATTATTTTCTTGATAAATTTTTATGTGCATCGAAGGCAACTCTAAAAACGAAACTAGTGTTTCATAATGCCGTGTGAACATGGTAATAGTGAAATATGCGAATAAATAAAAATAACTGATTATGGTATTAGAAAAATACCAATTGCTCTTAAGCTTTTCTGTAAAAATAAAGAAGACATCGAAAATAATTCCAATTATTTACGCACTATTAATAGAAAGTATTCCTGATAGACGAGTAGTGTCTAACAATAATAGGAAGATTCTGTTTCGAACCACACTTAAATAAGTTACGTAATAGTCAGAAATCACTCTTGGTTGTATCAACGTTCATCAACATTGGAAGTAGCCGCAGTAGTCTAGTAGGTAGTGTGTTGGCTTATAAGACGTGAGGCCACGGTTCAATCTCCAGGAAAACGAAATACGAAAATATATTTCTTCGGTGACTTTCGCTCAGCAGATTTATTGCAAAATCTTTGAGAGTAAATAAAATTGTAATGATAAGTTTCTCAAAAATCTGTCGTTCGGAATCGACTTTGAAACTATAGGTCTCGCCATTTATGTATAAAATTTACACATACAACATAAGTGGTGTAAGAAGCTAGGTCGTAAACCTCACTGAAGGGTTGTAATCACTAATTATGTATGCTACGTATCTATAAACACTGGAATAGCACTAGAGTTAATAGCTGGGATAATATTCTTTGCAATTAACTGATTCTTTTAACATTATATTAGGTTCTACAATATAAATGATGTATATGTGATACCACCTTTTTTAAGTCTGTCACACTATACCACTTCGTGTGCCTATGCTACTGACAATTACATATTTTCTTAATCAATGTGTGATTTATCAATAACTTGAGTTCAGATCGCTTACCTGTGGCTTCTATATGAATAGAAATAAAAGTTTACCTTCACCAGATAACATTTCCACCAAGGTAAGACATCGATGAAACTATATCTTCTAAAAATTAAATTAATGAAGCTATGCGTCGGAACATACCAAAGAAAAGCTTTTCAACCTCTAAAGTGGCATTGTCTAATTATTTCCGAGATACTATTCGACTAAGAAATAATGTATGTAGATCTTGGCAACGCAATAAAAATATAAATCCGTTTCATTATTACGAACGCTTGGATTTTATAATTACAGATGAATTTAGCAACATTCGAAACAAATCTTGGGATAATCTACTCTTAACATTTGATGAAGGTTCTTCTACATTTTGGAAACTGACTAAAATATTAAAAAAATATAAATGAAATACCCATATTAAGGTTGAACCCTCTATGCCAATATTAAAAGAGGGTTCAACGCTCGAATACCGAAAGCTTTCTTTGTGAATCACTCTATTACAGCCAACTTAGGCGATACAGAAAACGGTAATGAAATTTCATTGATTCTCAAAAACTTGAAAAATAGGAAAGCACCTGGAATTGATGGCATTAACAATAGATGTTCAAAATCACTCCCAAATAAGGGATTAATTTCCTTATAATTATAATCAATGCTGGTTAAAAACTTAATTATTTGCCTATAGATTTTAAAAAACAAAAAACTATATCCGTAGGAAAACCTAATAAATGCTCTGAATGCTCCAGCTCTATTTGCTTTATATGTATGCTATCTGTCATAAACAAAATTTTCGAAAAAGTCAAATGGTTTTATTGAGCCTAATGAAATTATTCATATTAATTTGGGTACAGAAAGATACATTTAATACATTCGAATTTTAATTCTCAAATTTCATCAGAAATTGTACTACAGTAGTTTTGACTTACCTGCATTTCACTTAAGTACATTTTGCATTTAAGTGCACAAAATTTGTATTTCATATATTTATCAAACCCATAAAAAATTTTTAATTTAAGTGCATTCTTCATACCTGCACATTTAAGATACGTGCATAATATTTGAGGAAGCTTATGCTGGTTTTGGTTAAAAAAATTTCATTTAGCTGCCTAAAAGATTTCAACTTTTGAACAATAGACTTTTTGTTAAAAAAAAGTCGTATATGATTCTATAAATCGACTTTCGAACATTCACCTTTTTGTCTAAAAAGGTCGAAGTCGACTTTTTGTTTTAATTATACAGTAGGACCTTAATTATCCGTGATTCGATTATCCGGTAACATCAATTATCCGGGATGGAAAAAGAAAATTTTTTGCATCGACTTAATTTTATTTTGGATCGACTTAAATTTTTCTGCATCGTTTAACCGTGATTACCTCTATTATCCGTGATTATAAGCAAAAAAATTTTTCCCTCTTTAGTATATGATGAGTCAGAAGCATACATGTAAACCTGCTTAGTTTAATTTAGAAATTTGAGAAGTGCGGATTTTTTATATTTTTGAAACATGTATGTATATAAAATCCTTGAATTATTTAGTTTTTATATAAATATTTACATATTCATTTATTAACTAATAAAAATATCTATTAAAAACTAGCCAAAATTGGTACTCAATTAACAGGGAAAATCGATTATCCGGAATGCTTCCGGTGCCGACCATCACGGACAATCAAGGTCCTACTGTACAATCCTACTACATACAACGTAATAAAACAAAATAAGAAAAATAACGATTTTCCGTACAAAAATAATGTTGCAAACATCTAATTAATATTAAAAGTAGCCAAAATAATACATAGTTGTTTTTACACCCTATTTTTATTCATTAAAATTATTTGCTGTTGCTTTTTTGGGCAGTAAACTTAAATGTACTTACCAGCATTAATGAGCAGGTAAGTGCATTAACGTTAACTGCCTTTTTGACTTACCTGCACAAAATTACTGTACTAGATGTGTTGCATAAAGGGCTGATATAAGTTAACGTTATGGTTAATAACAATGGAAGTAATCAGATTTATGTTGTCCTAATTTTAATTCCATTTATAAGTCGTCGAACTTAAAAATGCAAGATCAACAAAATTAAAATAAAGACCATCCACTTAAAAGCTCATCACACTCAAGTGCAGTAAAAGTGCATTAAACACGGCTTACAAATTGTGTGGTGATAAAAAAATAAGTTTTAAAAAATATTTTGAAACCAAATCAATAATGCAAACAATTTTTTATAATTTCTCTATTGTAAGCGATATGTCGCAATACTCTATTGTAAGCAATATGTCGCAATAAAGATTAAAATTTAAATTTCTAAACTTTCCTAGATTTGTAAGTATCGTAAATAAAAAAAAATACAAATTTAGTAAGTCGAATTTTGGAGTTAATAAAGTACGGTCATAGCATCGGAACAAACAAAAATTAAAAATTTGTTTTTTTTAGAACTTGATAAACCAAGTTCTTAACTGGGGCCCGAGCAGTTTGATCGGTCCGGTAAAGCTGGCGATCGAAATAAAATAAAGTAAAAAAATCAGGAAAAAGGCTCCGTAGTAGTTGAAGAAAAAAGGCAAACCGGGGGCATAATGTGCCAGCCTATCCTGTGAAAAATAAATTTTTTCCTAGCAGTAACGGAAAAACTTGAATTATTTATCCTGTGAAAAACAAAAGAAAATTAACTTTGTTTAAAAAATAATTATTAACAAATAACTTGATAAATATACGTTATAAAGCAAAAAAGTGTAAAAAATAAAAAAGAGGGTGCCCTGGTAGTCTAGTGGGTAGTGTGCTAGACTATTAGCGTGAGGGTCGTGGGTTCGATTCCCACCAGAGACTCTGGTCGTGACACTACACCGAGCACATTGTCAAGTTACTTCGCTCGTATATAATTAGGATATAATTTGTAATTGTATTGTAATTAATAAATGAATAAATAAATAAAATAAAAAGAAGATATATAATATAATAATATAATAAATATAATAATAACAATCAATAAAATTTTTGGTGATATTGCGGCCCCCTAGTAGCAACGACAGCAAAAAGGACGGTATTACGTACCAGCCACCCATCCAATACAATCATCTAGAGAGGAAGACGAAAAGAGAAGTAGAGAAGGATGACAACAACGAAGATCATATTGTAAGTAAATAAGTCAATTATAAGGAAGAATTAAGGAAAACAATTAAATAAAAATAATAGCAAAAAGTATTTAAATAATATTGTAATAAAAAAATTGAGAATTATTGTAAGTCAATCATTTTTCATTTCTGAATACACATATTTAAAAGGAAAACTTTTAAAAAATTATTTTCAAAATTTGTTAAGCTATTTAAAAAAGGAAAAAGAATTCTGTTTAAATACAAAGAAAGATTTCCATTTTTGTCAATTGAAGAGGCCCTTTTATTTGCTAATGTGAAGGTTTTGTATAAAATTCCTACAATATTGTATGTAATTCAGATTCCCCTTACTTCCGAAGAAAATTACAGTACACTCCCGGTAACGTGAACACCGCCTAACGTGAACAAGATTTTTTTACGTTGATTACTCTGTAACGTGAACGAACACAGAAAGCTCTATAACGTGAACAATTTTTTTCACTGTATGTATATGTTTTCTAAGCATGTAGACAACATTGATTCGACATTACATTGACAACATTAAATTCGATCCCTTATATAAATAATGAGGGAATATTCCCTAAACTATTTTGTTTGTATGGCAAAGAAATTTGAAGTTAGTTTCTTATGTGAAGTGAATCAGTCGGCATGAGTGTAAAAAAATCTAAATGTTTGGAGTTAAAAGACAAATTTTAAAATCATCAGAACTTCCAGTTATGGAAAAAACTCTTTACCGTTGGTTCCTCCGAATGCGTGATAGGAATTGGCCTGTAAGTGGTCTAATGATAAAAGAAAAAGCTAAGGAATTACATTCCCAACTTAAAGAAAACGGGACCGGGTTCAATGCTAGTGACGGATGGCTTTTGCGATTTAAGAAAAGGTACGGAGTTAGACTTCTTAAAGTATCCGGAGAAAAACTCTCATTGTTGGTGGATCCATTTAAGCTAGAACTGAAACAAAAAATTGAAGAAATGGAGTTATGCAATGACCAACTCTATAATGCTGATGAGTCTGGTTTATTCTGGAAACTTTTACCAGATAAAACGTACGTTGTAATGCAAGAGAAAAGTGCTCCTGGTACAAAGATGGAGAAGCAACGTGCAACTTTCCTGTGTTCCGCAAATGCATCAGGTGCACATAGACTTAAACTTTTGATAATTGTTAAGGCCAAAAATCGACGCAGTTTTAAAAACTTCGTTTTTCCTACGGATTATAAGAATTCGAAATCGGCCTGGATGACGTCAGCCATTTTTAAGCATTGGTTCCATGAATCCTTTGTACCACAGGTAAGAAAATTCTTCGTTGACTTATGTAAATGTATGTATGTATGACTAAAAGTTCTTGTTTTTAACTAGGTGAAATTGGTTCTAAAGAAGAAGAACTTGTCAATGAAGGCACTATTACTTATCGATAACGCTCCCTCTCATCCAAGCGAAGCAGAATTAAAAACTAATTAAGCAGAATTAAAAATTAATTAATTAATTAGTTCACGTTACCGCGAGTGCACTGTATAAGAAAATATCAATAAAACCTATAAAAAATATAACAAAATTGTAAACATAGATTTTAAAGAAATTTTTAAAAATGAAGAAAAAATTTTAGCTATTAAGAAAATTGTACTATTGTCAATACTATCACAATTTGTAAGAGAAGTGATTTAAAGAACATTGTATTGTATAACCTGTATTCCTCCGCTGCTGAACGGATCTCGCCCCACACTGCGACATCTCAGATGCCTTTCATACCCCAGCAGTAGAAGAATTAAAACCAGGTTTAATTTTATTAAATGATTTCCGTAGAATGGTAAATGGTCAATCAATGAATGGAACATATTTGATCAATTTTCATAACGAATCCATAACTATTAACAATAAAATTTTTCGAAATTTGGAAGCTCCAATGATATTGGACTCACTATTATTAATACAGCAAAATCCTTTAGAAAAATAATATATCGAAATGCTTTCTTTAGAAAAACTTAATCAAATTCATTTAAATAATACGATCAAAATTGAATACCTAGAGACTGAAGCAAATATTAATAAATTTTTAATTGCTACTATTCTTTTCATATTTCTATTAACATTAACTCTATATAAATTCATTTGTAGAACTAAAACATTAACTCTATATAAATTCATTTGTAGAACTAAAACATTAACTCTATATAAATTCATTTGTAGAACTAAAAGGAAAATAAAGTTCCATAATAACTCAAATAAAAACAATGTAGAAGTTGGCGCAGATATCAAAATTAATCCAAAGTTAGACTGTATTGCAGAAATCACTTCAAATGAAATTTGTAACGGACCATTCGTTATAATTTCCCCTAGATTATTTACTTCTAATGTTTGAGAACAAACATATTTAAGAGGGGAAGAGTTAACGTTATGGTTAATAAACATGCAAGTAATCAGATTTATGTTGACCTAATTTTAATTCCACTTATAAGTCGTCGAACTTAAAAATGCAAGATCAACAAAATTAAAATAAAGATAATCCACTTAAAAGTTCATCACACTCAAGTGCATAAAACTCCGCTTACAAATTGTGTTTTCATTAAAAATAAGTTATAAAAAATATTTGAAATTAAATCAATAATGTAAAGAATTTTTATAATTTCTCTATTGTAAGCGATATGTCGCAATACTCTATTGTAAGCGATATGTCGCAATAAAGATTAAAATTTAAATTTAAAAAAATTTCCTAGATTTGTAAGTATTGTAAATAAGAAAAATGACAAATTTAGTAAGTCGAATTTTGGAGTTAATAAAGTACGATCATAGCACCGGAACAAACAAAAATTAAAAAAATTAAAATAAACCAAGTTCTTAACTTATATGAAATGATTCGGGTAAATTTCCTAACAAAACTTATCAAAACTTTTACAGCTATTCTTTAAAGTACATATTGAATCACATTGCTCTAGAAGTTTCTAGATGCGTGATGGATGTCCGCAAATGTATTGCTTGTCACCAACACTTAAGAATATAAATATGTACTCCTGACTTACCATGTCTACGAAATTGTGCGTCGTCTATATCTGCCACCGACATGCTAATTATCATTACTGGTATCCTGGCAAACGAATGTATATCTAAACTGCAAAAGCTCTTAATGAAGTATTGTATGTATAACTATTTCAATAAATGGAAAATAATGTTGAATAGTAGCAAAACGCAGGCAATATATTCCACTAAGAGGGAATACCCAAGAGGGTATTCATTTCAATAGGGCTTAATTCAGTGCCAATTACGCGTTAAAAACTTAGAAAAGGTAGTTCTGGATCCCAATCTGTGATAAATAATTTAGGGATCACATTGATTATGTTCTAAAAAATTGATTACCCGTTCATCAATCGCAAATTAAAATGCCGAATCTCGGTATTTCTTGTATGTACTTTATGAAGTAAGAAAAAAAATTAGTTTACGGCATTGTTTTTTATTTAGTATTATGTTAAATATCACTCATTGTTTTTCAAGCGTATCTTGCAATAATTAAGTGAATATTCTATATCACCCGACATCGAATTGAAGGAGAACACAACTTTTCTTTTTAAATGGTTAAACGCTCCCATCGATCAATGTAAAAGTCCAGTAAAATCTATTAATAGAGCTGATCATTTAGATACTCAACTTTCTAAAGAAATATATGTGTTTGTATCAAGAGGTTGTAAAGTGGAATACTTACATCCTGTATATAGCTATTTTGAAACAATTTTGACCACAGTGCTGTAGGCGAAAGATTCCAAGTAGTCTTCTTAAAAGGACACGAATTTGTTTCTACGCTTTTTTTGTTACTTTCCCGAATCCCGGGATTTTTAAAACTTAATCCTGTTTGGCATCCCTATTATATAATCAAACTCATTATATGCAAATAATTTAGGAAATTGAAAACAATAATATCACTAAACATTCCACCTCAAACTGAAAATTATATACTAAACGTGTGCACAAGACATTTAAAATTGTACAGTATTGTATTTTTCTCATGAGCGAATATTTACTGTAGCTGCAAATATAAATAAGAGTGAAGCATAGATAGAGAACAAAAAAAAAAAACAACTGCACTCATAAACCATTGTACAAATATAAGTTGATTTGTTTTAAAAAAATATTTTTTATTTTATTTTTAACACATTATCACTTATTCAGTAAAGAGCACAATTAGAACTAAAACTCAAATTAATTCCTAAAATTAATTATTGTTTGGTAAAAACTGCAAGAAGTGCAAAATATGCAATATTCCATAAGTGTGTTACAAAAATATAAAAGGTATGTCTTGTGCAATATTCGATAAGTGTGTTAATAAAATATGCTTATTAATTAAAATTACAAAATGTGTATCGTGGAATGTTCAATAAGTGTGTTGTCTGGAAATGTGTCAGCAAAAAATGAAATTAATGTTTTTTTAGTTAACACCTCCCCTCTTAAATCCGAGCTTTCTCGTTCGGTCAAAAATATGGGTTGTCCGATATTTTGGTGGTGCCCTTCTGTTCCGGTTTCTTCCTTTCCGATAACTCAGGCATGGATGTGTGAACCGATGGAGCTGTATTTATCGCTGTTGGGATAATAACAGTCTTGTTGTTTCTTTTCAGTAATGATTTTGTCAGGAGAACGATCATAGAAGATATGGCCATTAAAGAGAGACCAAGGTTAACTGCAAAACCCTTTTTACGCTTGTCTTCTAGCAGATCAATGGCTTCAGTATTATTTGTTCGTATCTCTTTTACCATTTCTAACGATAGAGTTTCTTCTATATTTTGGTCTAAATACCTAGGTTGGAGGATTGCCGGTAAAGGTTGTAATTGTGTTCCTTCAAAAAAACTGTAGGCTTTATCGGCTGCTGATAAAGATATGTTAGAAAACTGTATCACATAGGTGCCAGTAAGGTTTTGTGGTTCTTTGTCGACAAAAATTGTTCCGTTAAATTGGTTCAGCAGAATTGTTCCTGGTGAAATCTCCTCAACAGTGGGGGTACTTCGGTTGTCTATTAGGCTACAATTTGCTGGTTTGCTTTTTATTAAGTCTGCTAGACACATATCAGTTTCCAGATTATTCAGATTATTTCTATTATATATTGTAATGTTGTTATAAGTTTTACATTCTCTCTTTATTCCATAATTTACATTGTCAGATATAAGAATATCTTGAAAAGTAATTTTGTTTACATATTTACCAAATTTAATAGATCTTACTAATATTTTATTATTTGAATTTACACTTGTAATTGGAATACTTAATATAAAGTAATTTATAATTTTAGTTCCTGATATTATTTTTGTGTACTGTTCTTCCTGATTCTGTTAAGACTATATATTATATAGTATATTAACTATTTCTTTTTTGTATGTCCTGGTAAGTTTCGTCCCCAATCTCCAATTTTCCTTTACATATATGATTTGTCCAGGTTCATAAGTCTTAGGTTCGATCTTTCTTTTATTGTGGTAGTTCATGTCTTCTAACTGTTTTTCCTGACGTCTTTTAAGAATGTCTAATTTAACCTTTTCTATTTCCTGGGGATTGGATACCTTTTCGTAGTAAATTGCTTTATACAATAGTTCGGGAAATGTAGAAATGTATTTTTCGGCTTTTAAGCAACGCATAACTTCTGAAAGCGTGGAGTGAAACCTTTCAATCTGTCCATTAACACTGCTACTATATGGTGGAATTTTAAATACCCTTATACCATACTGATTTTCTAACATAAAAATGATAGATGTAGAATTAAAAGATTTTTCATTGTCCATAACAATCGTTTCTGGCATTCCAAAAGAAAGTAAGAGTTCCCTAAGAGGTTCTTTGGCATCTTCAACGGCTCGGGACCTTAGTATTCTTGCTTGCGCAAATTTAGAAAATTTATCTATAGCGGTAAAAATGGCTTTTTTCTTAGTCATGAAAATATCTATATGTATTATTTGTCCTGGAAATAATGGAATCGGTGTCTCTTGAAGAACAATTTTGTTAGGGTGTCTGTCGTATTTATTTTCTTTACACACTTTGCGTAGACTAGTGATCCTTTTGATCTTTGAATGCATTTGTGGGAAATAAAATTTCGTGAGAAGTTGGGTTTTGTTTTCTACGCTGTTTCTATGAGTTCTGTTGTGTTTATTTATGATTTCGTTTTCCTGTTCTTCTTCATTCTTCAAATGATCATCTTCCCAGGGCAACTCTGTCGTGTACTAACGCGAATTTTTAAGCTGTGCGTTTTTCGTTTTAAATAAGTGGATTTTGTGCGGAATAAATGTTCGTTCTATGGTCTACTGCGTTTTTTGCGTTGATTAAATAATTGACTGTGAGTTGTAATAGAAGTTCATCCGGAGTTTTGTTTTAATACCGCAATAATTAAATATTTTTATTGCGAGTACACTGATAGACAACAACAATATTATATTTCTTTTGGTGTTTTGGTTCTATACCTAATTTATTGCGTATTTTTTTTGATCTCCTTTCGTCGAGCTTACTGTTTCGTGTTGGCAATTATCGTGTTGATAATTAAATTTATTGGAAGGCATTACCATTCTTGTTTCTCCGATATTTACTTTCTGTGCTGGCAATACCGTATACATTTAAAAGGGAGCATTGCCATTGGTTATACTGCGAACGTTATTTTTAAATTGATTAAATGGAGTGTTCAAAAGTTAATTGCTCAACTACTGGGAATCTTAGGATGGTCTCATGTTGGCTATGTATGAGCCTCTATCATATAACCTGTAGTGGTCTTAAGGCTCGTGATGCGGATGCGTTGGCTGATCCACAGAAGTTCCTTCAATGGACTTGTCCTGATTGTAGAAAAGTCAATATTGAATTCTACAAACTATTTAAGGATTCTAAGGTAAAATTTAATGCAATTAATAATGATCTCATGGAATTACAAAAGAAGTTCACAGAGTTTGGTGAGTTATTTGGTAAATATCGTAATTTGGATAAATTTGTTAGCAATCAACATACTACATCACCTAAACGTAAAAGGGATGGTTTAAGATCTGCTTCAACTCATAATGTTTCTCCATTATTACCACCTGCTGCTGATCCGAATGAAGAAGTTGTGTTGACTTCATCTGGTGAATTGAATCCATCATATCCTTTGGATAATAATCCTACATCACCGTCTACCAAATCAATGTCACCATTACCTCGTGCTGCTGATATTTCGTCCATCACTAATAATTTTAATAATTTACAACCTAAATCAAGCTACTCGAAAGCTGTTGCTAATGTCGCTGATATTAATAACATCTTGGTTACCTCACCTAAGCCGTTAAGAGTAATACCACCTTCTAGAAGCATTTTTATTTCACGTCTAGCTTCGGATACTGCCATAAAGGACATTGAATTTTATATACGCTCTAAAATAGGTGATGGCTGTAATTTATCAATTCATAAATTTGTTTATTCGCAGCCGAGAACAATATCGTCCTTTAAAATTACAGTTTCGGACGAATACTTTGAAAAAATTAAGGATTTTAATTTTTGGCCTGCTAAAACATATGTCCGAGAATATGTTCCCTCTGAAAGACAAAAAAATATTGTTCGTCTACCTACACCTCAAATTCCAAAAAACTAAATATCCATAGTAATAGTTTATCAATAGTTTATCAAAATGTTCGTGGATTAAATACTAAATTGTCTAATCTCTTCGTTAATAGTCATGATTTTATGTATGATGTGATTGTCTTTACTGAAACCTGGTTTAATGACAGTGTTTTTAATGCGAAAATTCTTTGTAACTAATATCAAATTTATAGATACAATCGTAATACGCACAGAGGAGGTGGTGTATTAGTTGGTGTCTCTTCATTATATCCTTCTGAACAGTTTATTACCAAGACTTCTAATATTGAATTTGTTGCTGTTGTTGTAAAATTGAAAACGTCTAGAGTCTACTTTTCTTGTTCATATGTTCCTCCTAATTCTGACTATGCTGTTTACTCTGATAATGTTGGAGCAATAACATCTGTTGTCCAATGTGCTAAAAAAAAAATGATTCTGTTTTTGTGATGGGTGATTTTAATCTACCCTCAATCGCATGGAAACAGGTACCTGATATGCCGCATTTAATTCCGATTAAGAATAATAGTGTTTTCACACCGAGTGGTTTTAACGCAAAAGTTGGTTTTAACGTTAAAACCAAAAATAAAACCTGATTTTACCATACAAAATTATTGTGTTAAAACCAAAATAAAACCTTTTTTGAATTGGTTTTAAGTTGGTTTTATGAAATACAACCTTGTTTTGATGTACTAAATCAGAGCTACCAGCTCTGAAAACCTGAAAACATCTGATAAAAACAAAAACAAATGTAAATAAATAAATAAATGTAAATAATCATTTATTTTGTATTAAAAAAGGAAAGATTTGGAATATTTTTAATTTCTTCAATGAAAATTTTAAAAATTTGTAAATATTTAATTATTAATCGAAATGTGTGTTGTTTCTGGTCACAATGAATATAGTTTCTTGTGCGAAAGGTAAGTCAGAAGCTAAATATATCAAGATGAAATAAGGCATATTGCTCATAAAAATTTTTTCTCGCAGTCATAAATGTCATGAATTTAAAACCAATTTTAATAAAACTTGCAGTGTGAACACAAAATCAGCTGTTTATGGTTTTAACGCTAAAATCAGGTTTTAACTTTTGGTGTGAAAACACTATAAGACTTGCCATGACGAATTCCTGAATGATATTTTTGGACTATCACTGTATCAAATAAACTCACTTTGTAATGACTTTGGAAAAATATTGGATCTTGTATTTGTTAATGATGTCAATTACTGTCATGTTTTACGTTCTGAAAATGTAACGTTGCCTGAGGATCGATATCATCCAACTTTAAAAACTAATTTTTTCCTTCCAACTAATTTAAATCCTAAACCTTCTAAAGTTAGTAAAGTCTACTGTTTTAATCAAACCAATTACAATTTATTTAATGACATGATGAGAAATATTTCTTGGAATGAAACCTTATCTATTCCTGTTAACAATGATTCAGATATTGACTTGATGATTTCTAACTTTTATAAGAAAGTGCATTCAATAATTGAAATTTGTGTTCCATTAAAACCTTCGCATACTATGATTGGTCCACCACGGAATTCTAAACAACTGACGCGACTGAAAAATCGAAAGAACAAGTTTTACAAGAAATACCAAAGTTCTGGCTCTATTACTGATTATGGAAAATATTCTATTAGCAGGTCTGAATATAACATTCTAAATCACATATTATATAAAACATATATGGATAGAATGAAAAATAATTTTATTAAGAATCCAAGATCCTTCTATACGTTTGTAAATTCCAAGAGAAAATAAGCTGGTTTTCCATCCTATATGAAATTTGATGATAAAGAATCTGGTAGTGAGGATGTCATATGTGATATGTTTGCTGATTTCTTCGCCAGTACTTATTCTAATTCTGCTTACAATGATACAAATATTTACCCTTACTCTCTGACATCAGCTCAAGTAATATGTATTCCAACATTTAATGACTATGATATTTTCGTGAACCTGAAAAATTTAAAGATGTCTTTTCGTCCTGGTCCTGATGGGGTTCCAAGTTGTATTTTAAATCGATGTGCAGAGTCATTCGTCACACCATTAGTCATATTGTTTAATACCTCGATTAATTATGGATATTTTCCTGTGTTTTGGAAGAACTCATATATCTTACCGCTTTTTAAATCTGGCAATAAGTCCGATGTTACAAATTATAGGGGCATTGCAAAACTGAGTGCTATTCCAAAAATGTTCGAGAAACTGATTGCCGATTTTTTGGTTCATCATACTTCATCGTTATTATCACCTCATCAACACGGTTTCCGAAAGGGCTGTTCAACAACGACCAATGTACTTCAGTTAACATCCATGATAAATGCGGCCTTTTCTCAACAGAAGCAAACTGATGTAATTTTTACGGATTTTAGCAAAGCGTTCGATAAAGTGAATCACAAACTTCTGTTAACAAAATTGGATTTGATGGGTGTAAATTATAGGAGTTTAAGATGGCTTGAATCGTATTTGACTGGTAGAAAGCAGACAGTATGTGCGAACAATAGCTTATCTAAGCATATTTATGTGCCATCTGGTGCCCTCAGGGCAGCCATCTTGGTCCACTTCTTTTTTCGCTGTTTATAAATGATCTTCCTAACATAATTAATTTTGCCAATATCTTGATCTATGCTGACGATGTAAAAGTTTTTCTCTCGTTTAATAATTTCATCGAACATATTTATCCTTAAAATGATCTCAATAATTTATTTTCGTGGTGCGAGTACAACATGATGGAGCTGAATATTAAAAAATGCAAATGTATGCGGTTCTCAAGAAATAATTTTACCAAGGTTAATTATTTGCTTGGTGGTCTTTTCTTGATCTGGGGATCCTATTGGACACAAAATTAAACTTTAATGATCATGTCACTTTGACTGTAAATAAGGCTAGAAGCACTCTTGGCTTCATAAAACGTTGGGCAAAAGCATTTTCTGATCCATATATTACGAAACAGCTCTATGTATCACTTGTCAGACCAATTTTAGAATATGGATCCATTGTATGGGATCCTCACTATACTGTTTACTGCGATCACATCGAATCTGTGCAAAAACAATGTTTAGTCTTCTGTTTGCGTGGCCTTGGATGGAATTATTTGGATATGCCTTCATACACTAGCAGACTGGCATTAATAAAACTGCCTACCCTTAAGAGTCGTCGAACAATGTTAAATATATCCTTCATGATTAATCTGATCAATGGTAATATTTGCTGTGAATTTTTGTTAAGATCTGTTAAATTCAATGTTCCTTGTCGTAACTTCCGCTGTTATAATCCTATTTATATTCAATTCTGCAGAACTAATTATGCTGTTGCTGATCCGTTAACTAGAATTTGCCGTCAATTTAATAATTTGTCAGACATTATCGACTTTTCTTTAAATTCTTGCGTTGTAAAACGGAACATTATTGTTTTTCTTAATACATAACTTTTCATATTTTCATTGTAACAATTGCTTGTATTTTTGTTGAGACTAATTGTAATTCTATTTAATTTTATTCGTACCTATTGTTGTTATTAGTCAGTAAGGAATTTGTCCATTGACTTAAATAAATAAATAAATCTTCAATTCGTTTTCCGAGAATATTTAACTCTGTACTGTGCAAAGTTGTCCCTATAGATGTCTTGCAATTTTCTTAAAATGTCGTCAGATGTTCTTATGCAATTAGTAACGGATGGATTCAACAATTTTCTCAAAATGTGCGTGAGAGGTTCAGAAGTAATGTTAGGTTCATTTATAATGTGTCTGTGATATGTTGGAAACACGATTTCAAATGTATGAGATGCTTCACCTTCTTCATTCGATATAAAAATTTGAAGGCATTTATTGGATCATCTGTAAACTGTATTAAGTTTTCTGATGAACTATCATCACTGTGTTGAGTTGCGGTCAGGGTGTTTATTTGAACATTGTCATTAGATGGCCTAGATAAAGTGTCGGCAACTACATTGCTACTGCCATGCTTGTATTGTAATTCATAATTAAAATCTTCTAGAAATGCTTTCCATCGTTTAAGCTTGAAATTGGAGTTTTTATTATTCAAAGCGTAGGAGATGGTCCGTAAAAATCTTCAGTTTTACAGCACCATAGAGGTAATTTCTAAGCGACTTTAATGCCCATACAATGGCGAGTAACTCCTTTTCATTCGTCGCGTAATGCCCCTCTGCTTTACTAAGAGTTCTTGACAGAAATACAATAGGTCTGTTGTCTTGAGATAGCACTGCACCTAGTGCGTAGTTCGAAGCGTCTGTTGTGAGGGTAAATTGTCTATCAAAATCAGGGTATGAGAACATCACGTCATCGGAAGTCAATGTGGTTTTAAGTTTCATAAATGCATCTACTGCTTCCTGATTCAAATCAATTTTAACCTTTTTCGACGTATATTTTGACGAACGTCCTGCCTCCCCTCTTAAAAGCATTGTCAGGGGCTTCGCAATTTTGGCATAGTCCCTGATAAAGCGCCTATAGTAATTGGACAATCCCAAAAACGATCTTAGATCTTTTAAAGTTTTTGGCGTTGGGAAATTAAGAATCGCTTCAACCTTTTTGGGATTGGTTTTTATGCCTTTATCGGAAATGATAAATCCCAAAAATGCAACCTCTTTTTTCAAGAACTCGCACTTGTCCAACTGAACTTTCATATTTGAAAGTCTAAGAGTTTTAAAAATGGTTTCTATGTTTTTGAAGTGTTCTTCTTCATCCTTGGAAAATATAATAATATCGTCCATATAGACGAAACAAATTTTCCCTATCCATTTTCTGAGTATGTCGTCTAATGTCCGCTGAAATATGGAAGGCGCATTCTTCAATCCGAACGATAATGTGGTAAACTCGTATCTATCATTATTGATTTTACTATTCTGTACTTTTTCTTGCCGGATGCATCGGCTTTTTTAGGAACAACACAAATGGGTGAATTATATGGCGACCGCGAAGGTCGAATGATACCTTGCTTCAAAAGATCTTGGATTTATTTTTCGACTTCATCTTTTAGATGCATTGGATATGGGTAATATCGGGAATAAATAGTTCCTGAGTTTTGGTTTGGATGTCCGCGACTACAGTCGTTGTATACGTCAAATTTTCGTCCGGCTCACTGAACAGTGATTTATGATTTTGAATAACGTCTTCTAATTTAATTTTTTGTTGTTCTGTCAAGTGGTCTGTTCGAACATTAATGTTATTAACTGATTGTGAGATTTTCTGTTTGATTCTAATTTTAAGAGATTTATTTATTAACATGTAATTTTCTGCTGAGTATATGATGGCGGATAGGTCCCTTAGGCTATCATTTCCTAAGATCGCATGAAAAGATTTCAGCGTTGGTAACAGAAAAAATTTTATTTTATCAGCATGTTTTCCAAACAAATTTATGAAGGTGTAATGAGTGATTTTGTTATTTCCGCCCACCGAACTTGCGAAAAAAAGGGTTTTGGTTTGGTAAGGGATTTTTAACTAAACAGGGTTGTATTTAATTCTTGTTCGAACCGGTGTCTATTAAGAAGTTGAGGATTTGTCCGATACTCGTCCTACACTCAAAATAAGGTAAGGACGAATGCGTTAGTCTAAAAAATGAATATCAGCGAAATCTTGTATTTCAAGTTGATTAGCGTTCTCAGATGTGTCCGGTTGGTTCGTCTAACGTTGGTAACTTCTCCTCCTCTTCATAATTTACGAGTTGATCTTGATAGTATTCGTCACTAATATTATCCGTTTCTTCTGTCTCCAAATGGAAATTTCTTTGTATCTTGGGGGCCACGGAATTGTTCCGATTGAACGGGTGGTCTTTTACCGAAAAATTGGCCATTTTGAGATGGTCTATTCATATAGTTCATAGCCTTTGTTCTCATAGAAGAATCCACGTCCATGGGTTCAGGGCGTGGTTGTGGTTTTGGCGCAGTTGGTCTTGGAGGAACGAACCTTGGGTTTTGAGAACCCGAAGCCTGAGGCATTTGGTTGAAGTTATTGTAATCTGCTTTTGGATTCATTGATCTGTATTGGTTATAATTAACCGAAGGTTGCGGTATATACGCTAATTGTGGATAAAAGGTTTTCCTGTTTTTATCCTGATCTGCTCTGTTTGGTGGTTGAGACATGGGCCTATTGGAGTTGTTTTTATTAGTTTGGTTATGCAAGTTTGCAAAATGTGATCTCGCAAATTGATTCTCCATTTTAAGGCACAAATGGAGTGCTTTTGGCAGATCTTTCGGTTCTTTCATTCCTAGGTGCAATGATAAATTACCTCTCAAACCTCTAGTGAAGGTATCTAATGCCTTATCTCTGTATGTTTGAGCGAGAAGGTCGAGTGCCTCTCTACCTACGTCCATACACGACAATTTGTTCATAATAAGAGAAAGGTATGAGTATACCTTTTGATAATATTATTGTATGGTACTGTTACCCTGCACTAGAGTACTCATTTGGTACTCCAGAGTTGTCAAGTCCCTTTTGTCGGCATAATGTAAAGCCAAACATTTAGAGATACACTCCCAATTTAATGGTGTGTTATAGGATTCAAGTGCGGCATCCGCACTGCCTGTAATCTTGTTCCTAATCGTATTCAGAATAGCGAAATATTTTGGAGTTCCTTTTGCCGAATCATATAGTCTAAGAATTCTATCCACACTCTTCTTCCAGGAGCTGAATTCGATACAGCTACCAGAAAATTCCCTCAAACATTTTACGACGTTGGGTACTTTGTCCAAGTCTGTTAAATTATTTCTAAACCTGTCATCTATTGTTTGGTCTTCCCCTGTAATGTCCGCGTTAGGATCTAAAAGGTTCCTTATCGCAATTTGATAATCTCTTCCATGTTATTGTTATTACTGTGTCCTGCTTCTGGAGGATTTGGTACACTTAGAATTGGGGGCCTGACTAAATTACTTGCGTTAGACATTCTATCTATCTTTTTTTCTGATTACTATCGAGGTGTCAGTGTCACTATTGGAGGGTCCCGTAGGAATCGCAATAGAACTATTAAACTTTTACTTAAAAAGGAACAATTAGTTTCACTTATGATTATGTTTTTAAACAATTGCAAATTTCCACTTCTTAAAATAAAATTTTCTTTATTTTAATTATTTTTAATTTATCTTTAATTTTTTCCTATATATTTGGTAGGTAAAAAATTTGTTTACGAATTTTCACTTCTTAATAAAAGACTTATAACTACGAATTTTCAAAAATTCTGTTTGAAAAAATGTTTAACTTATCTTCTTTAGCTTTGTTTTAAATAATTATGAATTTTCACTTAAAATTTATTCTTTTATTTAATTTATCTTCTTTCACTTAAAAAAAAATATTTTAATTTAATTTATCTTCTTTCACTTAAAAAATTTTGGTTAATTTAATTTATCTTCTTTAACTTTGTTTTAAATAATTATGAGTTTTTCACTTCTTAAAAATTTTAATTTAAAAAAATTTTTATTTATCTTCTTAATTTTGTTTTAAATAATTATGAATTTTTCACTTCTTAAAAATTTAGTCTTAAACATATGCTTACATAAAGATCATCCTCATGGAACTGGTAGGGGGATATTGTTCCTTTTCTACCTTGTTACTAGGGTACCCGCGTCTCGCACTGAGTTCTCCACTTAAAACGTCCTTGTTTTACACATGATCGCCTATTGCAGCTTATGAGGTGCCTACTTAAGTCCGCAGCCTATGGGGTGCTTTGTCTTATGGATGTCCTTATATTTGCAGCCTATGGGGTGCTTTTGATAGGAACCCTTTTAACGTTGGGCGCCAATTAAAGGATTATAAGTTGATTTGTTTTAAAAAATTATTTTTTATTTTGTTTTTAATACATTATCACTTATTCAGTAAAGAGCACAATTAGAACTAAAACTAAAATTAATTCCTAAACTTAATTATTGTTTGGTAAAAACTGCAAGAAGTGCAAAATATGCAATATTCCATAAGTGTGTTACAAAAAATATAAAAGGTATGTCTTGTGCAATATTCGATAAGTGTGTTAATAAAATATGCTTATTAATTAAAATTACAAAATGTGTGTCTGGAAATGTGTCAGCAAAAAATGAAATTAATGTTTTTTTAGTTAACATACACTTCATAGTGTCACAACGTGCATTTCTTATTGCAGTAAATGGGCAAGAAAAAATGTTTTTGTTTTTAAACGCAATTTTTTTCATTTTTCAAAAATATGGAGTATTTATTCAATGGGCAATTAACAGAAACAACGAATATTAACATTAACAATTTGAAGAGAGATTGTTGTTGGAAGAGTTCATGGCAGAAGCAAAGAATGTATAGAAACACTTATGTACGCATATTTTTCAACGTTGACACTACTGAAATTCATTTGACAATACTGAAAAATTAGTTTCAGTACTGAAATATGCTCTTACAACATTTCATTACTTCACAGATAAATAAGTGCTGTTGTATACTTTGAATAAAAGAGAAATACACATTTCAGTGTACTCGTATAATCGAGACCAACAAAAAAGAGAACTATTCAGTATTGCATTTAGTGAAGGGTAAGCCAGCAAAATACACGCCTAGTATATACGCGCGTATTTTCCACCAAATCCATCATTTCTATAGTAATGAATGAAATACCATATTCTTCTTACTTCTTTTATGAAAATATTTCGTAAATATTCGTTATCTAATTTTTTCCTCAAGAATTTAAAAAAAAAATTCTGAAATTGCTTGAGCCGTTAGTCTTTTAAAAATTTTGTAGGTTCTCAATGTATTAAATTCTTTGTGCATATTCTAATTTTTACTATTGTTGGGTCACTATATTTTTATATTTATTTTATTTATTATTATTTTTTATATATGTATATTCATATAACATTATCGAGTGTTCACAGTAGTTTCGCAATTGGAACTATTCTTGATTATTATAATTTTGATGATAAAGTGTGCTCGCATTGACATTTAATTGTTGTATCAAATTCTCTTTTTGTAATTTAAAATGAAAGTTGCAAATGACCTGTTAATGAACATTTTAAACTAACAGAGAATCGAAACTTATTGGAAATGAGAAAAGTAAATGTATTTCTTGCAGTAGAGGAGACTTCTAACTGCCTACTGGATATAATATCAATATACTCTTCATATAAGAAGTTACTGCGAGTAACATGTTTTGTACTCAGATTCATTGATAGTATGAAGAAACGTAAGACAAATCAAAGTATCATACCTACTGCAACAGAAATGAAATGGTCTTTTTATCGCCTAATAGAGGCTATCCAGAAATATAATTTTTCTGAAGAGATTTCTAAATTACAGAAATCTCTGGCCTTACCGTCGAACATACAAAGTAAGCCTAACATTTCATTCATGCATTTACTTTCATTCATATATTTTCACTATTAGGGGTAGGTGGGAGATTGTTTAACACAAATTTGCCATATGATGTACGAGTATAATTCTCACTTTTATTACCGAAGCAAGATGACTTTGTCACACCTTATTTGCGACATCTTCGTTTCGGAAATTGCCATGTTGGCACAAAGGTATTCATTGCTATTAACCAAGACTTATGTCCCAAATAATGGGAAACTTGCCCACTAATAGAGTTAGAGATACACGACCATTTCCTATCGTCGGCGTTGACTTTTATGGTCCCGTTAATGTCTTTTTGAGAATTCGTGGTCAACTACCATTGCAAATGTATATAGAAGTTTTCGTGAGTTTAACATCGAAGTCCGTGCATTTAGAGTTAGTTTTATAATCCACTGATTCCTTTTTTTATCTTTTAATAGGTTCGCTGCCACAAGAGGTCTTCGCAGAGAAGTGTATTGCGACAATGCAACGAACTTCGTCGGAGCCAGCCCAGTCCTCGAAGGGCTTCAACAAGCGTTCGACTGGAGTCGTCAGGTCGTCGAGTTATACGCATCGTCGTCAGGGGTGAGTTTCAGCTTCATACCAACTAGGGCGCCGCACTTCGGATAACTGTGGCATCTTGGTGCACACTCAAGAAGAGATGGAAACAATGCTACAGAAGTAGGGGCGGTGGTCAACACTCGATGGATAAGCACTAACACCAGCACATATATTAGTAGGAGGCAGTCTGCGTTCGCTTCCTCCATAATCCGTAGGCGACGGAATAATCAAAAAGCAGAAGTTATGGAAGAATTGTGGTCTCAAACAGACATTTTGGAAGGCTTGGTCTAGAGACTACATCCTGGGTCTGCAAGCCAAAGCCAATTGGACCGGCGTAAATCGTCCACGAAGACAATTGCCCGTCGCAACATTGGTTGACCGGGAGAGTCGTGGACGAAGACGGCAATGTCAGAGAGCCGGAGGTTGCAACGCGCAAAGGCATTTATAAACGTCCAATACACAAACTGGCTCCTTTACCATTCAATTGAAGACTTCCAGTCCTTCAATGGGGCCGGAATGTTGGGCCATTATATTCATTTTATTTATTATAATTTTTTATATATATTCATTGTTGTCGCCGTGGTCTAGTAGGTAGTGTGTTGGCTTATTAGACGAAAAGCCAGGGTTCGAGCACCAGGCCAGACATCGCAATAAAATACAAAAAGTATTTCTTCGGCGACTTCCTCTCAGCAGATTTCTGGCAAAAACTCTGAGAGTAAATAAAATAGCCATGAAAAGTTTCTCAAAAATCTGTCGTTCGGAATCGACTTTAAACTGTAGGTTCCACCATTCATGTATAAAATTAACACACACAACATAAGTGGTGTGAGAAACTAGGTCGTAGTCCGGACTGAAGGGTTGTAATGACCAATTATGTATGTATGTGTATATATTCATATATTGTATTTTATGTTATTCATAAATAAAATGTGAACTTCCCTAATATTAAGGCCAATGAATATATAGTAAATAGACAAATATATAAGCAACGGAATTGCTGTAGAATCAAGGAAATATTAAAATAAAGAAGTTAGTTTCGTTTGGTCATTTTTATTTGGTAAAGTTTGGTTTTCGCGTGTGATCAGTAATTTGCAAGTGCCCAATTTTAATAATTAAGTAGTAATTTATTTAATTTATTAAATTAAGAAAACAAAACTATTGCCAACAACACTTTGCCAAATCATCCCATTGTCTTGATCACAAAATATACAGAATAGAAACAAGAGTTTGACATTTAACTTTCCATGGAGAAAGAGACAGCAAATATTACCAAAAAGTATTTCTGTCTCTCTCTGATTGCAACTCTGTTTTGTTTATTTATGTTTTTTAGTTTTCGGGGTGGGTTTTTTATATTGGCCAGAGTTAATAAAAAAATTTTATGTTTGTCTAAATCTATTAATAAGTAATAAAAACAACTAATAACAATAACAACTTTAACTTTTTCTTTCAAGAAATTAAAAAATATTGG
This sequence comes from Sarcophaga subvicina, assembly GCA_936449025.2. Taxonomy (NCBI): domain Eukaryota; kingdom Metazoa; phylum Arthropoda; class Insecta; order Diptera; family Sarcophagidae; genus Sarcophaga; species Sarcophaga subvicina. Next base: position 68,524,434 of record OW388081.2, on the reverse strand, counting down.
CAACTTTCAGCAAGGAATTTTTTTTATGAGCAGTACGTCTTATTTTGATCTTGTAATATTTAGCTTCTGAATTACCTCTTTCACAAGAAAGTATATTCATTGTGACCGGAATTCACACACATTTCGATTAATATTTAAGAATCTTTAAACTTTTCATTGAAGAAATTAAAAAATATTCCAAATTATCCCTTTTTTAACACAAAATAAATGTCTATTTACATTTAGTTTTTCTACTTTAACCGCCAGTTTTCACTCTGTATATCTGTTGCTTCTAACAAATTTGATTCGCAAAACATTAAAATATTTTGTTTCTCCCTCTACGAGGTAGGTTAAAGTGCTGCTTTGAGCGTTTTTAAACGTCAAAGGTTTCAATTCTGTATTATTTTGTGGTCTTGATATGAATTTGAATGCTTCTTGCATAGAAGTTAGATGAATAAATTTTTAAATTCGTTTTTATGTCTTTTAGTTTAGCTTTCAAATGTGTTTACATTTACGATCACACAGATGGCACACATATCCTAATCTCACTCAGGCCTGCCAGATTTGCCGATTTTATACCTTAAAAATAGCAAAGTGCCGATTTCGCGATTTTTGTTCCAATTTTTTTTACTTAATTCTAAAAACTTGGTTACTGCATATATTTTGATTAATCTTGGCAACTCTAAATACTCCAACAAAACTATTTGCAAAATATGTACATATGTTATTTTGTTAGAGAGTGAAAAGGATGGATATGTAATCATTTCGAAATAGATTCTTTACATTTACTTTACTACTTTTTTGCTTTTAAAGTATCCAACTATGAAGAATAAAGGTAGCAAAACAATATATATTAAATTATAAATTATATTATATGTTATATAGAGCTTTTGAATCAAATTTTAAAACGTTTTAGTTTTGAAAATAACAATTTTAAATCTTTAAATATGATTAATCCTCAATTTATTATGGAAGGAAAATATAACTCATGTATGGAAATTCTAAATGAGTTTCCAAACATTGTAGATCAAGATGAAAAACAAATGTTAAACTCTGAATTTAGAGAGCTAAAATTTTTGAATTCTAAGGACATTTTTGATGATTTAGAAATTAATTTACCAACGTTTTGGATAACAGTTTGTGGACAAAAGCGAGGCGATAAAACATCTGCTTTCCCATTGTTAGAAAAAGTTGTTCGACAAATAATGATACTGTTACATTCTTCTGCGAATGTTGAACGTATTTTTAGTCAGGTCAATCTTAATAAAATTAAATTTCGATCTTCCCTTGTAAACGAATCTTTAGAAGGTATTCTTTATTCTAAAGATTTTTTTTTAAATATAAGAATTCAAAACTTGACGAACTCAAGGATGTATTCTTAACAATTTAAAATCAATTTTCATTTCATCATTATTTTTACTTAAATATTTAACCAAGAAACTTGAACTTATCTCATATTAATTAAAGTATATATTTACTATATATGTATGAACATATGTATAAATAAAAATTAAAAATAATGAAAATTCAGACATAAAATTTTATCTTTGTATAACATAACATTAATATGTTGATTGCTGAATTGATTTCTTTTGTTTTGATATATATTTATTTAATAAAAATGTTTGATTTCATACATTTATAACAAGTGCTTTTTTAATTGCTAAAATTTTGCCGATTTTCTTTCAAAATTATCTGGCACCCCTGCTCTCACTATTAACTAAATGTTAATACTGATATCCACTATATATGTACACTGGAGAACAAAAGTTGACCTTTGTATTTGTATATTATTTATTAAAATAGAAATCAATCCATATGCTAAATATTAACTAATGTCCTTTTTGAGTTTGGTTAGACTACATAATGCAAATAATTTATTTTACAGTGAAGTCACAATTTTTATGAATTTCTTGTATAGCAAAAAAGTTTTGAATGACAATTTGATGGGGAATATAATATTTTTGTACTTTCAACTCATAAAATAATTTTAATATTTAAAATGAATTAAAAATATTTTGCTCATCAAGTTTCTATTGTTTCGAAAGAAAATTATAATATAAAAAATAAGCTTTAAACAGGTTTCAGTCTTGAATATTTCGAATAATTTTATTTCTAGTATCAATTTGTTTCTGAGTTAAACAAGAAAAATAAACAAATTTTTATATGGAAGACCCATGAATTAGAGCTCTAACTAAAAAGTTAGCTAACACTCCTTTAACTTCGAGGACATAAAAAGCGCATTAAATGTTATTGTACAGCATTTATCCAGTTTAGCGCGAGTTACGAACACGCTATCATACATGTTACCTATGAACGAAAGTGACATGCAGGTCAATGCACTGGATGTCGACCTCTAATTCCTGTTAATTATAAAATAGAACATCGATAATTATTACTGAGAATTTATTGTAACATTGCTGATTACCAAAATACCAAAATATTCCAACATACTTATTCTGTCTTATTAAGAATTATTGCTGAATTGTTTTATTTAATTTAATTGTTTAAGTTGCAAATATTGTAAAAAATTAATATAAGAAAAAAAAACCATAAGCAAATCAGAATTAGAATGATATTTGACTAAAAAAGTTGTGTTTTTTTATTCAGCTTATTTCCATAATCGTATTTCGCGCTTCTTATATTTCTGTTTAACTGCTAGATTGCTCTCAATGCGCGTCGTGCCGTGCAATGCGCATCATGCACTTACACTCTTGTTTATAGCATTTGCTGAATTTAGAGTTGTTGGTCGACCTACAGGATTTTTGGATTGCTTTGCATTTCTTTCTTTATATAGTTCATTACTATTTTTGCTTTTTTTTTGGATTACAAAAATATTAATAAAAACTTATTTCATGATAAAGTTTACTACTAATTTAAGAGGAAAATCCATTAAAATACATTTTTTAACACATTTATTTTGTGAACAAAATTTGTATACTAGTTATCGACTGTTTTTATGTACTGAGTGTCATCTCTTTCGAATTTAATTTGTAAACAAGAAAAATGGAGGATAATTAACTAAAAACACTTGTCTTATGTTCTTTTGAAGCTTTTCGTAGACCTTAGCAGCACAAAATATCACATATGTAAACTCATAAACATGTAATTAATTCCATAAAATCCTTACAGACTATTACATTTTGTATTTCAATGCAAAATTATTATCATTATGAAAATTATTATCATATTAAAAAAGAAAACAACATTGTAATTATTAATTAAAATCTATATGAAGGTAAAGATTATTAAAATCATTACAGATTCTACGAAATAGAACGAAATTCGTATAGTTAGTTGTGTAATATTTTATATTTATTAAATTATAGTATCTTGTTGGACGAACAGGTACTCTTATGTAAAGTTTTCCGGAAGAAATTGAGAGTTGATAATACCATTAATCAGCTTCAAGGGAAAGACAGCATTTAGCATTTTACGACGGCTTTTTAAAGATGGTAATTTAATGAGTGCTAGGCGTTTTTCATAAGATGGTAACCTGTTATTAGGATCCCATCCATTCCCTAAACCACGAAGACAAAATAAAAGGAACTGTATTTGAACTGATTCGATTTTGTCAGATTGTACAGCGTATTGAGGGTCCCACATTACAGATCCATATTCAAGAATTGGGCGAACCAGTGTGGTAAACAATTGGTTGGTAGCATAAGGGTCAGAAAACTCTTTAGCCCATCGTTTGGTAAACCCCAGGATACATGTAGCTTTGCTAACAGTTGATGTGATATGATTTCTGAAGTCCAATTTACAATCGAAAATTATTCCTAAATCGTTAAAGGAATCAACTAGTTCAAGATTAGCACCATTCTTTGTATAAAATCCATTGGTTGGAGATGATTTAGTGAAGCACATATATTTACATTTTTTAATATTCAGCTCCATTAAATTAGTACTACACCAAGAGGTTAAGTAGTTAATATCATTTTGGTCTTCAATGTTATTAAATGATAAAAATATTTTTACATCGTCTGCATACATTAATGTGTAACGATTTTATTTAGTTTGAGTACTTTTAGTCATTTGTATTGGATAAACAAAGACGTCGCGATGGGGCAGGCTTAAAATGATAATAATGATGATAATAATAATTGATAATGATGGCAAACTTCTTTTATCAGTAAAGAATCCAGAACTGTTACCACGTTTTGACTCACAAAATTTTATGTTAATATAGGGCCCTTTTAACCGGTTCTTAAAGAAAAATTAAATAAAATCTAGTTTGAAAGACCTATTGGTCCAATTATGTATGGGCTGAGTTTGACCGACGGTATGGGTTATGTAGGATTATGTCAGATTCCGGTGACCAGTTTATCCAATTCAGGTCAAAAGATTTCAGTCTATAGTGCTCTCTATTGAAAGTGATGGCCTTATCAACGTAGTTCTCAAATAAATATCGACCGATGAAGTCTCCAGCTCAAAATCCACAACAAACAGTAACTTTTTCGGGATGCATTACACGCTCTTGGATTTTATATGGATCGGTATCCTTCCAAATTCGACAATGTTGTTTTTTCACGTAAAATCGTTCATTTAAAAATCGATTGATGATTTTGAGGATGATATTTCGATCCAGTTCTTTTTGAATTATTTATTTCTATACACAATATTTTTTATCGATCACTTTTTTGTATTCATTTTTTCTCACATAAATCACAGGCAGTTTATTCGACTTTATCTTCTAAGCCATTAATGGTAAACATTGCCTCTGAGGCAAAGTAAATATTTTGTTTAAGTCTGTGTCATTCACTCGTAGCAAAGCGTGAGTGTACATGCTGACCCATTTTGTTCTAGTCCATTGAATATATATTGAATATTGAACATATTAGGATATATTCAGCAGTGAATTTCGCTTCTCATTATTTTTTTGCTTCCTAAAAATATGGGTTTACGTATGAACAACTTTTGTAACACGTATGACAACTTCTGAAGCATAGCTGCTGATGGGGTAGGCTGACATTAAGCTTAACAACAACTTAGGAGTGTATTTTGGTCCAAAAGACAGTGAACCTTCTTAAGTCGTTGTTTTCGACGACGATATATGACTGGTCAAAATCATGTCAATGTTAAATTCTTCCGTGGACCCCGACTCCGATAAGACAGTAATAACTAAGAATTATAATAAAACAATTATATTGAAACAAAAGTTAAAAAAGAAAATTCATCAGAAAACAATTACTTCAGTAATAAATGAAGTTACTGGGTACCCTGGTAGTTTAGTGAGTAATGGGCTAGATTAGAGGATACGGTCTCAATTATGCTCGTAACTGTAATAAATAAATAAAAATTACGTTTTAGCTCACAAAACCAATAATACTACAGATGAATAATTTAAGCACAAAATTTAAGAAAACTTACTTTGTTATTAAAAAATAGGTGGAAAGCTATACATCCTCTCTTGACCTGAACAATCCTGAATTTGTACTATGAAAACTTGTCTTATATTGTTATTATCTCCAAATCTGTCGCTATTACAGCAATCACTGCAAATATTAGAGGGCGTAAAAGTTTTAATTCACTAAAACTTAGCAAATACTATTTCTGCGGGCGTGGAATGACACCATAGCATAGCACAGATATGTATGTATCTCCAACATAAAACCAAAAAATTTTAAATCGACTAAGAGAACTTCTTGCAAAATATTTCGTATATCATGAATCTACAGCAGAGTCAAACTATTTAATGAGGAGTATTCAAGTATTCAACAGAATATCGAACGATTTGAAATTTTAAATTAAATGTTCATACTAACATCCGGAAGACGCTAGAAAACTAAAATTTGTCCATTTAGAAAGGTGTTCATCAGACCTTCGCAAATTAACGCAGCTGGAACGCCACAGCACTATACATACATATATTGTGATTAGTCTCCTAGTATTATTATTGCGAAGACGTACATATCCACAGACGTATCTCATACTCATTTTTAAAAGCTAAAAACCTTCCTTACGTAAATTCATGCTCGACGGGAAATATGTTCCGACAAACAATAAAATTTTGCTTTAGTACTCGCACATAAAATATATTAACATTCACAGTGATTCAAACCAGAAACAAAAATTAACACAACAATCCTTCGAAAAGTATTCGTCAATTATTTGAAACTCACAACTGAAATTGCATTGCAAATTTCTAATTTAAAATTCAACTGCCCCTGTTTCTCATATATATATATATATTCAGTAAGAGTGAACTTTAAATACAAATGGGTATTTTTAATTTCAGCCTCATTAAGAACAAATTTCCTTAACAACAATAGCAGGAGTTAATTTATTTAATTCAACAATGTCAAAACATTTAGTGATGTACTAGTGATAACACGCGGACTGAGAAAAGAAACATTGAATTAAATTTGTATATCAAGTAATTGATTTACATATATTAAACTATGTGGGGGAAAACATATCTGCATTATCCATTCGTTCACAGGGACACGACTAAGTGCTCGAATTATATGTTAATGCACTTTGAAATAGCGTCGTCGGCCTTATTTATAAAATTTGTGATCCTTTATTGCATATTGGAAATATTTCTGTTCATTGTACTTCAAGATCTGGTAATAATTATTTGAGTAGTTTTCATTATTATTATTTCAATTTTTATTATTTAACACGTTCCCTGCCACGTTTACCGTTTTCGGTTCACGCTAAGCCTCATTTCTACGCCAAGCTGAATTTTTAAATTAAAAATGTTTGTATATAAAATTTAATTATTGGTAGGACTGTTTTATGTGACGTAAAGATGTTTAGAGTAATTTTTGAGTCATGTACTGATAACCGTACTTGTGGCGTGGTAATTAGTTATCAGAGCTGTTTTGAACTTTTATTGAATTCGGCAGTTGTAAATGCATCGATTTCGTATAATACAAAAAACCAACAGTTCAATCTCACATTTACAATGTAGAAATCTACTAATTTCATATATATTTTCTGAAGAAGACGACCAAGACCCACCTTCTAGAAAACGCCATAAATTACAAAAAGGTAATGACATACCAACAAAAAGCGACCGCTGCAAATCAGGCTATGACGAAAGTGTGAAAAATTGTAATAGTGTAATCGAATTTAAGTGAAATACATATATATTCTCTTTTGTACATCACTCTGTCAATTTTCTGAGCCGCCATCACAGCAGAGAGACGGCGTTATGCAATTGAACATCCCATGCCATATGATCTTTGGCAAACTGAAGGCGCTGTTGTTGACGGATTGAATTTAATGTAGGTTTTTTCTTTAGTTTTCGGAGTTTATTTTATTTATTTATTTATTAATGGGTAACATGACCATATGCTCGGTGTAGTGTCACAGACCAGAGTCTCTGGTTGGAATCGAACACACGACCCTCACGCTAATAGTCTAGCACACTACCCGCTAGACTACCAAGGCACCCAGTTTTCGGAGTTGTAAATGTTCACTGCTTAAAATAGCGTGACGAACTGTTGATGTACTTGCTTTAACTCTTGCTAAATGCTTAATTTTAGAGGTAGAATGGGCTGAATTTGAGGCAATTCGAAGAATTTTTCGCTTGTCCTGTGGTGTTAGAGCTGTCTATGTACCTCCTTTGTAATTTTTATTACATGTTTCACGATGTTTTATGTAAACCATTACCAAATTATGACTTCGTCCTATTTTTCTACCGATTTCGCGATAAGAATAATTTTCAGAATGGTAAACATCAATTTTTACCATTTTCGACGATTTTAAAGAATTATTTCTTCACATATTGATTTAGATAACTGCAGTCACAAACTGTGATTTTAATTTTATTTATTCATTTACAGTATCAACTATTTTTCTGCAAAACAAAATTTTTTTATTCTATGTGTATTTGCAATTTATACAGTCTATTTTATTTTAAAATGTGTTGGTTCTATCCTAATGAACCGCAGTGTATCTGTAATATATTACGAAAATAGAGATTATTTTTGACTAAAACGATTTGATTTCAAAGGATTTAACTTATTCTGTCTCTGGCACCAATATACATACATAGTGGTATAGAACATTGAATTCAAAAAATGTTTATGTATATCTTCTTCTTCTTTTTATATATAAAAATGAATGTGTGTTTGTTTGTGGGTTTTTTTTTTGTTTGTTTGAAGTCTATAGATGGCTAAACGGCTGGACCGATTTTCTTGAAATTTTAACAGTACCTTCCTGTATGTCTGGAAGGAACTATAGGCTACTTTTTATTTTAAAATTTGAAGTAGGCGAGGTACCACGCCCACATACCCAATAAGTATTTAATGTCGCATATCTCATGAACTGCAACAGATAGAGTACTCAAATTTTGTGTGGACGACTTTGACGTATATATGAACAAAATGGGCGGATTGGCTATAGTGGGCGTGTCACCTCCCATTTTTATTCTTTGAAAGTGTCTAAGTCAAGATTATTATCTTAGTAATTTATGGTATATTGATAGTACTATTTATTTTCGTTTACTCCTTCACGGACAGATTTTCCTCCACCGTTATATTTGGCTCCTGTTTATATTGAGCCTTCCGCATGTCATGTTTGCATAGAAACAGTGGATGAATAGGACGACTGTTTGATTATTAATGAATGCTCACATGCATTCATAGGTCATGTATTGAATCATATTTATCATATATTTCTGAATGTCCAGTGTGTAAGCACTCATGCCAATTAAATGCGCTGCGTTAATTGAGAATTGTCTCTAAAGCACCATTAAGTAGACTAATGGCCAAAAGCAAAACAAGAGGAGCATTAGCAAAACATTATAATACTCATAGTAGTAATCGAAACATTGCTCAAGATTTTAATCAGTGAGTCTCCAACACTGATTCTAATATAGCTCAAGCAAGTTTACATGAAGATAATCGGTTAGACGCAAATATTTTGAACTCTCCTGTACATAACCCAAGTCAATCTGTTCACCCAGCAAATGGGAACGATCAAATAAATCGTATGATTGAAGCAAATGTTCCCAGAATATTACAAAATATAAGTATAGGACCTACAAATTCTAACAGCAATGATCAGCCCAATAATATACAAAATAATCTTCATGCGAGTCAAGCTCAACATCCCAATAGTAACCATAATAATCCCTATTTACTTTCCCTGATAGCAAATTCCAACTCAAATTCAAGTTCAGTACATGCTGATAGGATTACATCGGTTATTCGAAATTGGAACCTTAAATTTAATGGTTCATCAACAGGTTTACAAGTAGAAGAATTTTTATATCGAATCAAATCTTTGACCAAAGATACATTTAATTATTACTTTTCAGTTATTTGTCGAAATTTACATACAGTGGTGGCCTTATAATTAAAAACGACTTAGTAACATGTATGTTTGTTAATTTGTTTTACAGTTTTCACTGTGTACCTGAGATCAAAGGCTTTGTTTGGAGTACGTTTTATATACGTTTTTCCATCAGATTGGGACAAATTAAACTTAGATTCGTCACTCCAGAGAACTATGTTCCATCTGAAACATCCTTTCTAATTATAAGGCCACCACTGTATCTTTTAACAGGAAAAGTTAGAGATTGGTACTGGAGGTATCATAATTAAATCGAGACAACAAATTGGAAAGTGTTTTGTAACGCTCTTAGGTGTCAATATAAATCGTATAAAAGCTCTTTTGACATAAGAGAAGAAATTAGAAACAGAAAACAAAAGTTAGGTGAAGCTCTCGATTCAATTTTAGCTTTATAGATCATCTTCCTATACCAATTGATAGAAATTTTAGCAAGAAATTTGAGACCTGAGATACGACAGGATTTACTTTATGTCCCCATACACTCTCTTTCACATCTACGAAAGCTTGTCTCATGTATTATTCAGTATTAAAAAAAGTTACTGACTTTAAAGGTATAAAAAAAGGTATTATATGCCATCTGCTGATGGACAACTCTACTTCCTTAATAGTAAGCTTATCGACCTGTGTGATATTTCCGTACCCTTGAGAGCAAACCGCGGTAACGGCCCTGGGAAAAGCTGGTTTAATCTTACTATTAAACGACGATTTAAAACTCGTGATGATATTTATAGGTGTTGGAAAAGGTATAGAACTTCTGAACTATACGAAGAATATCGCGAAGCCCGTAGACTCGTCAATAAGAATATTTATGATGCTAAAACTTCTTATTATGAAAACCGTTTTAGATCAGCTGTAGATTCAAGGAGAAAATGGCAAACAATCCGTGAGATTGGTATTGGAAGCAAGGCTGCCCCAGCTTGCAGCATTGATGCAAATAAACTTAATGAATCTTTTATAAACATTTCATCTCCAATGCCCTCAAATGGGGTTCAATCAGCTTTTGCCTCTGGGCTATGCAACAACCCCCGGAAATTTCTCCTTTACACCGTTTTGAGTTTTCTCGTGTCTTTGAAGATGACGTTATTTTATGCTGTAAATCAGTGACTTCGAATGCAGTTGGCTTTGACCAGATCCATCCTAAATTCATTAGACTTTTATTACCTAGGATATCACGTTATATTACGCACTTAACACCGTTATCACTACCAGCCACTTTCCTAACTGTTGGAAGCATGCTAAGGTCATTCCCGTGCCGAATTCATCGAATGAGTATTGCCCCATTTCGATACTTCCATTTTTATCTAAAGTCTTGGAACGACTATTACACAACCAAATTAGTACTTATTTGAATGACCATCAGCTGTTTTTTGGCATACAATCAGGATTTAGAACAGGTCATAGCTGTGTTTCTTCACTGTTAAGTGTTTCTGAAGATATAAGATCCAATATCGATAATGGTGGTATTACACTTTTGGTACTTCTTAACCATTCGAAAGCTTTTGACTCTGTGAACCATGATATACTTCGTAGGAAAATGTACAACAATTTTTATTTTTCTTCGAGTGCATCATGGTTAATGAAAACCTATCTTGCTGATAGATACCAGTCTGTCTCTACTGGTGGAACTGTATCTACTCCCTTGCCTGTGCCTAAAGGAGTACCGCAGGGCTCTATTCTTGGACCATTATTGTTTACTTTATACATAAATGATTTACCTAATTGTCTCCTGCATAGTGATATCCACATTTATGCAGATGATGTACAAATATATATGAATTGTAGGAGAGACTCAATCGATGACTGTTTTGCAAGACTTAATGAGGACCTTGACAGAATACACTACTGGGCGTCGCCGAATGGCTTATACCTGAACCCTACAAAGTCAAAAGGCCTGATCATAGCACAGCGAAATCAGGATATTGTCGTTGATATTCCGATCACATTGGGAACTCGTAGCATTTCAATAGTTGATTAAGCGAAAAACCTCGGTATAATTTTTAACAAATCCCTTCAATGGAATATCCATATAAATTCTATCTCCTGGACAATTTTTTCTATGCTTAGGACGTTATATCCTATACAACACATTACACCTCTTAATATTCGTGTGCTTCTTGCGAAAACCTACTTAGTGCCCAAGTTGTTATATGGCTGCGAAATTTTTGCTTATTGCGATTCGGCTAGTAAAACTAGATTAACAGTAGTGTATAGCGCGATTCTTAGATATGTCTACGGCATACGAAGATACGATAGTACTTCTCGGTATTCGAAATTGTTATATGGTGCTGAGTTAATGGACTTACTTAAAATTAAAGCATTAATCTTACTACACAAGTTTATCTACACGCAGGAACCGTCTTATCTCTTTAATCGTATTCAATTTGCAAAATCAAATAGAGGAAAACAAATCATTCAATTAAGATATCGAACTTTGATATCCGAGTGGCAGTTATTTACAAATACAATACGGCTGTGGAATTCGTTACCAATCTCATTACAAATTAATGGCAACGCTTTGCAGTTTAAAAAATTTTATTTTCTAAATTCTAATGTAAAATTATTACATATTTACATGCATATATTTCCGTTCTTGTTTTTACATATTATTATTTTGATATTATTTGCTTTTACTACTTTTAATTATTTGTCTTATATATATTTCATTCTTTGTAATCATTATGTAATCACATACCGTAATTTAAAAGATAAATTTCTTGTTGTATGTGATATGCTATAAAATAGATAAAAATAAAAAAAAATAATTTGGATCAAAAAATGAATAAAATACTGTACATAACTGGTATTTTCCTCCACCATAACAAATCATCTTCAAAGTATTATGTCCCATTTAAAATTAACAAGAAAAAAAACAATATTTAATGATATACAATGTAAATAATTATATATATATCCTTACGTCGCTTAACGCCTGACTTAGGGAATTAAATTAAAGCTGTTCGAAATTAATTGGCTAATCGGTAGAACGGTAGTCACACCTGAAGTTGGATTACAAACTTCTACTGTACAAGTCGCTCGTAAAGCCAATTATGGGAAACTGCCTCCGCTTCTCATACAGAGAAAATTCAAAGACGTCAAAACAAAATATAGTGTGTAATACTGTAAATACACTTGAATAAGCATCTTAACATGCCATTGGGCCAACTAAATCTTTTGGCTCCCACATTTTAAAGTTGCATAAACAGATTCGTTTAAAAAGAAGGACTCCAAAAATCACATTTTTGTTGAATTATTCATGCTCATAAATTTTTATGCATGAACACTCGAACAATTTTCTGCTAATGATCACACATACCACATTCGAGCCAATAATTCCGAGTTTTATTCAAATGTTCGATTGACGTTCAACGCTCGTTTGAAACAAACATTTTTTTGCGGTGTTTGGATTGAGCGAAACCAAAATGTATTAGTGCAAAATATATTTTCTATGCAAATATCAAAGATTGTTTTGCAATAATCAAACGAGTATGATCGTAATCATGTATGTATGTAGGTGTCATGGCTTTAAGAATTTTCAAATTGACTGCTCTAAAAATTTTTGCTTATCAGTTCCTAAAATTTAAATAAAACAAAAATGATTCAGAATAATTTTATTTATATGTATATATATATATAAATTTAAATTCTTTATATTTATGTTTTTCTTTGTATTTTATGTATACATGTTTAGTGTTTTTAATCTCTTAATTATCATGTGTGTGAAGATAGATTTTAAAATCTATCTCTCATGTTAGCGAACAGAACTCTGTTATGTTATTAACAGAACTAACAGAGCTCTGTTATGTTATTAACAGAAACTCTGTTAAATAATGAATTTAAGACTGGGAAAGAAAAACAGGACAAATTAATTAAATTCCTGGGTAAAATATGAAAAAATAGCAAAAATTGATAAAATAAGTCCTTTAGTTAACCACTGTTACAAAATATTGCATAATAAGAACTACAATAAATAGATAATCACACATTTCCGAAAGTCATTGTAATCCGATAAATAAATCAATATTGTGGGAAAACAGGACTGAGTGGTCGGACAAAGTAAATTGTTTTTAAAGCATTGTACGTCCCTTTAACTAATCCAATCGCCAGAACTCTTAACAGAGCGTGTTTTCATATCAGATTTTGAAATTTTCCCAGATTTCAGATATTAGATTTTAACACAACAGATTTCAAATTTTAACAGAACAGATTTTAAATTTTAACAGAACAGATTTCAGATTTTAACAGAAGAGATTTCAGATTTTAACAGAAGAGATTTCTGATTTAACAGAGAAACGCCATTGTTTTTTAGGATTGGAACAGTAGAAGAATACGTTTTTGTTAAACAGATTATTATAAACGGTATAAAGCGGGTTGGTTTGAAGTCGCCGTGATGTAGTAGGTAGTGTGCTGTTTTATTAGACGTAAGGTCGGGGTTCAAATCCCAGGTCTCGGGGATCAAAAGAATTTTTTTTCTTTTTTAATTTTTTCTAATAAATGTCAAATCCATATATAGAATTTATCAGTATATATTTATAGCAGTATATTAATATTTATATAAATGTATTAGAAAAAATTAAAAAAAGAAAAAAATAATCACACAAAAATCCCAACTAGGGATTAAACTCTGTTGATTGATGATTGAGAATAAGCAATCGAATTTAAATTCAAGTTTCAAAAATGTTCTCAAAAATTTTTTATTTTATTATTTATAATATTTTTATTAATATAAATATTTACATTAAACAATAATAATTAAATTGAATAGTTAAATTAAATAATTTAATTAAATAATAAATTAAAAAAGAAAAAATCACAAACAATGCCAACTGGGAATTGAACCCGGGCATGATTGAGAATGAGCAATTAAAATATCCTCAAAAGTCTAGTGTATTCACAACTTATAACAATGATATCAACAGCTTGGCTTAATCCCTGGCCAGAAGTTTTTATCAGTATTTAATTTAATTTATCAGTATATATTTTATATATACATATATTTAATAGAGCAAGTTTTCATAGTAGATTTTATGATTACATATAAAATTATTTAATTTTAGTTGGCACAGAGAATTAAAGAAGAAAAAATTATTTAATTTCAATGCTATGTTACAGAAACAGTTTTTATATTCATAATCATTTAAATTACATTTATTACATATAACAATTTTTTGATAAATATTAAATAAAATGTCTAATTCATCTTAATTATCATTAATTGTTATGTTAATACCATGTCAGAACGTATATTATATGTACTTGATTGTGGTACAATGACAACAACGGGGAATCCCCAGATTTGTTTTTACATTTTAACAGTTATATACAAAAATTGCAATGTTTACTTTCTGCCAGAGCAACTAAAACCAAATATAAAGGTGGTGTAGTAGGTAATGTGTCGGATTATTATCTGCAAGGCCGCGATTCAAACCCCGGGTTGGGCATATGTTAAAGGTATTTTATTTTTCTTTTTTTAATTTTTCTAATACATATTAAATATATACAATACGGTATACTGATAAATTAAATTAAAAATTAAAGCTTTTTAATATAATACAATAGTCGCCGTGGTGTAGTAGGTAGTGTGTTGGCTTACTATTCGTAAAGCCCGGGTTCGTATCCCAGGTCAGACATCAAAAATGAAATATGAAAAAAAAAAAAAATATTTCTTCGGCGACTTCCTCTCAGCAGATTTCTGGCAAAAACTCTGAGAGTAAAATAAACTGCCATGAAAAAGTTTCTCAAAATTCTGTCGTTCGGAGTCGACGTTAAACTGTAGGTTCCGCCACTCACGTATAAAATTAACGCACACAACATGAGTGGTGTGAGAAGCTAGGCCGTAATCCTGACTGAAGGGTTGTAATGGCCAATTATGTATGTATGTATGTAATATAATACAATATTATATATAAATATAGACATATTTTATCAAAAAGAAAAAAATCCTGTCCAGAGATTGAACCGAGCTGATTGAGGTTGTTGTTAAAAGTTCTTAAACTTTTGAGAACTATTTTGAAAGTTCAATTTATAATTCAAATGCTTATTCTCAATCATGAGTTCAGTCCCTAGTTGGGGTTTTTGTGTTTTTGTTTTTTTCTTTTTTTTAATTTTTTCTAATACATATATATAAATAATAATTAAATACAAAAATAATGCTTATAAATTTTATATATTTGACATTAATTAGAAAAAATTAAAAAAAGAAAAAAAATTCTTTTGATCCCCGAGACCTGGGGTTTGAACCCCGACCTTGCGTCTGATAAACCAACACACTACCTACTACACCACGGCGACTTCAAACCAATTTGCTTTATACCGTTTATAATAATCTGTTTAACAAAAACGTAATCTCCTACTGTTCCATCCCTAAAAAACAATGGCGTTTCTCTGTTAAATCAGAAATCTCTTCTGTTCAAATCTGAAATCTCTTCTGTTAAAATCTGAAATCTGTTCTGTTAAAATCTAAAATCTGTTCTGTTAAAATTTGAAATCTGTTGTGTTAAAATCTAATATCTGTAATCTCAGAAAATTTCAAAATCTAGTATGAAAACACGCCCTGTTAAGGATTCTGGCGATTGGATTAGTTAAAGGGACGTACAATGCATTAAAAACAATTTACTTTGTCCGCCCACTCAGTCCTGTTTTCCCACAAAAGGACTTACAGTGGATTTTAAAATCTGAAATCTCAGAAAATTTCAAAATCTAGTATGAAAACACGCTCTGTTAAGGATTCTGGCGATTGGATTAGTTAAAGGTACGTACAATGCTTTAAAAACAATTTACTTTGTCCGCCCACTCAGTCCTGTTTTCCCACAAAAGGACTTACAGTGGATTTTAAAATCTGAAATCTCATAAAATTTCAAAATCTGATATGAAAACACGCTCTGTTAAGAGTTCTGGCGATTGGATTAGTTAAAGGGACGTACAATGCTTTAAAAACAATTTACTTTGTCCGCCCACTCAGTCCTGTTTTCCCACAATATTGATTTATTTATCGGATTACAATGACTTTCGGAAATGTGTGATTATCTATTTATTGTAGTTCTTATTATGCAATATTTTGTAACAGTGGTTAACTAAAGGACTTATTTTATCAATTTTTGCTATTTTTTTCATATTTTACCCAGGAATTTAATTAATTTGTCCTGTTTTTCTTTCCCAGTCTTAAATTCATTATTTAACAGAGTTTCTGGTAATAACATAACAGAGCTCTGTTAGTTCTGTTAATAACATAACAGAGTTCTGTTAGCTAACATGAGAGATAGATTTTAAAATCTATCTTCACACACATCGTTCGAATGTGGTGTATAATTTTATCAACAAAGTCTTCAAACAATCATTGTTTAGATTGATTTGAAAATGAATAATCTGAACGAGTATTAAGAAATATTTGCTGAGTTGAGTGAAAATATCATGGTTTTAGGGTGCTGATTAAATCATGATTGTTTTTCAATAACCAGTTCAGTTCTGCTCCATACAGTATTAGCAAAAATTGCTTCAAAATATTAACTACCACGCTAGCTAGCTAGTGTTGACCATAAATCGCAGCATAAATAATTTACTTTTATTTTAGTTCAGATCTGATAAACTTTTATTATTTCGATGTAGTTAAAGATTCAATAAATAAACTCAATTATGTTTTTACACTGTCTTTTTTTACACGGTTTTATACTAACACGGTCTAGAAGAAAAATTGATTCTGTTTTTACACGGCGATATTTGAGAAAAGTTTATGAACATTTTAAATTTTAAAGAAAAATATGTATATATCGACGCCTCCATTCTATAACGTTCTAAGTGTACTTAGCGTCTGTAAGTGTAGTTGAAAGGTTCTTCCCCGAATTAAAAAAACAATTTTGTGCGTGTAAGTGTATATAGTATGTTTTAGTTTGGAAAAAGTAGTGAACCAAATCCACTATATAAAACCAAATCGGACGCCTAATTTTTATATTTTCGGGTATAAAATTATTTCGCGTGTAAGAAGAATGATAAATTTAGCACAAAATAAAGTTAGAGGTATTATATATTAAATTTTCCATGTTATCTGATATAATTAATAAGTTTTTTCATTAGGAAAAAGTGAATCAAAAAGTATAAGTACAATGTCATACATTTGTGCGGTAAGAAATTCACGACTTAAATTAGATGTTGTGTTTATTTATATTGGATTGTTTTGATAGGAATTAAATTGCAAATTAGTCCAGCAAACGAAAAATCGTCTAAATTTGATAATGTAAATAATGAAAATTCGGATTCATTAGGTAAGAATTTAATATTTTAATATTATTAAATATTATTTAAATTACATATTCTATATTAAGTACTGGATTTTTTAGAAGCATACCCCGGGAAAGGCTGCGAATATAACACGTCGAATAATTCATCAACAATAGGTACGCTTATAGATACTTTTTTATATAATTTATGTTAAGTATTGCTTCAACTTTTAGAGCCATTTCCCGGCAGTTGCAGCGAACATAATCCGTCAAGCACTTCGTCGAATGCAGAATAAAATCCAGAGTTTAGTCCAATAACTCCAAAATTAAAAAGTAAAAATTCAATTCCGAATTTGATACACCACCCGAAAACATTTGCAAAAGACAAAGACGTCCATCCAAGTGGAAAAAATAAAGCAAAATATTTAAAACACCATGGAAAGGAACATTATAATAAAAAAGGTCAGTTTATACCAAAGAAAAGGTTAAAAGTAGACTGCAAAGGTTCTTGTAGAATGAGATGTTCACAATGGCCGTCAGAAGATGTAGGTTAGGTTAGGTTAGAGGACGTGTACTTGTCAATTAAGACAAGTACAGTACCCGGAGGTCGAATTGACCCACGTCCTAGTTTCTCACACCACTTATGTTGTGTGTGTTAATTTTATACATGAGTGGTGGGACCTACAGTTTAAAGTCGACTCCGAACGACAGATTTTTATTTATTGAGAAACTTTTCATGGCAATTTTTATTTACTCTCAGAGCTTTTGCCAGAAATCTACTGAGAGGAAGTCGCCGAAAAAATACTTTTTGTATTTTGTCTTTGATGCCTGGCCTGGGGCTCGTCTAATAAGCCAACACACTACCTACTAGACTACGGCGACTTCAAGATGTAAGAAACACAATAGACTATCAAAAACATTCTGTCATTTTTAGCTAGGAGCCAATTAAAATTTATAAATTCAGAAACTGCTATAAAAATACTACTTAAATGTTACTAAAAACAGTGAAAGAATCAATGGCGTATCTTATATAGTTTGCGAGATATCGAATGTTATAGAACGGAGGCGTCGATATGTATATCTATATATATAAAAATGAATGTGTGTTTATTTGCTTGTGGGTTTGTTTGTTTGTTTGAAGTCTATAGACGGCTAAACGGCTGGACCGATTTTCTTGAAATTTTAACAGTACAGGGCGTGTCACCTCCCATATAAAAAATATTAAATATTAAAGTAGTATATCTAAGACTACATAACAGTTAGACTGCTAAAAATTTTGTCGAAGCCACTTTGGTATCAATATGAATATTTTAGACAAAAATGGACTGACTAAGACGTATATATTTTAAACTTTTGTTTAATTTGAATAAAATTAGACGTGTTATTATACAAGCTGACAAAGCAACACAAAAAAGGTTAAATCGATAAGAGTTTTAGTGCGTTAAGAAAAATGTCTAATACTATGTTCAGACATGTATTTTTATTGAATTAATATTCGGTTTATTGATAACAATATTTTTAGTGTTCAGGCACAAAATTTATTTGACAGCTGGTAAACAAAACAGCTGATTGCTTCAACAACATTGCTTTTAATTTAATCGCCAAAATTAGGGCCAAAAAAAATTTGAGAATAAATGGAAAACAATTTAACATTGCAAAAGGTCTTACTAATGATTAACCGAAACGCCGAGCTGTTGCGGTTAGTAGGAAATATTTTTGACTCAAAAGTGGCTTCTCTCAGAAGGATGAGAAAGAAAAGTTTGATAATACTGCAGAGCTTGCAGAAAAGAAAGCTTTTGTTTATGGCACTGTTAGAGGAAAATGAAACTCAAAAGTCTTTATTTGTTAACTGCTGAATACGTCGTATTTCCAAAATATATCGGTCAGTAAACATATTCTGCATAAACCCGAGGATGAAATTGCGAGAACTGTTATAGGTTATCAGTCAAGACCTAGAAGGTCAGCCATACTTGGAGAAGACAGGTAGAAACAGCTGCTTTCTTCAGAACAGGAACAGGTGGATTCCCAATAATATCTCAGTTCAGGGTATTATAAATAACTTTTCGAAATAAATTAGAAATTATCATCAAACAACATTGGGATCGAAAGGGTTAAAAATTACGACATCAAGTCTGTGATGTTATTAAAATTCTTTTTTATATGACATCAGTTGGAAATATTTTCTCATCCCTTTCTGCTGACGTTCCATTTTTTGTTTGTCGTTGTTTTGTTTTTGTTTGTTGTTGACATTTGAGTTGTCAAATATCAATAGAAAGTGTTCGGAAAATAGTAATATGCTCACTGAACGTACTTATGACAGTGCTGTATTTGAAGTTTTAATCAATATTATAACAATTTATGGATTTATTAAGCAATAATTAATTGACATTTTATATGAAATATTGATATCAATAATGCCGTTTATTGCGATTTTCTCAATATACGTGTCTTAACATAGTATAATTCTACAAATCCTAAACTGAAAAAGAAAGGTATTTCTTTCGAAACTAAAATTGAAATATTAGACCGCCTCAAAGGCGAAGAGAGTTCAACATCGTTGGGTAAGAGTTATGGTATGAACAACTCTTTTATTTTTGAAATTAAAAAAGAACGAAGTAGTCATTGGAAAAATTTTTCTCAGAATGTTAGTTTCATTTATTTTTTAAATTTTAAAAAACCAAGTAGGTGCACTGTGGTCCAAAACCCTAATCTAGCCGGACAAAAGTCATTTTTGAAAATATTTAAAAAGTAAATATTTTGTATGGTAATATGTTGACAAGTGTCTAAAGTACATAACGGCATATTTTTTTTTAAACAGCTACAATAGCATTGATATATTTATATTTATAAATAAAATGCAATTATGTACATGTGTGTTTTAAATGTGAAATTTTTGTTTAATGTCCGAATTCAATTAGAATTTCAAATGGTAATTTATCGTACTTAAGCTTTAGTTTTTATGTTGTCGTCATCTATATATATGTAGCTTTTTAATGTTTAAAAAATTAGCTGCCAGATTTTGCCCAAACGATTTTTATTTCATTTAGAGTTTAACATGTCCATTACAAGAAAAAGCTGTATAATACTTGGCGTAATGAAAAACAACTAACTAAGAAAACTGATGCTGTTGTTAAACATGTTGTTGCTAAGATTGGTATTAAGAATGATGAAACGGATAGCTATTACAGAAAAGTATCTGCTCGAATGTTTGTATGCATTTTAACGAAAAAGTGGACTCAAGCCAGTCGAACAAGATAAAAATAAATATTGGTTAGAAGGGTATTTAATTATTCCACCTAAATTTTCTTCATCATCTCGTGTTGACCATCCAAGCAGGACTTTCAACCTCCAATTATGGCAGGCCTTCTAAGGAATTTTTCTGTAAAACTGAGAGAACAAGGCCTAGAAATGTTGCTGATTTATTAGAGACTTGGTCGGCAGAAGAACTGACAATTGGAGGTGGATTTGCTATTAATGTAAATTCATTCCGGATATATACCATGGTCACAGCAAAGCTTTATGTACAACTATATTTATGGTATTACATACCATCAAGTGTACATAAAATTCTTATCCATGGTGCCGATATTATTCAGTGTGCAGCACTTCCTATTGGAATGTTATCGGAAGAAGCTCTTGAATCTAGAAATAAAGATTTCAGAAATATAAGAGAGCATCACACAAGAAAAATGTCCCGCGAAAAAACAATGTATGATCTTTTTCATTATCTTCTGTTATCTACTGATCCTATTATATCCTCTTTTTCTAAAAAGCCTTCTATTCATTCCCGCAGTACAGAACCTTTGGATGAAGAATTTCTTGCCTTGCTTTCAGATGCGTCAATGCCAGAGTCACATCTAGATTCTGAAAGTGAATCAGATATAGATTGAAATAAACATAATGTATTTCTTGTTTTATTATTTTTTTTTTGTATAATTTTATTAAATATATTAAAATAATTTGAAATAATTCTTTCTAAAGATTCTTCTTTCAATTTAAGTTATAATATATATAGAGACTAGCTATACCCAGAGAGCTTTGCTACTCTCATTACAATATAAATAAAATTAGGTGTTCCCAGATATTCAAGTTTTATTATCCATGTGATATGGAAGGTGCTACGCCTACTATTGCTAGTTCGCCTACTGTTAACCAAAATATTAATATCGACACTAAATTTCATCATACATGATTTGGGAATTTTGATTGTTATAGTTTTCCCAGATATACGAATTTTAGTATTTTATTTATATTGGAGGTAACACGCCCACTGTAGCTAGTTCAACCATTTTTCGTGCAAATGTTTATGTGGATATGAAAGTTGTCCATGCTGAATTCGAAGATTCTAGCTGTTGCAGTTTCCATGATATAAGACTTTTAATACTGAATTCTTAAGGTTGGCGTGGCACTTCGCCCATTTAAAACTTTTGAATACAAATATATTTATATAATTCCACCCACACATGCAGAAATACGATGTGAAAATTTAAGGAAAATCGGTTCATTCATTTTGTCGTCTTTAGGCTTCAAACAGACCCCCAAAAAACAAATTTATATACATACACACACTCAACACACACATCTACATTTGATTTTTTCTCTCTAATTGTTTATATTGATGAAATCTATAAACGTACCAAGTTTCATGTCGGTACGGCTTTGAAAAAGCGAGTTATAACTTTTGTCCGGCTGTGTGCTGGAAGAATTATTGTCAGAATTTTAGTTTCATATCTGCTACGAAAGTATCTATATTAAAAAATTGTGTTTTTAATTTAAAACAAAGTGAGTTTTTTTAAAGTGAGTGCTTTTTATGACGATGTTAACACTAAAGTAATTTTGTCTAAATTTCAATTAAAAAATACTTCGAAAAAGACAATGTTTTATAGAATTTGGTGTTCCAGAAAATTCTATATGTAATCAAATAGTATCATTTCACGTGGTTGACAACTATGCCACTGATATGATGTATGACAAGATCGATATGAATTTCATGCACATGAATCCAAAATCAGAGCCCATACGTAAGTACTATACGTTTTCCTTAAAAATTTACCCAGTGTTGGAGGATCGAATTAAAGACAAGACAAATAAAATTTTATTTAATACTATGAAAGAAAAGACAGAAGTAAAGTAAGTTTACATTAAATTTTATACTCTGCCCATGGTTGTAGATATGCATTTTATAATTATTTTTTTCAGATGGTCAGTGTTTTGGTATTTTTTCCTACTTCATAGCATTTTTTCATCCACTACAAAAACTTTTGATGTTATTGATGCAAGGAGAATATACGAGATATTTCATTCGCGACTCCCAGCTAAGAATCTATACTGGTTCAGTCCTTTATTCAAAAATAGTTTTATAATATTACCACAAATGCAGACTTAAACAGCCCACAGATTAAATTTATTTCTATTTTTGCCTTCAACTTACAAAATGGTGACTAATAATTCTTAAAAAAAATTTTAAAATCAATTCGTCAATATGAATAAATATTAACGCAAAATATTTATAAAATTAAATAAAAATTCTTTAATATAAATAAAAACTATTAGTAAATAAAATAAATAAATAAAATTTCTTTAATATGAATAAAGCTTTTTTTTAAATTCGACTAATTTCGTCATATTTACACCGCTCAAAATAATGAAACCATTTTATTCATATTGTAGAAATTTCTTTGATATGAATAAATGAAGAAATATTTTCAATATGAATAATTTACTAAATTTGTAAATTTTTACTAAAAAAGGCGTAGATATGAATACACATTTTTGTTAGCTGATATATAACGAAATTTCTTCAATTCTACACCCCTTTTTACAGAATTACGGAAATTTTTGGTTCAGTGCATATTGACTCAAAACTGTTGTATTATTTAGTACTTTTATTGCCATATATATATATATATATATTATATACAGTCACACAGATAATTAGACGTACCCCCTAAAAATCTTTTTTTTTTAAATGATAATATATGGACAAGTCAACTGCTTTTTGCCAATTTTTTTTTCTGTCACAGCCGAACAAATTATATTTGTTCTCATCACTAAATATTACATTTGCCCAAAAATCAGTTGACTTGTCCATATATTATTGGGCAAATTAAAATCGTGACTTTTTTCTCGGCACTCGGCTGCAGAAACCGTTCTTTCTCAAAACACTTCGAACTGTTTCGGAATGCACAATAATATTGTGATCACTTTCCGAGGTATTTCGTATTTCTACGGCTGTATTCCTAGGATTTTTATCCACAATACTTTTTATATACCGGGCTACCCTTGGAGAAATTTTATACGAAATATACGTCGTACGTATAATTTTCTGTGGTGCCATATTGGTTTTAAGCAAACTGCAATCACAAATTCATAGATTTTGGGAATCTTTTTTCTTTATTTAAGTAAATGTGTCGTTACAGACGCTAATGTAAAGAAATTTTAGATTAGAAGTTCATTACTTTTTAAAAAAATGATTTTTAGGGGAGGTACGTATGTGTGACTGTATATCGTGACTGCCATCTAACGTATTTTTTTTCAACTAGTGCTTATTTCGTGAATGGTAACACTTAGCTCATGTCTGATTTGACAGATAATTAGTATAATCCTTCCGCTGAACGAATATGGTTGTGTATATGCTTGAACAATTGACCATCCAATGCGTTTTCGCTTCGCTAAGTGGGCCTGGGATCGACTTACAGAAGATGCCGATTTTGGCAAAAAATCATCCTTTCAGATGAAGCTCATTTAGATCTTGGCGGGCATGTAAACAAGCAAAATTGTCGCATTTGGGGCACAGAAAACCCGCACTCATACATTGAAAAGCCGACGCGCCCAAAACGAGTCACTGTTTGGTGCGGATTTTGGTCCAGAGGCATAATTGGGCCATTTTTCTTTGAAAATAAGCAAGGAGTGGCCGTTACAGTCAATGGCCATCGTTATCGGGCCATGCTGAACGAATTTTTGTTCACAAAAATTTAAGAGGAGGATATTGGCAACATTTGGTTTCAACAGGAAAGCGCTACGTGCCACACAGCCGAAGCTACACTCGGTGTTTTGAGCCCTGTTTTTAAAGATCGCATTATCAGCCGCAGATCTGATGTCGTTTGGCCACCTCGGAGCTGCGATTTGACACCGTTGGACTATTATTTGTGGGGTGCCGTCAAAGATCAGTGTTACGCCGACAAGCCAGAGACAATTGACGCTTTAAAGGACAATATTCGTGAAGCCATTGCTGAAATACAGCTGCAAACAATCAATAATGTGCTTAAAAATTGGACCGATCGTGGTGGCTATTGCATGGCCAGCCGAGGCAGCCATTCCAATGAAATTATTTTCCATTATTAACCGGAAGGATTGTACTTTCAAACAAACAAAAATTTGAGAAAATATTCAGTAGTTTTTTTTAAAGCATTTTCAAAAAAAAAGTTATTTGGCGGACCCTTTAATATAATTTCAAAGAAATTTAATTAAATTTTCCATTTTATACATTTTTTCCACAATAAATTTTTTTGTTCAGCACTATTTTTTGTTTATTTTTTTACAAAATTGTTACAACATAGGTCTCAAACTAATTTTAAAAATTCGATAGCAAAACCCATTAAACACATGAAGTAGTTGTTTTGCTCCTAATGGAAGCGCGCTTATAGGCTGCAATTGTTGCAAAATGTGCCTCAAACCTCTGATGTGTTGGTTGGTACGATGGTGGAAAGCACACAATTATATTTAAAATCCCTGAAACAGAAACATTTGTCTTAATCTAATTTGCAGTTTCAAATATGTGTTAATAATACTATCACATTTCCCAATATGAAGTTTGTACTCTTACTGTACGTAGAGAGGAGGGACGAAATCTAATACACAAATAGTTATAGTTATTATGATATATAATCACCCTTATCGTGGTAGTCGTTTATGTGGCGTATTTGAGGCATTTTTAAAAAACGGTATCGTGGTTCGCAAAAATGTCTCTAAATTCGACACTAGTTAAAAATCTATTACAACAGCGGTTGAATGCATGGAATCAAAACCGTACTTGGCAAAAGGATATCATAAAAGTTTTAGTAAAATAAATATGAGAGAAGAGTGGCTTAGTATTGTATTGCAGCAGAAATAAATACCATTGGTCCTCCCATTCGTACAGGGGAAGGCTGGTTAAAGGTATGGCAAGATTTTAAATTAAAAAAAAATCGCCCATAACAAGCCCAAAAGCCATGCAACTGGTGGGGGAACTTATAAACAGCATGTTTTGACACCAGTGGAAGAGACTGCAGTGAATTCATTAGACATGCACGCCTTGGTCCAACACAAGGAACCTTTCGGCCTAAAGCACAAAAGTTTAATAGAAGAAAACAACGAACCTTCCACTTCCTTTGAAATACTTACGAATGATGAAAACAAGGATCCTCGTTGTTCAAAAAAAATTAATAAAACTAAAGAAAGTGAGAAATTAAAATTGTTAGAAAAACAAGTTGAACTTGAAAAAGATTTGTGTTTGGGACTTAAAAATAAGTTATCTGAAATAGAAAGGTATACCAGGGAAATTTATAAAAAGAAGAAAAATTACAATTAATGAAAAATGAATTCCAAAAAAAAGATAAATCTGAACTAGAAATTGAACAAAAACGAATTGAACTTGAAACGCTAAAGAAAAATTTATATTCTTTTTTACTTAAATTTTTTTGTATTTTGACTATTAAGAACTTTTTTTTTTTTTTTTTGTATTCCCACTCTTTCAACCCTAACCTATGTTAGGGTCTTTTGATGACCCAAATCGTATTTAACATTACCGTATTTCTAACTGGTGGAATATATTTGAAATTTCTTACTACTCAGTGCATCAATTGTTGAAATATTTTGAATTCAATTAGTTTTATCACCATTTTAGGCTTAGAAAATTTTTTCTTGCAAGTGGTTACATATATGATATGTGTCATTCGGGTCATTTTATGACCCTCTATCATTTTAGTAACACGAGTGATAAATATATAATATAATATGTCTATATTATTTGTTTTTTGCATTCGTCTTTCACCTCTTTGGTGTTTTACATGACAACAAAACAAACAAAATAAGAATAATCGACAAAACGCCCAAAAAATAACGCATGGTTGTAGAAAGAGAGTCAACAAAAACCCTTTGTACGGAGTCATCGTCTGTTGCGAATGTACTGGAATGCGTTTACATTTATAATTTTTGTGTTCAATAACAAGGAAGCCAAATACTTCTAGTTCTGTGCTAAATTTCATAGTGATCAGTTGCTATTGCAAATCTAAATTTATAGACGGTAGATTTTGAGAAAACATGGGATCTAGATATACTGTAAGTATATACAATCTTATTTTTTTCTAAATTCGTAGTAGTATTTAGACGATAAAATTCTTTTTTGCATTTACTTGGCCATAATGTCAGCGTGAAAAAATGACTGAGCATGAAATTGGTGCATTCTTGAGTGACCTTGAAGACGATGCAAGTGATGATGGGGATGCTAGTTTTGTATTTCAGGAAGACGAATGTTTATCTTCAGAACAATCCATTTCCAGTGACACAGAAGCCTTCAGTTCATTGACTGGATGATAAAGTGGACAACAATACCCCTTTATAAAATCGTACAGCAGCTGAAAATATTCTTCACACAAAACCTGGTGTGACTTCTTATGCTATTCAACGTATTTCGAAAATTCGTGATGCCTTACAGAAGCTATGAAAAGGGATATAATTCACTACAGCAATTTACAAGGAAGTGCTGCTTTCGAAAATTTTCAGGCTATAGATGCTATTGAGTTCGATGCTTACCTGGGACTTCTTATACTTATTAGTATTTATTTACAATATATTTTTTCTATTATAATTGTATAACGGACATATTATTGTTTTAGGAGTCTATCGGTCATACGGTGAAAGTGTTAACTCCCTGTGGGACGAATTTCATGGACGTCCTTTTTTGAGAGCATTCATGTCTCTGGAGCGATTTAACAACATTTCTCGTGTACTAGCATTTGACGATAGGGAAAGAAGAAGATCAGAACAAAGAGGAGATAAACCTGCTCCTATTCGTACATTTTATGAGCAATGGACTCAAAACTTACAACTGCTTTACGTTCCAAGTGCTAATATAACGATTGACGAACAGCTTATTCCGTTCCGAAGTAGATGTCCTTTCAAAGTATACATTCCAAGTAAACCTGGGAAATATGGCATGAAACCGTGGATAGCAACAGATTCTGACACCGCGTTTTGCTTACAACTGTATATATAAGTAAGTATATTTGTGTAAAGTGGGAGACAATGCTGAAAGGAACCAAGGCGAACGGGTTGTTCTAGACTTAGTGTCTTCATACCGTGGACGAAATGTGACTGCCGATAATTTGTATACGTGTCATTAGAACTGCTAAAGCAAAAACTTACTATTGTTGGCACAGTGAGGAAAAATTAACTGTTTATGTCTGACAGTCTTCTAATCGTCCCATCCTTGCCGACATAAACAGGATTGTTTGAACGATGGGAACAACCAATAGAGGGCGCTGCAATATTAATCTAAGCTTTCTTGTTGTTTTTTATAACATTGTAATGTAACGTAATTAAAGCTTTGGGAATTTTAACATTATACTGTAATCCTGTTTAAATTAGGCTTCTTTAAATAAGACCTATAGAGTTATCAAATTTGTGGAGAAAGAAAAAAGAAACCAAAGCAAAAATCGTTTATTTATTTACAAATTGGGAAAAGCTAAAAGGTTCTCAGTGAAGTGAAAGAAGACCGTAAAAAACAAACAAAACAAGAGGAAAGTGTTCTTTTGTGTGCTTCTGTTGGAACGATTTTAATTTGTGTTCATATTTTTTTAGCGTTCAAAAATCTACATCAGCAGTTTGTGTAATTTCGGTCTTTGATTTCCCCCCATACAGTCCACGGATTTAACATATGGTCCTTCGAACCGGATTTTGGAACTGTGTTTTCTGTTTGCCTTGTTCCGTTGTGCGACCTTCATCTTATTAATTATCAATCTACCCACAAAAATATAACGTAATGTTTTTGTTTTCCTTTTATATTTTTTGGTGATAATTTTATACACAAGTAAAGTTCTGTTAGACTAGACAACAAAACTTTGCTTTTATACAGTGTTGAAAAATTCAGTACTTTAGTACTTTTTTCAGTACTTTTCCATTTCAAAAATACCGCATTACCCCCGCGACGCTTTCAGTACTTTTTATTATTACATATTTTATGTCTTGTGCTTTTCAACTATTAATGCAACATATTCAACGTAATGCTAAAGGCAGAATTAGGCTTTAGCCCCGGTTAGCCAAACGTCCACGGAACGTACATCCATTCGTTTTTAGAATACGAAACGCAATGAC
This sequence comes from Sarcophaga subvicina, assembly GCA_936449025.2. Taxonomy (NCBI): domain Eukaryota; kingdom Metazoa; phylum Arthropoda; class Insecta; order Diptera; family Sarcophagidae; genus Sarcophaga; species Sarcophaga subvicina. The sequence continues at coordinate 68,495,587 of OW388081.2, read as the reverse complement.
AACGCTTGCAGAACCGTAATGTAATTTCGGTAAGCATTTGTATTGCTCTTCCTATGCTAAAAACGAACGTATGTTACATTACGTTCCATCGACATTTGACTAAAAGGGGCTTTTACGTTTTGTTAAGTTCCGAATCAACTGTTTTTGTCTTGTATGTGAGGAACACGAATAAGTCGTTAGTTTTTCTGCATAGTGCCGTATGTGTATTAAATACAAATAAATAAATAGTCTAGTAGGTAGTGTGCGTGCTTACTAAACGTGAGCCTACGGTTCAAACCCTATGTCAGGCATCTCAATCAAAACGAAGTATGAAAAATTAAATCTCCGGCAACTTCCTTCTGTGAAAACTCTGAGAGTAAATAAAATTGCTATGATAAGTTTTTTCAAAAATCTGTGGTTCTGAGTCGACTGTAAAGAGTAAGTCCCGCACTCATGTATGAAATTAACGCGCACCAAATCAGTGGTGTGAGAAGTTAGGCCATAATCCTGATTGAAGGGTTATATTGACCAATATATATATATGTACATATGTATTTTTTTACAAAAGTACCATTTGATGCAAAAAAGTACTCTTTCAGTTATAGTTCAGTACCATTTCATAATTTCAGTTTTGCAACCCTGCTTTTATATAAAATTTATAACAGAGCATATATATTTACAAAGTGGTGTGTTATAATTTCGATAGCACTGGCACACTTTGTAAATTTATCGAGTATAAGAACCAAAGTGTTTTTTTTTATGCACTGTTATACCAACGTGTCTTGGCTTATAATAAAGTCAAAAGTGACTGAGATATCGAATTGTGGTGTGAAGATTACAAATTGTAATCGAGTTCAACCACCCAATTTGATATCAGTTATAAGTTAATGGTGGTGTTATAATTGGTGATGGTGCGTTGGCTAAATAGCAAAGCACATTACATTTTATAAGAATTCCTCAAATCCACCGGATACATGAAGGAGGTACCCATAATTAAATTTTATTCACTTTTATTAGTAACAAATCTGGAATTTTTAACAGATCTAAAGTGACTAAGATGTTAGATTTGTAATAAAGTAAAGTGGGATGACACAATAGAATTTATTTATGGGTTTCTGTACAATTTTTTATTCTTTTATTTATTCAGTTTTTGGATACATTTTTTGTTTTTTGATAATTTTATATTTAGTAAAAAATTCTGAATTTGTTATTTTTGATTGAATTTTAAATTTAATATTTGTTTTAATATTTAATATAATTTGCGTTGGCAAACTTTATATATATATTTACATATACATATGCACTGTATATTTAAAATTAAAAGTGAAAGAGAGTAGTCGTTCGGTACTGCCTTTTCACATTTTGTATTTTTTATTGTTCATCTATTTGATTATTGAGGACTATAATAGTTATCGGATTATTGGCCATTGGGAATTCGTCCTGTTGGCTTAGTTTCGCGAAGTTCGTAATTTTTTTGTAATTTTTTTTGTCCGTTTTATTGGACATTTATAACATTTTGTTAAGTTTGCGGTAAGACGCTAATTTGGTCGCGGTAGTACGCTGTCAGGGTGATCGCGGTGACTTTTTGTTTAATTTTAGAGTATTTCGTTTTTGGTTGCGTATCGCAAAATTACTTACGATCGGGGCGCGAACATTTTCGAGATTCGATGTGGTGCCGTTTACTATTTATTTAATTTTTTTTGGATATTTTCCTTTGATTTCAATTTCGTTGGGAAAATTAGTGAGGAACAGAATCTCAACCATTCTGTTGATTCTTTTTGGTTCCTACTTTTATTGTTGTTAGTTGGCTAAGAATCTTCCTGCATTAATCCGTCGGTACGTAGGTATAATTTTCGTTTATACAAGCTCGACTTATTATTCAGGTTGATTCTTAAAACTGTTTTTTGACAATATTTGTGACCATTGGAGCTATACTACAATTTGGGTAGTTATTTAGAGCTGATTTGGAGCTGCAAGTTTCAGCGTTCGTTTGGAAAGCGTTTGAATCTGTCGCAGAATCTTTTCATTCTTTGGCAAAGATTTTTGGCAGTAAAACAGAACAACCTGTGTATTGACTGTTTCGATGTCGGTCATAGGTTGAATGAATGCAGGCAGAATTTGGATTGTTCGATCTGCGATTTGCGACATCACCCTTTGCTGCACCGGGAGGTGTTTGGATCCTCTCGGGAACTTGGAGTTTTCGATGCGACAAGTTCTGGTCATGTAGCAAAGCTTGGTAGTGATATGCAAAACTGTTTTGCTGCCACATTATTTCTTTTAGGGTATTTGTCATCGAGTGCAAATATTTAGAGCTAGGGCTCTGATAGACTCCGGTTCGTAAGCAACTTTATTTCGGAAAAGATGGAGAAAAAAAATTAGGATTGCCAACAGCAGCAATAAGGGAAGGCATAGGGCCTACCACTAAATGGCGTTTAGGTTGCATTCGAAAATTACGTTTGGGTCACAAGGATTATGTAAAAGCTGTGAATTTGATAACTGAATGTGGAACAATTACCAGGCCGATTGGGAATCTGGTTCTTCTTTCAACGAACTAAATTTTGATAAACAGCTTTAGCTTAGAGTGTCATGGTACCCCGAGGAAATCCAAGAGACGTGAAGATGTCGATGAATTGTAAGGTTGCTTGAGCCACGATCATACCTGGTGGACGTGTGGGAACATGGGCCGCTGAAGTTAAACCTTCCATTGACGGGGCCATAGACCTAGTACGTCGGTCCCTAGGAAGGTTAGATTAGAAAACTGAAGCATCGAAGAAGACCACACGCCCACTATCCCGGAAAGATAACGGACCTCGTTCGTCGTAATAATCCACCAGTGGGCCTAGTTCGTTCCATGGTCGTGAGAGCAGAAGACATAGTTCGTCGGAAGCTCTAGTTCCGATTGAGTAAGGGAACAATAAGTCTCAAGAATTCTACACACAATCTTAGACCATGCTACTCATTCCTGGATGATACTTATTGCTTTTTTAAATTTTCTGGCTGACGTATTAGAATTGGAATAACTGCAAGCTGGCAAAATTTTGGTGAAATTCTACAACCTGTTAAATTAATACAAAAGTTTTGTTTTCTTTTATCTTCCTAGCTAGATTTGGAGGATAATGTTTTCTGATTGCAGTACTGCAAGGGCGCCGATATGTTTATGTCTGACAGTCTAATCTTCCCATCCTTGCCGACATAAACAGGATTGTTTGAACGATGGCAACAACCAATAGAGGGCGCTGTAATATTAATCTAAGCTTTCTTGTTATTTCTTGTAAAAGCTGAGACTAATTTTCATTCTAATTTTGTTAATCCAAAAGGACACATTGCTTTAAAACAAATTTTTAAGTTAAATTAGTGCAAACCATTTTTTGTATTGTGTATTGTATTATATTGTGTTTTTGAAGGCATTCGGCCTGTAACAAAAAAATTTCTGCATAATTTATAATAATAATAATTTTAATAGTAATCAATTGTGATAAAAATAAAACCTACGGGGTTATCAAATTTGTGGAGAAAAAAAAAAAGAAACCAAAGCAAAAATCGTTTATTTATTTACAAATTGGGAAAGGTTCAATTTTGACCATCTCAGTGAAGTGAAAGAAGACCGTAAAAACCAAACCAAACAAGAGGAAAGTGTTCTTTTGTGTGCTTCTGTTGGAACGATTTTAATTTGTGTTCATATTTTTTAGCGTTCAAAAATCTACATCAGCAGTTTGTGTAATTTCGGTCTTTGGTTTCCCCCCATACAGCCCACGGATTTAACATAAACGTTTTTTGCCTGTTCACGCAACAACACAAGAATTGCGTAAGCTTCCAGTACACTCAAGTAATTTTTTTTTTTCATGAAAAAGAAACTGCAGTTTTGTATGTGCCTAAAAAATACAAAATGGTTTATTTGTTTAGCACTCTTCACCATAACAACAACATTTTGGAAGATCATCCAAAAAAATTCCGGAAATAATTGAATACTACAACTCGACAAAAGGCGGAGTCGACACATTGTACCAAATGGTTCGTACATATTCGTGCAAAAGAAAAGCCAATCGTTGGCCAGTTGCCCTGTTCTCTAATTTATTAGATATTTCTGCTCTCAACGCTTTTATAATATGGACCGTAATATATCCTGAATGGCAAAAAAAATAAACTGCACATAAGGCGCCTATTTTTAGAGCAACTCGGTGAAGTTATAGAAGAACATATCAAGAGGCGTAGTCGTCTTCCTCGCGCAGAAGCCTCTGGATCATTGGTACAAAGAATTCGAGAAGAAGACAGTGTATCACCATCTACGTATTCGCCTTCTCCAAAACGGCAAAGCGTTAGTGAACGGAAAAGGTGCAAATTTAGCCCGTCGAAAAAGGAAAAAAAGACCTTTACTTAGTGCATAACTTGTAAAACACCAGTTTGTCCGTCACACCGACACATAATCTCTCTAACGACGACGTATTGCTTTGATCAAAAGCCTTAAAAATATTTTTGATATGTACAAATTTGAATTTTCTCAATAAAAAAGTTTGAGGTCAAAATATGACTCGAACATAACATGTGTATTTTTTTTCTAACATAGTAGCACGGTTAAAGAAAAAATACAAGATGTTTTTATGTTCAATAAATGCTGCTATTTTTATTATTCAATTATTCCATATTTTCTTTGTTAGTAAATAAAAACTATATGTGGTTGAATTCTTGCGTTATTTTAACTCTAAAGTTTAAAGCATTTGGGTTTGGATCTGGTACTTCTATATACTCTTCAATCATCAGACCACTCAATATTATAATGGATGCATATATTATGCGAAGCGCCACAGACAGATATGATTTTTCCTGCGAATTCAGGAGTATACTGAAGTTGTTTTGCTGCTAGCAAACAGCGAAATCTATTTCTTAAAACGCCTATTGTCCGTTCGACAGGATTTCTTGCTTTAGAGTGTATTTTGTTAAAATTGCTTTCCGGAGAACCATCCACGGTTGACCGAAAAGGTGTTATTAAATATGTATCTCAAGGATAACCAGCATCGCCTACAAATGAAATTTAACATACAAAACAAAGCAGGTAAATATGCAATACAAACACTTACCAAGCAGCCGTGTATTTTTGTCGACGTTCTCATATTCTTTATTTTAATACTGTTTTAACTCGCTCACATTCCAGATTAATGAAACATGGCAAGATCCTAGAGAATGTGACTCAATATACCTAATTTGAAGCTTGTGATCACAGACCTTTTAGGGGTGAATTAAATTGTTAAACAAAAATTTATTTATATATATATATATACAATCATAACATTCAAGCTATAAAAACGTTTTATATTAAGGTATTTGAAACGTTCGTCAACTGATGGAGGTATTATTGCGACATGAGTCCCGTCAATACAGCCTATGACACCAGGAAATCCAGTTTTTTATTTCATTTTTTCCTCTGGATTAGTAATGAAAGATATCCAATAGGGACAAAATTCATTATACAGAGCTTCTATGCATTCATGAAAGGCAGCGCTTACAGAAGACTGGCAAAGGTTGGCATTTATGTCATTCCCAGCTCCTTTTTGATAACTTTCTTCAGCTAGTATTCTTAAAGCAGCAGTTAGCTTGACCACTTCGGACACTCCGGTTTGCTTCCTTGGGGTTTTCAATTTCGGAGAAATCGTATTCATATTTGAAGACCTATTTGTTAAGCCTAAAGTAACTAACAAATCTGGAATAAATTTGCTTAAGAGATCTCTTTTACGAAAAATGTGTACATATGTTTAAAGTCACTTCTTATTAGGCATGGAAAATATATGGCTTTGCTGCCTTAATTTATTTTTTTTTAATAGCATCTGAAATACAAAATTCTTCTTCTGAAGATGAATAAAATGCGACGCTCAACATAATTAAAAAAATATCCAAACAAGAAATGAAATTATTTTTACTATTGTTTATTTACTTGTTTTTTGTTATTTTATTTCTTGTTTTAATTTTTTGTAAAAAGCTGTTGTTCTTGACAGTTTATGTAACAGGCTGCTTCAAAATCAAATAAAATTAAGCAGTCTATTACATTACAATTGACGTAGTCGTAAAATTTTCACGACACCATTGAGTTTTAAATTCGACTACAAATACGACAGTCGACTAAAAACGCCTACGACAACCACGATAAGGGTGAATTACAAAAAATATATATTTACAAGGGTGCCCTGGTAGTCTAGTGGGTAGTGTGCTAGACTATTAGCGTGAGGGTCGTGTGTTCGATTCCCACCAGAGGCTCTGGTCTGCGACACTACACCGAGCAAATAGTCAAGTTACTTCGCTCGTATATAATTAGGATATAATTTGTAATTGTATTGTAATTAATAAATAAATAAATAAATATATTTACAAAACATATGAAATGAAGTAGTTAATTAAAGATCATGGGCATTTTTATTTATTTTGGGAAAATATACCCAGTAATATGAAAAACGTCATTATAAAAGATGAATAATGGACATTAAATTAATACTTGTAATTGGTCTTTACAAGCTTGTAAAACTGAGTGAATCTATATATTTATTAATTACGATACAATTACAAATTATATTTTCTTATTACGAATTGAGGAACGTAGACCTTATGCTCGGGTTAGTGTAATAGGCCAGAGCCTCTGGTTTGAATCGAACCCACGACTTGCGAGCTAATAGAGCAGAACACTATTCACTAGACTACTAGGGCACCTTAATAAAGCTATCTTAAATTTTTATATTAAACAACTTATTCTGTTGTTCACAGTTAATATTGTTTGCTGTAATAACCGATGAAAGTTGCATAAAATTCCTCTTGTTATTTATCATTTTATGACATTTAGGGCCATTATTACAACTTGCCGTTAAACTTGGGTTTAGTTAAAGGTACCTTTAGCTAAAGGAAACTGTAAAGTTACCTTTAACCTATTTTCGTTATTACAACTTACAGATAACATTTTGCAAAAATATGGCAGTGCCGGAGCAATGTCGATAAAACTGCTCAATTATACAAGTTTTTTTTAACGTTTAACGTTATTTTTTTTTGTTGTATATGCTCATTTTGTTTAAATTTGAAGTTGCCATAATGAAAATAATATATAATATGGCAAGTTCAAACATAAAGTGACCTTTAAATGTTAAAGGTAGGATGATCCTCCCTTTAGCTTAACGATCATTTCTATCTTATTGGGTACTCATAATAACGAAAAACAATTTATCTGCCCGTTAAAATTCCCACTTTAGTTAACGGCAAGTTGTAATAATGGCCCTTAGAGTAAACGTATTGCAAACGTTCACTTGCTTTTTCTCGGCTGTGTGTGTTTCAAATCATTGGAGATCTTATTTTAATAAGTAATATAAAAAAGCAGTTACGAGTAATTAACACTAGAAATTAATTGTTAGTTTAAAAACTTACTCATCTTGTATTTGTAGGTTGGTTTACTTTTGTTCTCCTCCAGTTTAAATGAAGAATAGCTGATTGGCGTCGGGATAATATTTTATAAAATGTATTTGCATGTAAAATGTCTTGTTCCTTGAAAATAATAATCATGTACTTTCATGTACTACCGAACACAAATATTAATTTCGTACTTATTAATATAATTTAATTGTCAAAATAATAATTTAATACTATTAGTTTTTTTTGCCAAAAAGTTAATTATAACGCTAAAGATATTTAACATAATTTATCTCTCAAGTAATGAAAGGATGTAAAACATATAACAGTAAACACAGAATTATAAACACAATAAAAATGCTTTTTAGCCCATTAATTAATACTAAATATCGTTAAGATCACACTGTTGATAAGGTTTCCCATCTTTTAAACTGTTCGCTTCTGATTCAAGAATTTTGCCATTTTATCGTATAAAATCCTTTGGATTTTTTGATATTTTTTTCTTGCGCACATTTAAAGCTATAACTCTTCACTTTCTCCTTTTACTATCTTTCCTGTATTTCGACGCAATGCGGTCTCAAAAGAAAAAAATAACCATCCATAATGATTTGGCACAAACGAGTGAATAATTAACAGATAATTTGACAGAGGTAGTTTCCATCTTATTGAAACTACCATTATCGACTTATAGTTTGAAAGTCCCTTTTGGAAGACCCGATATAATTGGATTACATTATAAATGGTTTTATGATTTGAGTTTAAATTTCAAAGTTGATCTAAAAATGTTATTATTCTTTATGATTAATAATATCTAAAAAAATCTGCACACGTCAACAATTTTCAGATTGATTTTCAAATTATGAAATTAGTATACCCAAATGTAATCGCGGTAGTTTAGTAGACGTTACTAGACTAGAGCTTTTGAGTTCAAACCACAGCTCTGATAACTCGAACAAAGCGAGATACGAAAAAATATTTTATTTCGATTACATTCTCTCTCTTCTTATCATGTGGTAAAAAATCTGGTAGTAAATAAAATTGCCATTGAAAGGTATTCAAATCTTTTGTTCGGAGAAGCTGTAGATCCAAGAAATCATTTTTGATGTGAGAAACAAAGTCATAATACTGAATAAAGGTCTGTAATGACCAATCAAATAAGGAAGTTCTATAAACCCAAACCACCACCGCCAATTTTGCAATACAATAATTCGACAAACTGTGTTAATATTTCTATCTTGTCTTCGATTAAATTTTAATTTTAATTTTAAATTTTCGATTAAATATTATACTAAATACCTATTCGCATTTACTTGTCTTTCAAATTCATTAAAATTTAGTTTATTACCTAAATGAATTCAGAGTCTTGCACACTTTGTTATTGACGCTAATTTGGAAATAATGCTATTATTAATTTTGGCATTTGCGCATTTCAGTTTTATTTCTAATGATAAGGAATAAGATAATAATAGAAACAATTTTAATTTAATTTCTTAAATCATTCCAGTAGGGAATTGTAGTTAATACCTTGGAACTCTAGTATATTTAATACTTGAAACTAGACTATCAGCTTTAAGTTTATCTTACAAGGTAGGGGGACTAAATCAGATTTAATTTTATTTAATTCTCATATTAACTAAAAAAAAACGAAACTATTTATATATGAAACTATTTATATATGAAATATAAATATTTAGGTCCACATTATAATTAATTTTTTAAATACTTCTTCTTAACCTATTAAGATCTTTCAACAGACTAATTCCAAAAAAATTAATATATTTAAAGTACTTGTGAAAAGGTTTTCATTGATTTTGCATAAGTAATTTCTTTAAACAAATATTTTGTATTTTATTATATTACCAGCTGAGACCAGCCCAGAGTCTCTGCTGGAATCGAACCCAAGACCCTCACGCTAACACAGTACCCACTAAACTACCAGGACACCTTTAAACAAATATATCATTTAGTTTTTGCTTTGAACATTTTCATCGTATGCAATACTCGCGGTTTATCTTCCCAATTTTTCAAAAGTTACAGAATTTAGAAAGAAAAAAAAAACTGAAAATCATCTTGGACAAAGTAACAATACGGAAGCATACCCGAATAAGCTGTTATCCAATGGTTTTGCAATAAACAAATGAAAGAGGAAACAAAATCACAAGCGCTTCTATTGACAAAAAAAATAAAAATATGAAGCAAATATAAATTAATACTGATAGTATAACAATAACAACAAATGATCATTACACCAGAGCAATATTAACCCATTAATGCCCGAATTACTTTTTTTTCTAACGGTTACCGTTTTGTTTTTTACACTCAATTACCTCTCTGAGAATAAAAACTAAGGCAACCTCTGCTGGCAACTTAAGTTGCCGCTGGGCACTAATGGATTAATTCAAGGTTAACGAATATCTACAAAATGCATATATGAAAATTACAAGTACAACATTAGTTTGTTTTTCTTGAAGTATAGCGATTAGGGTGGTTAAAAGAAATCAGTTGTAGATTTCCCTAATATATGCCAAAAGGCTAGAAAACGTGATTGACAAAGTTTCAACTCAATCGGATAACTCTAACGCGTGCCTTATTGATGTTAAATTAAAAAAGCAGCGATTTTTTTTATTAAAATTCGTATTTCTTTCTTCTTACAAGTGAATCCAGATATCTCAATACTAGTGTATATCTAATTTAACTATATTTTGTAGAATAGTAATAATACGAAAAACATTCTACGGATTTTTTTTCCTATATTGTAATTATAATATCTTGTTGCATTGTAAAACAATAAAAATATAAATAAAAATATTTTATTTTTATTTTTGTTAGTAAATTAACAAATAACAAAAAAAAAAAAAATTAAGGAAAAGCGTATATTCAGATACAACTTGTAAAAAACACTGTCGTCTGTTATTAACCGTAGATTGTAGATCTTTGTATCAAAAATGATACATTTCAATTTTTGAGACGATATAACTTTAATTCAGAAAAAGTTTGATGTCTGATATTTTTTTAATTCGTTAATATTGTGATTGTCGTTATTTTAAAAAAAGAAAATTTTAAGCAGGACTTAAAAAAATTCAAAAACTTCATAATTCTATCTTATGTATCATTTTTAATATATACGACTTTCCTAGGGATTCTTTGGTGTTGTGTATGTAATTTTTCTCAGTTTTCAAAAGATTTTGTGAAGTTTTATCGTAAATAATACATTATTTATAGTATTTGAGAAGGAATTGAAAGTTAAATGTTGGATGAAAGTGAAAAAGTTGAATTTTCTGTTCTTGATATTGATTGAAGTAGTCGTAGTCTAGGATGTACTATGTTAGCTTAGTAGACGTCAGACCAAGTTTTTTAACCTAAGGTCAAACATTTCTAGTTTACAAAGAAAGGTTGTAATAACCGATTAAATATGTACATACAATATTTGTAATATTCCTATTACTGAAAATTCTGACGAAGAAGAAAACAGAAGCTCCTCTTATGAACTGACGTAGCGTAGTATTGACAGCATGACAATAGGACGTTAATCGAAAAAGATGGTACTACTTGAAATAGCGAACCGTATTAGTAGTTTGGGAAGAAAAATATTACCAATTTTCACGCATGTTACTAGCAGCTGACACATGAAATGTTGTAGAGTCTTTCTTACTGCTCTTCTCACATTTATCTTCCGTGACAAACAAACATTAGAAAAAAGTGTTTCGTCCTATGTTTTATTTCATAGATATTACATATGATAGTATTTCGGTCAAATAGGTACGTATGAGATAACAGAATTATTCGCTTTGATAACGTGCTACTCGCAAGTGATGATAAATTTACACCTATTACGTCTTTTCGAAAAATGAGCTGATAGCCTTTCAGCTTTTAATAATCCCAATAATTTTGTCGCTATAGATTAGTAACTAATTGAATTTTATGGTCGTCATAAATTTCGTTGTCCACCGAAATCGAATTGGCAGTTTTAGCAGTGGCAGTTGCATGCTACGTGCATAGCCGTATTTGGGAAAACTTGTATCCGGGACACCAGAGAGGAATGAAGGGGAGAACATTGTTATTGACATAATCGATGTTATATTACAACAGGAAACTTTTTTACCTCACATGACGTCGACAACAAATGTTTCTAGCGAAATATAACAACGGTTTATGCCATCAGGTTTCACGTAGCCCTCGATTGGGAGCGTTACTGATGGGAGTGACAATAAGCTGCCCCATCTAAACATTTGGAAACTTATAAATCGCCACACAGCAAGGGTGCTAGATGTCAAATTGTTACCATTTAGAAAAAAATAAAACCAAGCTGACATGAAGTGTTTAATTTTAACTTAAAATTTTTTGGCGTAAATTACATAAAAGTGATAATAAAATGTAATAATGTAAAATAGTTTTATTAAAACGAATTAAAATAATTAAAAACATTTAAATTTTGTAACAAAATTTATCAATAATTGCGAAATTTCTATAAAATACAAGTATGTAAAAAAGTGATGCATAACTAGAACTATGAAGTTTTTTAAGGATCGATCTACGGTTAAGAGGTAATTGTAGTATAGAATTAATTTCACCCCTTTCTCTGACACAGCTTACCGCTCTAAAACGTTGAGCCTTTTTTTGGCTCATAGATAATGATGATTTTTATACCGTACATCAATATCATAATTTAAAAGATCTGTATTAATTTCAAATTTCTTGAAAAAAGAAAAAAACAAGATAGGGAATTTTGTATCCAATAAATTCCCCACTTTTTGGGAACTAAATGTTGCTTTTACGTCAATGTCTTCAGAATTGACTTCATCGTTTGCTGCGTTGGACTTTAATTGTGTAACCATGCTTGTTTTTGTTTTTTTTCCAAAGTTTCAACAAAATGTGAAAATGCAATTCACTCCGAAAGATTGTTGACTACGTATACGATTTCTTTATTAATACTTCTGTACTGAGCTAAGAATTTTACTATTTGTAGGTCGTGGTTGGGGCCTGGGTGTGTTATGTGCAGTAAGCTATGCTTTTAAATAAATATTAACTATAAATATGCATATATATCTTTAATATCTTAACTCTCTAAAACAGATAACGAAAATTGATCGTCTTAAAGATATATTTTGAGACAATAAATAGCCTTTGCTAGCCTTCTAGCATGGTAGCCTGAAAGGAGTTTTTTCCCTAAGCATATAAGATGAATTCTTTACAATCATCTCTGGGCTAGTGACTTTTTAATTGTCCAATAACGACATTTAAAACTTGGTTTCAATTAATTATTTTGCTCAAAAATTTTCACCTCTTTAGCTGTTATGTACATATTTCTATCTGTGTATGTTAGACCACTCCCTCTTGAGCTTACAAAAAATATCTGATTGATGTGCAGTGAATTATGAATTAAATTTAAAATTGCTAACCTTTCTACATTCTACATAAGAGTTTCAGGAAAAGTATTAATAAGTTCAAAATTAATAAAATAAGTCTCCAGTCAGGCTCCTAGAATAAGAGGTTTAGGTTGTAATAAAGAAATACGAATTCTGATAAAAATCGCTGTTTTTCCTAAATTTAAAGTTAATGAGGAACGTGTTAACATTATGTCAGCCGCATTTTCTGGCCTATATATAGTCTCTAAAATTTTTTTGTCACTTACCTTGTAACCACCCTAGTAAGCACCTTGTTCTAATTAAGTCCCGTATAAAATTATATTTATAAACCTTTAATAAATTATGTATATTCACGCACTTTTACAAATGGGTACGTTGCATGTATTTGTGGAAAGAGCAGTAGCTAAAAAGTGGTCATTCAGCTGTTTTCAAAATTTAGGACAACGAAAAATATGCTGTGAAATTACAGCCAAAAAATGTTGATGCTTATGAGGATTAAATTTCCTCAACTCATTTTGATGTCTTATTCCATTCGTCTCTTTAAGAAAAATTGGTCTGAAAAGACATCAACATTTTTTTTCGAATCCGCTGCATATATCGTATTTGTTTTAGTTGGAACAAATATTTATAGATTTTTATTTTCTTCATTTTCTTTCTAAATATGATCAATAAAACGGATGAACATAGCTTTTGATTTAAAAATTATATTTTGTGAGTTTTAAATGGTTATATCTTAGAATAATTATAATTCAAATATAAAATACGAAGTTGCTTATCAAAACAAAGCAAGGCGAATGCATAAGGTGGTGTTGTCAGTCCAAAAGCGAAACGAAAAACGTATACAAAAAACAACGCTCCTTTGATGACGTAAAACGGCCAAGTTAAAGAGTATTAAATTTGAAGATTAAATATATGTATGTATGTACAATGTTGCTCTCTTTTTATGCAATAGAAAGGAAAGAATACATAATACATAGCATTTGAACTAAAATCAAAAAATATGAACTATCACTATATGGAATAATATCAGAAAAATTAATTGGGATAAATTAATCAATCAAACGCAGAGGACTAGCTTACAGTAGAACAAACAATACTTAGTTGTATAAACTTGATTAAATGAAGCTGAAATAAAGGAAGGAAGAAATTGAAGAAATTAGAAAATGAGGGTGACACTTTGTGTCAGGAACTAAAGGAAATATAAGAAAAATATTAGAAATCAGTAAAAGAAATACAATTGGTTGAAGTGCAGATCGAAACATCCATGGATAAGTGCCGAAGAAGTAGGGTTTTGCAGACGTAGGAAAAACTTTTTAAAATATGGTGTAACTATAGAAATAATAAGACTTATGAATAAGAATTTTATAAAATACAGGTATTTTTTAATAAAAAAAACTATAAGTCTTTAATTTATCGACAATTGAAGTAAAATGTGAATATCATTGCAATTAATTAATGATATTATCAGGAAAAATCATACTGAACCAATGAAAATGTAATCAAATATTGCAGTGACAATAAGAATTCGATGTGACAAGATCTTAGACAAATATTAAAAACATTATACACGATTGCAATCGCTAAAATAATAGATCACACTTTAATAATACCTGAAGAAATGTGGTATTTATTGTCAATATACTAGTACAAGTGTAGGTGCAATGTTATCAGCTTCGGCCATTAGACTTGAGAAATAACATGAGTTTTATTACAGCTATACTGACTTTCTGGCAATCAATAATGATGGCAAAGGTGGGTGCTACAGATATATAGATTAGAATAAGCAAAGAAACATTAACTACAAAGAAATTCACCACGTGATTTTTGTCAACGAACTTGTAAACAGGCTTGTAAAATTCGGGAAATCCGGTCACGAAGCTATGACAAGAAAGGGACTTTTCAACATTCGAAGTTAAAATAAAAGTTTATATATTGGCATTTAGCTAATTATAGCTGTTGTGATCCAAATGTGGTGCCACAGCTCTAAACCCCAACAATCTCATATCCATACCTAACATATGACGAAGCCAAACGAATCTTAAGCTTATGTACAGTAAATAAACTGAGAAGAGATCGGATATTAAAGACATAAATAAGTTATAACTTCAACACCTTCTATCTATGAACCCTAACGATTGCAATAGATGTAAAAGAGTAATATTGTTCGAAAGGCAACTATACAATATAGGAAAGTAGGAAACTGTTTATCAAGCCAAAAAGCAACCACTGTCAAGGAGAAAACACTTTAAAAAATAAGGTCCAGAAACGCTATTGGTTGAATCTTAAGGCTTAAGAGGTCTGCGGTATAGGGTTGCACTACAATTTTCCAGGGGTAGTCCAGCAGTCGACATCACGTCGTTGTTCATAAAAATTTTATAGGTATTCTTGGGAAATAGAGAGAGGAAAATTCTTAAAGTGGAAAAAATCTATCATTTTAAAAATTTATCATATTAGTCAGTCCTCGTGCTTTACTGAAAACTTTATAAAGACTGATTCATGCTCATGACAAGAATGCCCCCATCTCCAGCAATTTCAGTTAGGAACAGAGCAAATAGGTCGATAACTGTGCGGAAAACATGTAAGGGCCTACTTTGGGTTTTGGATGGTTTGTTCCCTTCATTTCTATGAAACCATTTGTAAATAAAATCCCTTTTAGTCCCAATAGCAAGGCATAGCATAGCTTAAAGAAAATTTTTTATAATAATTGAGCGCATGGAATTTATTTATTTTATCAAAAGTGATAAAATTTCGGAGTTAAGACTACTAAAATTAGGTGTCATTACTTTGGAAATTCAGAAGAATGTGTACCGCCGTCAATCTCCTCCAATTGTGTTCTTGTCTAGTCGAAGGTAAAGGGACAGGCATGCAGCTCACACCTCACATTCTGAATTCGGTGCATGATTGTATCAACTCTTATTAAGCTGATACATAATTACTTAACGCTATACATTTGGGCATACTTTGAAACGTATGGGTAGAAAAATTTAAATTTAGGCACCTAGGTGAAGACCTGTGCCGTGATCTGGACCAGAGCTCAGCAAATAAATTCAAAAAGATGAGTAGAGTTGAATCGCGATTCATAATTTCTTATACTTATACGCACTCATACTTTTCTTAATATCATGGAACTTCAAATCATTTTCAAAGCTTGAAGTATCACATTTATGATTCGCTTACGAGCACTCAAATACTCAATAAAAGGTTGTGTGTTTGGTCTGCATAAATCGTGTGTGTGAATCGAGTGCAAAAAATAAATATTTGTATTGCTTTATTTCATAATTGGAAAACTCCTTTGATTTTGACTTTGATTTTTTCCTCAATCTTACTATTGTCATCCATTTCTTTACAGCCTGCTCATAAATGTAAAAAAAAATATTTTTTTTATGAAACGTTGCCACTTTTTTAATTTGAATCTACAGATGAGTTTACTTTGCCAACAGAATAGTCTGCTTGCAGTGTTCATCAAAGTTGGAAATAGAAACATCAATGTCATCTTGTGTTCTTTACATGCAATGACCACTGAGATTGTAAAATTTTAGCCACCATCATGTTGGGGGTGGTAACACCAATATCATGAGCGCTTGAGATATAAGAATAGTGGGTAAGTGGACCTCTAGGATATATAAATTTAAAAAAAATATGTTTGGAGTGGTAGTCGTCGCGGCTGTAAAATAACATGGTAAGTGTTGTGTAAATAACTAAAGTTATATTTACATCCTTATTATTAACATAATATGTATCTTATCAATATTTCAATTATATGTAAAAACCACTTGTTATTATTAGCTTTTAAGTTATGATCAGTAAGCTTTGTAATTATTCTTCATATTGAATAAATCAAATAAATTCAGTTTTCGAACACATAACAGTAAGAAGGTTAAGATAGGTTGTAATATTTGTTTACTATATGTTTATAACAAAAATCTAGGAACCAGTAAGTCAAGCATATTACAAAATTTTATAACTCGACTCAATACTACAACCTTCTCACAGTCTACCACTTCGTGATCCTTTGCATCGTGCGATGAGTAAATGAAAATTTTACTACAAATATGTCTGTGAATTGTAGACTATATTCTCAACATATTCTGCATTAAACTAGACATATTTTTCATGTGCATTGTGGACAAGAAATTGAGTGGTTTTTGTGCAGACGCAGTATTATTCTTATATCAGCACAGGTAATAACTTTTTGGTATATCTCTTGCTAAATATTTTTATGTTGAAACGGAGTAAGACTTTACAACATCAGTATATTATGTACCAGACTAAACGGTGACAGGGATATTGGAGAATAGTCGTTTACATTTTTTACTTGAAATTTGTACGGACCGGTCGCAGTAAAGGTAGATTTATTGAAATATAAAGTGTAGTAAAGATGTCTCTCAATGAAACCCTCGAACGACAAATTTTGAGAAACTTTTCATGGCAATTTTATTTACTCTCAGAGTTTTTGCCAGAAATCTACTGAGAGGAAGTCGCCGAAGAAATACTTTTTGTATTTTATTTGGATGTCTGGCCTGGGGCTCGAACCCTGGCTTTTCGTCTAATAAGCCAACACACTACCTACTAGACCACGGCGGCTTCAATTTGTACAACATCGGCAAATAAGTGTGCTCTGCTAAACGTCGGATATTGTCTTAATTCATTAATGTACATTGTGAGAAGAAGTGGACCGAAAAAAGGCACTCCCTTTGACACACGAAAGGGTTAGAAAACTGACTGAGGGTTAAAGTCTAGTTAATGTATCGGAAAATGTATTAGCTCTTTGATCTCCTTGATTGCCTCAGACACTTCTAACAAATTAGTTTTATAACTGTGTTTAGGTCGGAAAGCAGATTGTTTTTCAGTAAGAAGACCATTCTCATTTAAAAGTTTATACGTCTGCTGGTGCAGAAATTTTTCTAATACTTTTGATAGGTAAGGCAGTAATGCTATTGGGCGATAATCATTATTTGATTTCGGAATGGATACAATTTTTGCAAATTTCCAGTTTTTGGGATAAACGCTTTTAGTTATTATTGTATTTGAAATGAAGGTAATAATGAATAATAAAGGTTTATAGTTTCACCACCTAATAATGAAATGAGTTATGAAATAGATTCTAATATAGAAAAAACTTTTAAATTTGAAAATAAAATATATAAATTTGAAGAAAACAAAAATTTAAAAGAGTTAAAATTAAGTAGTCATTGTGTAGTGAAAAGCAATTGCCAACTTATAAAAAACAATGATTTAGAAATAATACAACTAGATATAGATAAGATTGTAGTTAAGAATGCATTTAACATAAGTATTAATCAAACTTGTAATTTGGAAGAGATAATTTTAAATGGAAATTATTTATTAAATTTCAATAACTGTTCAGTAAGAATTAAAGATTAGTATTTTTCCAATATTTTAGAAAATAAAAAAGAAGTGCAACTAATAGAAAGCAATAGACTATTAAACAATTTTACTCAAAATAACATTTGATCAAATTAATATGGAAAACCAAAAGAATATAACAAATACAAAAAAATTTAAAATGCATACAAAAATAAGATATGGATACAATACAATAATTGTAATTACAATAATAATTATTATAACGTTAATTTGTGTAAAACATAAAAATATAATAATTAAGCTAAATAATAGAATTCAGGAGAATTCTAATTTAAATGGGGGAGTATTTACGTATAAAAGTAAGTCAGAATTAATTGATGAGTTTTTAAATAAAATAGGTAAATGAACTTTATATTATTTAACCTCTTTCTTTTTCCAAAAAAATATTTTTGCACTACTTAAATTTGTTTAACTATTTTTTGACGATTTGCATTTCCAAAAACTGAAATCAGCAATTAATATTTTTCGAAGTAAAATTAAAATAATATCAAATCAGCAAATATTAACAATATAAGTAAGAATAAATTATAAATTAAGTTAGTCTTAGTTCTCTTCCACATTGTGTAAAATAAATAAAATTATAAAAAAAAAATAAAAATAAAAAATAAAATTATTAAAATAAACCATTGAATAAAGTAAAATAAAATAAAAAATATATAAAATTGATTTTTTTTATTACAAAGGAAAAATCGTTATTTAAGTCACGCACTTCAACAATGTTCATAAGAAAAATAGTAAACATGCAGTCAGTTGCTTGTCAGCTTCTAAAGGAAAGGGTTCATGTCGCTTTTTTCAGGTTTCATTTATACACAAAAAAAAAAAATATTACGGTAGAATTCACTAATAATAATGAGAAATGATCTCGATTTTTGGAAAATATTTCTCAAGTTAAATACGCTGTCTTTAGGGATTTAGCACTGTACATTTTTTCTATATTTACCACTACATATACATATTATTAGGTTAATAAGTATACTTGAAAATATTATTAACAATTTTCCTCTGGGTTATACACATACTTCTCACAACTACAGTCACTTTTTAATCATGTTCTCTTTGTGCCGACCACTGATATAAAACCTTCCTTTCAAAAGCCGAAAGATCATACCCTACGTTTAATGCGTTTTTGCATTACATTGCGTTTCTGCCGTTCTATGCGTTTTTTACTACAAGTTACACACAATGCGTTAGACATATATGTATGTAAGTCAGGTTTTTTGTTTTGATAAGTTGTTGTGGTAAAATAATTAGCAAACAAAAAGGTTTGGGAAAAATGGATAATCAGATTGTGACTTTAAAAGAATTTATGGCATTATGTAACTACGTATTTATGAATTTACATATATGATATTTCGTGCTGCTAAGGCCTACGAAAAGCTTCAAAAGAACACAAGACGAGTGTTTTCAATTAATTTCTCCTCCATTGCTCTTGTTTATAAATTAATAAATTGAAAAAAGATGACACTCAGTACATAAAAACAATCGATAACTAGTATACACATTTTTTTCATGAAATAAATGTGTTAAAAAATGCATTTTATTCTTAAATTAGTAGTAAATTGTATTATGAATGATTTTTATTATTATTTTTATAACAAAAAAAAAAGAAATTAGTAATGCACTATACAAACATATTTATCGATATCATTGATTATATCATATAATGCGACGCATACAAAAGTAGAAAGTAAACCTACTTTATCCGTTATATGCGTCTATGCGTTTTGCTCTGTAACTTGTCACAAACAACTACACTGGTTCTACTTTTTTGACACACGCATGTAACGCAAGGTCTCCTTAAACGCATGGTATGGACTTTCGGCTAAGGTGTAAAATATCAAAACACAATTGTTTTTCAAACCAGTGCAGTCAATATTAGAGATGTGCTGATTACAAATAAAAATTATGTCGGTCAACTTTAACATGCAAATAATTATATTTTTTAGTTTTTAATGTATATAATGGTTGTGAATATTTTTCAGTTAACTTCTGCTTGAGGTTTGGCGTCTACCTCACCGTTCTTTCAACTGATTTATTATGTCATATCTGGACTTTGTACAAGAGTATTACGCCTGTGGAAACTTTGGTGGGCAAATCACATTTTCACGTTAAAGCAGTGTGATTGGGTTCATTGACCTGTTGGAAGTAATAACCATTGCGAATTCTGAATGCCTTTGAACTGTAGATGAATTTGCTCTTCAGAATGGTTAAATACTCTCTCTTATTCATTACTTACTCAATGAATTCTAAAGTGCCTATACCTGGTGCCGACAACAAATCCTCACCTCACCACTACCATGATTAACCATTTCTTGAGATCGACCTCTTCATTTCTGTTTCCTCCATATTAAAGTACATTCATACGAGTTAAAGTTGGAAAAGTTGGATATTTTTAATCGCCTGAAGAAAACAAATAATTGCAAAACTCATTTGACGTTCTATAGTATTGAGGAAGAAAAATAAAGAGCTCAATTCAAAGAACTTGCGTGAAATAGTTAAGCCATCGTCTTGTTCTTGGAGCTCTAATGTACATCCGATTGAATGATGTCACTAACTAGAGCAAAATGGTTTTCCAGATTGGACTCGCCAGCGGTTACTGCCAAGTAAACTTTGCGAAGTAGGACAAAAGGAAAATCTCCTTGGGCGCAGATGGTAGTTTATGTAATTCGAAAAATATAAGTATGTCAGTGAAAAAATGTGAGTGTATAGATTCGCACTTATACTTTCATCTGTAAATGCCAGGTTAAACTAACTGTAATTGATGTAGTGAAAAAGTAAACAAAATTAATGCATCATTGCTATTAAGTCTTTCTGAATAACATTTGTAGTATTGTCAGTTTTTACGCAAAAGATGTTTTATAGCCCGTTTACACTTGGATGAAAACGCGTTAATCAAAAAAAGTAGAATCTGACACAAGGACAAAGTAATACGCTTATCTAAACGTTTTATACATGATTTAAAATTATTGACATGTGTTTTTTTATAAAATGTCATTTTCCTTTATACAAAAAAGGATATTTTTAGTAAAAAAAAAAATGAAAGTTGACATCAAAATCTTATTAAAATCTACTTCTATAAACTGAGTACATATAAAGTCTCTCAAATCATGAAATTTGCATCAAAACGCGTTATGGCAACTGTAACATAGTTATAATTATCAGATTTACGTTTTGAGGACTACATTATGATAGGCTTGGAAAACACAATTTAAACATAAAGAGTCGTATGTCGTATTTAAATGTATGCTAAAATGAATGTCGGAGATTTATCAATCCAAAGGATAACCAACCAGTAGTAAAGTTTTGTACATAATCTAATAATAATCTTTGCTATAATTTTGAACAATTTTCTCTTGAATTAATTCGATATACATATAGTTAAAAATTAATAAAATACAATTTCAAACAAACAACAAACTTTTATCTTTGACTAGCTTAATTTAAAAATCAGAATGCTATTTTCGTTTGAAACTGTATGCTTAAGATGTATGAACACGTAGTAGTTTTTTGTTTTTAAGAAGTAGTTTTTATGTTTTTAAAAAGTTTTAACACATAGTTGGTATAAATAATTTAATTAGATTTTAAAATGAGACGGGATTAATTATTACACCATTTTTTCGTTTAAGCGATCAACCGAGCAGCAATATTTCAGATTAATTCATAATAATTTTAAAACTAATAAAGAGCCTTCTTAATAGGTTTTAAGAACATTCCTGAGCGGATTTTACTTTTTATAAATTAATTAATTGATGTAAATTTTTATACACTTTTACTATTTACTTTTACACATCGTTCGCATTAACACAATTATTTATATTACATTGCATGTACGTACATATGCGACAAAACTCTTTCTAGCTGTTTTCTAATTCACAAGTATTTTTTTTATTTTCAGTTCATTCACTTAATATACATTCGCAAACACATCGATTCATTTTGGTACTGTGAACTTGACTGTTGGCCGTTTTAAAAAAGTTTTTGCAGACACTAAAGGCAATGATTATTTTGTATCAGTATGTTAGCCCAGCACATTTTATGGCAGCAGTATTTAAACAGGTCAACCAACAATAGAGAGGGCGAAAGAAAGAAATCAACCTATGTCCAATCGTGGTGCAGAAATACTAAATTGAAACCATTTTTCGAAGTTGAACAGTAGAAAACGATGTTCTCATAAATGGGTTTGGTCGTGACGACCTATCCATTATTTTGTATTTATATAATCACACATACACGCATTCTTAAGAATATACAAACTTCGTTTTTCTGTATACCTTGCTTGACTGTCTAAACCAATTATTACAAACAAACTTACAACATTAAGTTACTTAATTTACTAAATTTTAAACGGTTAACCTAATGAAATGACTGTCATCACTTGTATAACAATTGCCTGTAAAAAGAATACCAATTCAATCATATAAAATTAATGTACGACTTTAATCATAAATACATATAAATTTGTCAATACAGAAGAAGACCTAGAAATAAAACGTTATTATATTTTGAGTAGATATGTTCATATGTTATGTGTACATAAATAGCAAAACACTCTTCTTAGAAAGTACAAAATTAATTATATGTACATGCACGTTTATAGATATGTGAGTAAATACACATATACAGATACAATGGGAAAACTAAACCACGGGTTCCTGTGTGCTAGTGAAACATACAATGGTTGGTCATTTAATAGCTATTTTTTTTGCTTTTTAAATTTATACACTCTATGCCTTTAAAACTATAAAGAACACATACTATGTCTATCGTTTTTGTTTTTATGACGAAATTATTAAAAAAAAGATTTACGAAAAACTAAAGCATATAATATTGAGTATTTACGTATTATTAATCAATTTTTGAAATAAGTATTGAAATTAATATTTAGAAAAGTTAATATTTAGAAAAGTTTATTGAAATAAATATTATAATGAGCGAAAAGAAAAAAACATAATGATTTTCGATTTTTCCGCATAAAATTCTTCCTATCCAAGCAGAGTCGGAATAAATTAAATACACATGGCATTTTTCATCAAAATCAACCACGCCTGAGGCTCAGCCCTTTGTTTTTGCGTTGATTGCAGACCACTTTGTAAAAGGCATATTATAATCTACGTGAAGTATGCACTCCATTAATTTTATTCGGTCGTGCAATGAGGAAATGCTTAATTCACAACCCTTATTATCAAAAATTTTCTTTAGAATTGCACCGAAATCATTCATTTCGGAAGGTTTAAGTTTAAAAAAATATTCGTGACGTTTTTCAGAAAATCTATAAGTTTTTTCAGCGATGGTGGAAATCGATTGTTATTTTAAGTTACATTTAAAAGATATACTTTCTCCTTTCATTCGATACTAGTAACAAGACGGATGTAGACGGAACTATCTTCTTTTTCTTCATGGAAAAGTTTTTAAGGCCATTTTAAATCGATCATAGCTACTAAACTGCATAAGGAATATAAATCATTATTTTTAATTAATAAGAAAGTGCCAATCTTCAATTAAAACAGCACTAAAATATTATCAGTGAATATATATTTCACACATAAGCTACTGAGTTCCTCGAAATGTTCATCAGTTTTCTTTTAACAATATTTATGTGACTTCAATAGTTTTTTCCAAGGCAAAATACTGCTTTTTGATAAGAAATAATATGGATTCCTTTTAGTCAAACTCTTTTCTATAGAATACCATCGTTCGATTTTTGAAAATTTATTTTCAAAAAATTGCTTTCTTAACACCTACCACTGTGCTTGATTGACTTTCATCAGCTGACTTCGTTGATCAAGGAAAGGCATTTGATCAATCTCTAGTAGACTAAGACTTTTCAAGAACCCAAACTGACTACCCAAACGTAAAAACAAATATGGAAAGACTTAATTTGAAAATAGAGTTACGATTTTGGGAATCTTAAATGCAGTACCGCCGATAAACGCCGATCTGCTCGCGAGTCATGTACCGTCATCATACCACGATCATAAGCAAATTGTTTTGAAAGAAACGCGCAAATGCTCTATCAGGAGATAAGAAAGAAACTAGGGGAGCCTGGTTGTGGAGGAGGCGAGAACCAATATTGACTTCTGGAGGTTATCCAGATAAACCACCGGAACGAGACGACAACTAATGCTCTGTTGGATAAAATAAATAAAGGTAATATACATACATAATTGGTCATTACAACCCTTCAGCCAGGATTACGACCTAGTTTCTCACACCACTTATGTTGTATGTGTTAATTTTATACATGCGTGGCGGGACCTACAGTATAAAGTTCACTCCGAACGACAGATTTTTGTGAAACTTTTCATTGCAATTTTATTTACTCTCAGAGTTTTTGCCAGAAATCAGCTAAGAGAAAGTCGCCGAAGAAATATTATTTCACATTTTCGTTTTAATGTCTGACCTGGGGTTTGAACTGTGGTCTTACGTCTTACAAGCCAACACACTACCTACTAGACTACGGCGACTTATATAAAGGTAATCCAGAAACACTGGATTAAGTAGAACAGTGTTGTTGGATTGAATCATATGAATCTTTTATGCAAATAGAGGGACTCGCCCGAGAACTTGTATTCTATGACATAACGACTTTTGTTTTCTCTTCTCGTCAAAGTTGTCAATATCGAATGCAACTGTACTAAAACAAAGCGATTGTAACATGTACCTTCTGTCAGCCTATTTGTCGTTCGACTCCACATGAGTACCACTAACGTCGTAGCTACAACACTTGGTCAGAGAATCTAAACGAACTGGCAAGATAGTGCTAATAGGATGCGGTGCAAACGCACAGCATCTTGAATGGGGTAGTACTAATGGTAATAGTAGGCCGATAGCTATAATAAAATATCTTATCCGTCTGGACAGAATTCGGAAGACAATTCCGGAAATTGATCAAGGACAATTTATTTATGATTACCTTACTGATGACAGTGTCCAATTGATTACTGATAAGTCTCTCGAAGAGAGTTGTCAATTCCGATAAAGAAAATCTGCTCAGGAGAAACCATTACTAACAGGGGAAATTTGAAGCACAGGCTCACTGGGCGTATATCTCTCGAAACACAATGAGTACAATAAAATAAAACGGGACGCGAAACAGAACTCCTGGAGGCTATTTTTCCAACAGATAGACAGCGTCAAGGACGTATCAAAGATTAAGAAATTCCTATCCAAAACCCACATCAAGAATGAAACACTAACAGATTATTCGGCCAAACGGATGGATACAGCAGAGTAATCCCTATACCTGTTGATGGACAACAAACAAGCGATTAAAAACATCTCCTCTTTACAACGGCAGTACTGGATGGACGATTTCTTGTACGTCTACAAAATGAGGTGGACTGCTTTCTGATTAACTCATCTTGTTAGAATTCACAATGCCTGCCTAACATACACATATACACCTAAAAATTATCGGGAGACAAGGGTTGCGAAGGCAAATATGCAAACCCAAAGGCTTTTCAAACGATTAGCATAACCTCCTCCATGCTCAAAACCATGGAATGCATTGCGGATACCACGTTGAATAGTAAAATCTGGTGAAAAGCTGAGTTTTAGCAAAGAAAGTAAAGTATAAAGAATGTGCATTTTAACATATTTTGGAATATTTTTCAAAAATATTTCACGACGCGGGAGGAAAGATAGAAGGGAAGGATACAGAAACCAAGAGCGTAACAATGCGTTGTTCTCATCGTGCGTGTTTGTTGTTTGACCACTTTTTTATTTATTTTTCTGAACTCACTTATTCTGGCGTTAAAAACAGACGTCGGCACCAATGTCCCTCAAGGGAAGAACATCTTCGGCTTTTTACACACATAAGACACCAACATGTTCGTTAAAAAGAGTGTAAAAATGCATTCAGTTGCTTGTTGCTTATCAGCTTCTAAAGAAGAAGGTTCATGTCGCTTTTTTTCAGACTTCAATTATACACCCAAAGAAATACCACAGTAGTATTCACTAATATCAATGAGAAATTATTTCGATTTTTGGAAGAATACTTGCCAAGTTAATCACGATGTCTTTAGGGATTTAGTGCAGTACAATTTGTCTATATTTTCCGATCACATATACATATCATTGGGTTAATAAGTAGACTTGAAATTATTACTAACAATTTTCCTCTAGGTTAACACATGCTTTTGGTTATGGATTAGTGAGTAAGAGAGAGAAAATAAAAGAATTTATTTATTTACAGCCATATAAAAGTGGTAGTAATATACGCCATTTTTATTTTCATTTCTTCAACATACATATGTAAAGCTGTCTATCTTCGGCTTAATAATTTTAGATAAATAAAAATAAAATAAAAAAATCCATTTTATTATTAAAAGAACATAAAGCTACCCATCTTTGGCTTAAAAATTAGGCCATGTTTTTTAAAAAAATAAAAAGAATAAAAAAACCATTTTTTATTAAAAGAAAAAACGACCATTCCAAAGCATTTAAAAAATTATACTATGAGACAAAATAAAAAAATTAAATACGCCCAGGTAATGACAGAACATTTTTAACACAAAATATTCTTCGAGTGTTATTCTGAAATAAAATGATAAAGCATCCGCTAAACAACTAAATCAAAAAACACAAGAATACACATGTACATACGTACGATGAGAGCAACACATTGTTACGCTCTTTGTTTGTGTTTATTTTCCTTCTGTCTTTCTCCCCCCTCATCAATAAATGATTTTTAAAAAAGATTTTGGTGAGAGCGGGTTGTAACATTACGACCCCATGTGAAATGTGAATAATGTGTGAATAAATGTGAATCCAAATAAGCCATCGGTTTCTTAACAAAGATATTGTGATACCCAACCAGGTGAAATACTTGGGTGTTGTCCTGGATAGGAAACTGAAATGGAGATAGCATCTGAACGATAGGGTAGGGCCTTAAGTTCTAGTACATATGTGGGAGAACCATAGGTTCTAAATGGGAACTCTCACTCCAAGAATGACACACTGGATCTGCAAGAACATAAAAACCTATTCCAACTTATGTTTATAATTCAAAGGGTTCATCGCATGTGTTGTTTAGGGATAAATGACGTCATGTGAACATCAAGCATTGGAAGCAATACTTTTCATACAGCCGATAGAGATGCGGGTTTCTTGGCTTTGGGGCATAGATCAACTAGATCCACAAATCGTATAAACAGAATATAGTTGGCTCATAGCATGGTCAGTACCCAACATAACAATAACTACCGACTGAATCCTTCTAATACCACAGGGACTAATTGCCATGCGGATTAGTCTAGACATGAAGATAGGACTGGTCTGGGCCTCTATATTGAGGAACCAGAAACTTAAGTTTTCCGCCTACTGGAAAATAATACGGTTTCTCATATGACAGAGGTACGCGTGATCAGGTAATGCATGATCTGGAATATTAATCATTTGATAGTCAAATGACAATTATGGCAATAACATCCGGGAATACGGGATCAAATACCGTCCGCATTCGTAGTCATCATGGAGTGATTGCAAATTGGATAAGCCAATATTTTCATTGCATTAAGGACCAATCTGAGAATGTGAGCGGAAACGTTACACCGACTATTGTGGAATAATGACACAGTAGGAAAAATTAACACTTTTTGTGTCATTGCCCAGATTTCATAAGCTCGAAATCACAATATTTTGGGGATGGTACTATACCAAACATAACTCGCCTCAGAGGAGTGGACTAGAAGAAGGTAAGGCAGTTGTACAGTTTCCACACTTCCTATAAAAATGGTGAGCACAAGATGGACATATGTCAAAAGACATAAGACCCTTGGTTGGTCTCTTTCCTTTAACCTCCCAACCTAACGATTTTTCAAATTATGAATAGGAGACTTAAAATGCAGAAACGTTTAACAAGCATAATTTTTTATAATATAAATCTTTTTAAAAATTCCGTTTCCTCGCAAACTGTACATAGGGCTATAATGTACATAAAACAATACAAACAATATTTGATAAAAACGGACGGTTCTAATGGGTGATTTTTAAGAGCTATAGGAAAATCTTTCAAAAAAAAAACACATAACATTCAGAAAAATGCTTGAAATCTTTATTTGAATCGATAGTACGGTCCATATAATTTAATCTTTGAAGATTATTTCATGCAAATGTTGACCGCGAATTCGTCTCTAATGGTCCATCCGCTTAGTCCAATTATGGCATACGCTTTCCAACATTTCGGCCGGTATCTCACGAATAAATGCTTCAATGTTGTCTTCCAATGCGTCAATTGAAGCGGGCTCGTCTGTATAGACATGAGCTTTAACATAGCCCCACAAAAAATAGTCTAAAGGCGTTAAATCGCACGATCTAGGCGGCCAATTGACCGGTCCCGAACGTGAAATAAAATGTTCACCGAACTCGCCTCTCAATAAGTCCATTGTTACGCGTGCTGTGTGGCATGTGGCACCGTCTTGTTGAAACCACATGTCATGCAAGTCAAGCTCTTGCATTTTGGGCAAAAAAGTTTGATATCATCTCACGGTAGCGCTCACCATTCACAGTTACGTTACGATTCGCAGCATCTTTGAAGAAGTACGGCCCAATGACGCAACCAGCCCATAAACCGCACCAAACTGTGACTTTTTCTGGATGCATTGGTAGCTTTTGCAATGCTTCTGGCTGATCTTCACTGCAAAATCGTATCCATTGAGCCAAAAATGAGCTTCGTCGCTGAACACAATTTTTCGATAAAGAAGTGGATCTTCGGCCAACTTCCCAAGAGCCCATTCACCAAAAATTCTGCGTTGCGGTAGGTCGTTCGGCTTCAATTCTTGCACCAGCTGTATTTTGAAAGGATTCACACCTAAATCATTCCGCAAAATTTTCCACGTTGTTGAGTAACAGAGGCCCAATTGCTGCGAACGGCGAAGAATCGATAATTGATAGTCATAATTAACACTGGCCGATACAGCTGCGACATTTTCTTCAGCGCGCGATGAACTTTCTTAACAGAGCACGCATTTTGATAATAAAATTCAATGATTTGCAAGCGTTGTTCGTTTGAAAGACGATTCATGGTTAAAGTATAGACCAAACTGAAGATGTTTGACAGTGAAACAAAACGCGAAACGTTCGTGAGCTGTTTAAACCAGTGTTGGCAAAAAGATAATTGCTAAAAAATCACCCGTTATGTCCACAGCTGTAGACCTGCTGCTAAATTGCCTTTAAATATTACGACCAGAACCGTTCAAAGGCGAGTTATAAATAAACTTTTCTTTTCAAAGAAAAATTGAAAAACAGGGAATGAGTGTACAAAAGAGCGCATTACCCGTTGGAAATTATTTGCTTTGATATTTCCTGCTTGAATCCCGTATTGCTGAAAAGGTCTTACAAATTTAATTATATACATATATCCTATGCAATGAGCGACATTTATGTCGCTAAATGTAATGTAATTTCATGTACATACCTATTACATTATCTGATATATGCCACAATTTTACCTTATTATGTATTATCTTATTTAGGATAACCGCGGTTTTAAAGGAAGAATTTTATTCAATGGTATGTTATTGAAGTTTAAAAAAAATAGATTTTCAATTTATTTAAAATTAGTAAAAATATTAAGCAAAATTCTAATTATAAGATTTTCATACTCTTGCTTTGTATAATACTATCTACATATTTTATATACTATGACTTGAAAATTGGTGATCAATAGTTACACTTATCCTCAGCCTATATATCACAAAAACAACTTTCATTATGATTTCATAAGACGTTATTTATTACAAAATATTTATAAAATTAAAACTGAAATTCACCCAGAATAGCCCATTTTCTTTTCAAAATAGTGATAAAAACAGTAAAACAATACATTTTCACAAATTTTAAATCTAATGTCCAGCGTTGTTTAAAACTGGTAGACATCCCTTAAGCATATGGCGTATTGAATCTAGTTTATCATATTACACTGCCTGAATTAATGCCCAATTATCGCAATTGTGGGACATTTTATTGGAAACTTTCTGCAGATTGTTACTTTTACTGTATTTCACTAGTTCTAATTAAGATTTTGATCTGCAGATAGCCGGTATATACTGTTTTGCGAGTAAAAAGGAACTAAAAGAAATTAAGCTAACGATACAAACTGGCACCAACATAACACACACATCATACGGTACACGGAATCACATAAATAATTATGTAGGAATTTACGAGAAACAACACAAAGATCATAAACAAAAATAAGTGATACCTAGAAAGTATATAAAATAATGCAGCATATACACTGCGGTTCATCAGGATAGAACCAACATATTTTAAAGTAAAAAAACTGTATAAATTGCAAATACAGATTGAATAAAAAAATTTGGTTTTGCAGAAAGATAGTTGATACTGTAAATGATAATTTAAGCACAAAATTTTTTATAAAAATGAATTATAACGGTACTTTTTCACTTTCTTTGTAGTCAAGTATAAAATTTTTCATTTATTTTTTGGTTCAACAGAATAGAACCACGTGCATTTTTAACGTAAATCAGTAGGCTGTTGTAATAAAGCTTTATAAAAACCAAATATAATTAAAATCACAGTTTGTGACTGCAGTTATCTAAATCAATATGGGAAGAAAGAGTTCTTTAAATTCGTCGGAAATCACAGAATATACACAGAATAGAAACAAGAGTTTGACGTTTAACTTTCCATGGAGAAAGAGACAGCAAATATTACCAAAAAGTATTTCTGTCTCTCTCTGATTGTAACTCTGTTTTGTTTATTTATGTTTTTTTTAGTTTTCGGGGTGGTTTTTTTATATTGGCGAGAGTTAATAAAAAATGTAATTTTTGTCTAAAACTATTAATAAATAATAAAAACAACTAATAACAATAACAATTTTTAACTTTTTCTTTCAAGAAATTAAAAAATATTGGCAACTTTCAGCAAGAAAATTTTTTTATGAGCAGTACGTCTTATTTTGATCTTGTAATATTTAGCTTCTTAATTACCTCTTGCACAAGAAACTATGTTCATTGTGACCGAAAATCACACACATTTCGATTAATATTTAAATATTTAAGAATCTTTAAACTTTTCATTGAAGAAATTAAAAAATATTCCAAATTTTCCCTTTTTTAACACAAAATAAATCTTTATTTACATTTAATTTTTCTACTTTAACCGCCAGTTTTCACTCTGTATATCTGTTGCTTCTAACACATTTGATTCGCAAAACATTAAAATATTTTTTTTCTCCCTCTACGAGGTAGGTTAAAGTGCTGCTTTGAGCGTTTTTAAACGTCAAAGGTTTCGATTCTGTGTATATTCTGTGTCGGAAATGGTAAAAATTGATGTTTACCATCCTGAAAATTATTCTTATCGCGAAATCGATAGACAAATAGGACGAAGTCATAATGTGGTAATGAATTACATAAAACATCGTGAAAAATATAATAAAAATTATAAAGAAGGTACTTAGACAGCTCTAACACTACGGGACAAGCGAAAAATTCTTCGAATTGCCTCAAATTCAGCCCATTCTACCTCTAAAATTAAGCATTTAGCAGGAGTTAAGGCAAGTAAATCAACAGTTCGTTGCGCTATTTTAAGCAGTGAACATTTACAACTCCGAAAACTAAAGAAAAAACCTCCATTAAATGCAATCCGTCAACAACAGCGCCTTCAGTTTGCCAAATATCAAAATGCTTAAATTATCATTTACAGTATCAACTATCTTCTGCAAAACCAAATTTATTTATTCAATCTGTATTTGCAATTTATACAGTTTTTTTTACTTTAAAATATGTTGGTTCTATCCTGATGAACCGCAGTGTATAAACGATGCTGCCAGTCAGTCGTGAATGTTCAGTTAGTGATGAGACGTGAGTCCGCGATTAATAATTGAGTTGTATTAAAAATTGCGCGTTGAGTACTTTGGTATTGAAAGTTAAAGAGTACTTAAATAAAATTGATACCTCAGTATTATCAGTTGAAGTGTGTTGTTATTTAAATAAAGAAACAAATAATGATCAGAAGTAAATAATTTAGTTTATTTTAACCCTAGAATTTTTCCTACCCTGGGTACTCGAGCACCCAGTTTTCACATGAGTTATAAATTTAGGAAAACAAGTTGCAAAATTCATTTTTGTTATACTCATGTATTTATCGTTTATTTATGATAGAACTTTAAAGAAAAGGTGTTATTAGCTGTAGCGATAAAGTTTTCAAAAAAGTACAGTTTAACCTTAAATAATTTCACCTGCATAAGTATACATATATGTACACCAAAATAATAAAGTTTCATGCAACTAAATAATAGAAAATTACCTTCTCGATAAAAAAAAAACAAATATAGAATGATTAGCTCGAAAAACTACCGTTTTTACTACCCTGGGTGCTCCAGTACCCAGCATCAACTATTTAAACCACTTACCGCTTAAGAAGCTCTCTGAAAACTAATGAAACGTTAACAGCATGCAAATCTAGCAAAACTAACAGAATTAAAATACTGTGCTGCCAAATTTCAATGTATGACAACACTTTAAATATTAAGCTGGGTGCCCGAGCACCCAGGGTAGGGTTCTAGGGTTAAATGCAATAATCGAGTCCACGATAATTTAAAGTTTTGCAAAATTTTAAATAAAACAATACATTGTTATGTTTCTTAACGAACTTTGCAGTATATTTAGGGTCATTATCCTGCTGAAACACGCATCAACTGGCATATTTTTGTTCGAAATAACAATCCATAAAATTTCGAAGGATTACGAAATAATCCGAAGATAACAATAACAGTGTCTTCAAATTCAAATTCAATAGAGAACTTTTGGTATATAGAGAAAACTTCAAAAAGAAAAAGGTGTTTCGCAAATTGTGATAATCTTTGAGAACTAGACCAGGTTGTGTGGTATGATACACCGGTTTTACATCAAATTCTTATTCATCATATGCCTAGATATCGCCAAATAGTTTTAAATAACACAGGTGTCTCTACCAAATATGAACCACTCTCGAAAAACATTAGAACTTCAATTAAAATGAAATCAATTCAATTAAAAAAAATTTAATTAAGTATGTATTCCCATTTTTAATTTAATAAAAAATTTAAAACTAAGAAAAAAAATTTAAATTGCAATGATTTTTTTTATTTTTTTTTTTTTTTGAGGAATGAACTGAGAACTAACAATCTACTCATTTTACTTACTTTCTCATCAAATTTTCATTAAATTAATCTTTCAGCCCTTTCACTCAGGATTATGATCTAGCTTCTCACAACAGTCATGTTGAGTGTGTTAATTTTATCCATTAGTGGCGAGACATACTGTTTAATGTCGACTCCGAATGCTTTGATAAAGTTTTTTTTACTCTCAGAGTTTTTTCCAAAAAACTGGTGAGAGGAAGTAGCCGAAAGAAATAATTTTTCATATTTTGTTTTGTTGGAGAAGTCTGAGCCAGAGGTTTAACTATGGTCTTTCATCTAAGAAGGCAACACACTATATATGACGACTCCATGTATGTATATACTTATATATACATGTAATTTAGTAAATGGGTGTAATAGTAGATTGTGTACTGACGTGGAAAGCTCATAAAGAGCATTTCAGAGAAAACCATTATGTTTTGCAGAAAGCTTACAGGAAAATTCTGGATCCACTACCTAGGAACTATTCATTATTATTCATTGTTTGTACAGACAGAATGAATTTAAACACAGCTCATGTGTAATTGGTTATGATACAGAGTTTGGCATGTTTTTGTATAACTGGGGATACTGTCCTATAGTGGCGTTGGAGGCTTTATTTAAGTCCACTGTATATTATAGCTTCAGAGTCAAAGAGATTATTATTTGATTGATAGGAAACAAGTCGAATACGAAATTCATTAGAGTGCACCCTGATCCAATAAATCGAGTAACTGTCCGCTGAACAGAACCATTAGACATTTAGACATTGTTCTTTTGAAAAGCTTCGTAGCTTCGGTCTTCGAGACCGAGCAATAAAAATGATGATGATGGATGATAAATTTTGATGCCATTCTGTGATAACGGATATTTATTCTCAGAGTGAAATATTTTGTGCCCATGGGGAAACTATCTTGCATAATTTTTGCGAAAAAAAAGATAATGATGTGATAAGGATGAAGATATGGTTCGGTACAAAAGACGTTACATATAAATTCAATATTTTAGACTATAACACCCTTCGTATAGAGTTAAGAAAACTGTTTTTCCTATATATCAACAAGATTTTTATCCTCATATTTAGCCGATCGCCAGCAATCAGTTTTCTTCAAAGACCTTTACAAGCCTCAGAAGGAGTGACATAGGGCTCTATTCTATGATGTGCAAATTTATATAAGAACTGACAAAAATAAAATAAGCGAAGGTTTGTCTAAACTAAAACAGAATCTTAATCGTGTTCACATCTGTGCAAGTGCAAATGATCTTTATAGTAATCCATCTAAATCCAAATATCTAGTCTTAACTCCAAGATCTGTAAAATTAAATATACAACCGAAAATAGTTTTAAATAAGCAAGTAATTGAAACTGTTAACTCAACGAGAAAGCTCACATTCAATAATAACTTAAATTGGACTGACATATAAACTACACATTATTTTACTCCGTTAAAGGTGCAAGTAGTAATAGGCTCGATCATATTTAGTCCCAGTGCTTTTGTACGCATATGAAATTTTTGCCTCTGTGATTTTGCCGGCTTAAGAAAATTAAATGCCGTTTGTAATGCTGTAGTAAGATATGTCTATGGAATATCGTATATAGTACGGCCGTATATCAAACTTTGCTAATAAACTTTATGGTGTAACATTTTATAACCTCTTAAATATTGGAGTACCTCTACATTTTCACAAAATCATAAACACCTGTGAACCGAGATATCTTTTTGAGAAAATTACTTTATTTCGGTCATCACCCAATTCAGGCATTCAACTTTATGAGTATCTAATTGGCAATTTTTTATATCTGCTATTCGTCTTTGGAATTATTTATCTACACGAACAAAAGAACTAAGTAGCACTTTTCGGTTTAAAAGTGATATTTTCCAACATTATTCATAATCGTAATATTAACCACTGTTACTGTTATTTAATTAATTGTAATATTGTGCTATTAAATTTATTTTCAATATTGTTATCATTATAATAATATATAATAATCAGTAGGCCATCAGATTTTAATTATTTCAATGTTGGACTCATAAAAAAATATACATAAATACTGATCGTGTACAACTGAAAACATTTTTGTTTTATCAAATAATCGGGTTTGGTCCCGCAATAAAACAAATTTTATTCACTACAACATCAATTCAATTATTATGTTGAATATAGTTGTCAACAAAATATATGTAACATGTGTAAATGCATCACTGCGCTGCATAATATGATTATTTTGCGATGTCGCTGTTGATTACGTGTCGCCGATAAGTCTTTGGTTATTTTATTAACAATTTATTTAATTTCTAAATTTGACTATAAAAAAATGTGCTAAATGTTTATTAATGACAATAGAAATCAATATATTCAAAGAAAAAAAAAAACGAAATTTATTATATTAAAAAGAATTCTACAACTATTGGAATATTTTTCTACTATCACACTAATATCTACCGTATATTTTATTTTATTATTATCAATGCATATAAACAGTATAACAAATTATATTTTTTCTATTCCATTCATGATTATTCTGTTAAATTTTATAAAATTTATTTATTACCAGTTCTTTTTTTGCAGCAGGAGGCGAACCGGAATGTGACGGAAAATATCGTGCCGTACACTTTATCAAATTAGTAAAAAGAGTTCACTGTTGTGGTACGTCTTCCAGACTCTTTACTACTTTGCATAATTTTTCTACGTCTCGTTAAAAGATTTAGAAATACCCTTTTGAATATTCAAAATTTGGATAAATTCCTTTCATATTTTTAGAACACAACCCTACAGAATGCTTTTTCCTTCTCTTCAAGCTGAAAAATCACTTTTCATCAACAACACTTTTTCCTCAACAATAATTTGACAATTTTTCTTGATATTAAAATGTTTAAAATTAAAATAATTAGAAATAAATGACACAAAAATCTCATATAATTTACACATTAATTTATTCATAAGCTATTTTTATGATTAGACGTTTTGACTTGTTTGTGCCTAACATGCTTTTGAGTCGAGATTTTGAACAGTCGACTTTTGCAATAATGCCCTTGTTTGCATTTTTGAACATAATGCACATAATATGCAGTGTGGTGGTGCATTTACGAAATTGCGTAGCTGTTATTTGATTTTATCACATGTAATTTATAGGGCTTGAAATCCATTAGTAATGTGTGACTGTTGTTCGTTATATTGCCCCATTTTAAAATTACTTAGAATTCATTAAGATGATATTGGCTTTTACTGTAAATTTCAAGGTCTACATACTATCAGAGATATATTTAAAATATGTGCGATATGTTTGCTGAAAAATCTGCGAATTAAATTCAAATTTGAACTTAATCTCTTTTCAACTTTCGAATTTTTAAAAAAAAAAAGTGAAAATAACACAAAAATGGAGCCCAAATATAAAACACGATATAATCCCGCGTACTTTAGGTGCTTTTTTCACTCGGATATTGTTTAATTCTGCAAATATATTTTATTCTTACATCCAACAATTAGACACAACGTCATTAATTTAATTTTGCTTACAAAACAAGCGAATGCATAATAATGTACGTTTGTATATGTACATACATACATATTTGTATATAAATAACAAAATTTAACACACACAAAATTAAGTGCATTGGTTGCACCAACTAGCGTTGCCAAAAATTAAATTCCTCAATAACAAGATTTTCTATCGAGCGCGTTCAAGTTTAATGTCACTTGCCGTAAATTGCATGGTATTTAACTTTATTTATGTATATCTATCCCAATAAACATTTTAGTGTGAAAATCTTAAAAATAGTGTTGAACACATTTACAAAAAATTTTATAACAGTTATTTCGAATATGATCGTCTCAAGTATTATTCATTTTTATTGAAAGGTAAAGTTGATCAATGTTTGTTTAGTTTTTTTTTATAACCGGATATACGAAAATCTTTATTATTTTGTTTAAATCTATGTTTACTAGCATCATGCTTTCATACAATACAGGATTGTTATTAATTGGGTACGATTGAGTTAAACATCTGCTTTTACTTTATTTAATCACTCTGTTAAAACTTCTGTTTTCAAGATACATGGATTGATTAGTGCACCAAATACATATTTTCATAATTTTATATTACATAATATCATATCTTATGTACAAAAATTAAATTATTTTTTAATTTTGCATAGACACTCATTACATTCATTTGAAAATAACACTTTTTCCAGATATGTATGAATACTTGGCTTATTCTGAGTAAAACAAAGTTTTATTCATTAATAAATTTGATTTCACAACACGCACTTATTACAATAGTGTTTTATTTATGTATATATTTATATACTTTTAGCGTTTTATGTATTATCTCGTATATAAATACTCTGATAGATAACGAGAACAGTCCGTTATGACAAAATGTTTGATGTAAACTGAATGGTATTTTAAAAAACGGAAATATACTACTTGCTTAGTTTTATAACGGATACGTTAGGTTCGTACAATAGAAAATGGATAGACAAGACAGATAAATACAGAGAAAGTTAAATAGGCATGAACTGTATTTACATTAATACAAAAAAATTACTATTTGTATTTTTATTTATATATGTATGTGTGTGTGTGTGTGGGAAATAAACAAATGTATATCGATGTACTATGTTGACAAACCTTGCCAACCCGATTGTTTCGTATTCATTGTTGCTGTAATAATAATTCTAAATTGGCTCAAAGTGTGGTCGAATTTTTGTTTTCTTGGTCATTGAAAACGTTATATGAATTTACATTTTGCATTTATTTGTATATATGTATGTACAACCAGCGAAAGAGTATATTAATCTCTCTTTTTCGTATGCACTCGTACATCTACTTCTGAACACATCTAATGTTGCAGTTAAAAACAAATGCAAAATTTCATTAAGATTCCTGTATACACTTGCTATGTTAAGTATTGTTTTTATAAAACATTGAAATGAAACAACAGTTTTCATGAAAAATGAAAGTCTACTCAACATGATCAACGAACATGTCAACTATACAAGTATTCATAATGTTAACAAAAAAAAGTAATCAGCGAATAACATTTCCTTTTCGTTAAAATTGGAATCATGAATAATTCCCCTGATAATAAAGGGTTTGTTAAATTTAATAGAAAAATAATTATTATTAATAAATAGATCACAGCGTTGGGTAACCCCAATGTGTTAGATACGTCTCGTAAACTTCGACAAACAATTCGATGTTGCAACAAAACTGTCGCTGTAAATTTAAAAATTTTTGTACAAAATGTAATAAAGCAGCTGAAGGGAATAAGCAGTTTTTGAAGTGTACAAAAATTTCACATATTAATTTCAGCTTATAAAGTGCTTTTCATAATTATAGCACCACCCTAGTTTTTTTGAATTTCTAAAAAAGGACATTTACAACATTTCATTATATGTAGTGTTATGTAAATGAAAAAATAACAGTACATTTTTCAAATTGTTGGTGTAATTTGTACTTCAGTATAAAAGTTAAGGTTTTTGGTCTTTGCATAATTATAGCACCAGTCTCATTTTTGTTAATTAAATAAGAAGCTTTATTTACCAAAATGTTGATACTTAAAACTTAGTAATCCCCCTTTAGAGCTTATTAAATTAAATATTCGATCTTTCATACTCTTATAAAGATTATTTAATATTTCTCCGCCTATTTCCCCCACTCTTCGATTATTTTTAATTTCAAATTTTCAACACTGGTAAATTGAAGAAGAATTTCCCAAAAGTTTTAAATAATATTCATGTCAGGAGAGCAAGCTGGCCACGACAAAACGTCAATAGATTGGTTACGAAACCATTCCATACTCTGTCTGCTGACATGAATTCCGGCATTGTACTGTTGGAAAACACATTTTTTTTATTATTTTCCCTCAAGAAGGGGAGCAAACTACAGCTAAGAACAGTAACGTACTCTGTACTATTCATTCGGGTAGATGGAAACTGAAGTTTCCAAACCATGAGACTACTTCCCCCAAAATTTCTTTTAGTAAAATACTTTGGTTCCTTTCTAAGGTCACGCCAATAGTATCGATAGCCATCTGGTCCATCTAAGTTCCACTTTTTTCATCAGAGAATATGAAATGGAGACAAAGAAATTCAAAATTAATTGTTTGTTATTATTGAAATGCCGGTGGTATTATAATTTGGTGGTGCTATAATTATGAAAAGCACTTTATAATGACTATGTACCTAATAAAAAATAAATAATTATATTTAATACATGATTAATATACGTACATATATTGGTTGACAAAAATCTTCTATTACAAATTTTACCAAAAATTAAACTCCGTTTTCTTACATTAGAAAGAGATTTAATTAACCAAATACATATATGATGCTTTCATCCTTAACATTCGATACCATTATCCTCTTTGTGTCGAACTTCTGCTTTTCCTGAGTGATATGGTATTACTATGGTTAAATTGTTTTCACTTTCAATTGAAATCTATTTCAAATTATCTCTAATCTAATAACAAAATCCCTTTAAGGCTAAAGTCTATTGGGTTTGATATTGGTAAAAAAATTTATATTAATAAGAATTTAAATTCAAATAATAAAATATTAAAAGCGGCTGTAAACTTAATAAAGTAAAAAATTATACGTAGAATGATCTATTTGATAGGCGATAGTAAGAGTTGTAATTGAGAGAATTATTGTTATTTCTAGTATTAGATTTTTTAATCCTGCTTCTAATTTTGCTTTTATTATTAGTATTAGTATTATACCTATTTATTTTTTATTATAATAAGTTTTTGTATACATAATTTTGATTTTTGTTATATGTTAAATGAATTATTTTTACATAATAATATTAAAATTTTTAGAGAATTTTTGTGAGTTTTTTAAATTTATTTAACTTAGTTAATAATTCCAAAGACAATCTTTGCGACATTCGTTTTATGTGAAAATAGAGATTTAGGTTGAAAATGTGCTATATAAATTCACAAAGTATATAAAGAAAAAACTGAAGGAATTGTTTTCATTTCGAAAACTCTGGTGTGGATATTATACATATGTGTTTCAGAGACACGGTTTGATCGCATCATTTTTAACTCACTTATGCTGGCGCTATTGCATGTAAAATTGTTACGTCTCGGATCCAAATGAACAAACTAAATGTACAGTAGTTGCCGATAATAGTCCATCGCACATATAAGAGAAATTTCAGATGTAGTCCAGGAAATGCGGCCCTAATTTCATACATTTCGTTCGTTGTATAGTCCATTTTTCATATAGTCGAATCTGGTGTATATTCCATTTTTTTTTGCCACATTAATATATATCAATGTATATAAAGTATTCTGGATACAGAATTTTATCGGCAAAATCATAAAACACCTTAGATAAAATGGAAGGTAATAAACGCAAAATGATGATGATTGATGGAAAACAAATACCGGCTACTAGAGTTGGGTTCGTTAGCTCTTTTGAGTGTTCGCTCTTTCTAGTTCAGTTCTCTGTAATGAAATAGTTCGTTCTTTTAGTTCAATAGTTCAGTTCATGGCATATTCATAAGAGGTAACCGCAAGAATACAACAAGTACAACAATGCAAAAACAACAGGCATTTTGTTTTTGTTAAAGAGTACACGGAATGTCAAAAACAGCTTCATAACTGACTGACGAATAACAATAGAAAGAGAAATGTTAAAAAAATTTATAAAAATGGTTACAAAACACTAAAAAAACAACAAAATTTTGACATTTTAAGACTCGTCAGCTGTTGACTTACTCCTACCTGATATAAATATGCCTTGGTTCAGTTCTTTTAAACAACTCCGTTCTCTTCCTCAATTTTTGTAACTTCTTTATGGCAACGTTGGCTCATTTATATTTAAACTATGAAAACAATTGGTATTGGTAAAGGAATTAATTTATTCCATGTAAATTTATCGTATTTGTAATATGATTATTCATTTTAAATAAATTGTGGTATTTAACGTGTTTTCATTCTTAATTCAGTTATGTGCTTGAAGCACTGTAAAAGCATGTGATTTATTTTTAAATATTTAATGAGAATTTCTGTTCGTATTTCTCTTCTAAACCACCATTCCAATAGGAATATCACAAATAGAACGAATAAGAATGAAATGAATGAATAAGAAACGAGACCTAAAAGAACTACTGAGCTAATAAGAGTGAAATGAACGAATAAGAAACGAGAACTAAAAGAACTACTGAGCTAAAAGAACTCATTATTATGACCAGCTCTCTTAGTTCAATTGTGTGAATAGTTCAATTGAACTAGTTCGTTCGTGAACTACACAACTCTACCGGCTACACTGATTGGGTAAATATATGTAGTTGACAGTGTTGCTGTTAAAACGTGAATCCCCTTGTCACTTGTAGGGTATACGTACATTCATATTTGTAAGCAGAAGTATTCGCTTGTTGAACAGATGTATGCCACAAAATGGCATCGTTCTATGACAAAGTACTCATAGGTAGCTTAATTAGAACTGGTGCTTTATTAGCTGCAGTTGAAAACATAGCCACTAAATATAATGAAATAATAATATGTAGAGATTTCAATTTCAATATACAGTGGCCGATAATTGAAAGTAAACACGACATTTTGTTTTAGACATTTTCGTTTTAATAGTATATGATTTAATATCCTCGATTTCAATGAAATAAATTGTACTCTAAATTACAATGAATTACATAATACTGTTTCTCATATTTCACTGTTTTTATGAATACAATTCACACGTTTTTCAAATGATGCTGTATTTTTTGAATATCATTTAGTACATACATACATAATTGGCCATTACAGCCCTTCAGTCAGGATTACGGCCTAGCTTCTCACACCACTCATGTTGTGTGCGTTAATTTTATACGTGAGTGGCGGGACCTACAGTTTAACGTCGACTCCGAACGACAGATTTTTGAGAAACTTTTCATGGCAATTTTATTTACTCTCAGAGTTTTTGCCAGAAATCTGCTGAGAGGAAGTCGCCGAAGAAATATTTTTTTTTTTTTCATATTTCATTTTTGATGTCTGACCTGGGATACGAACCCGGGCTTTACGAATAGTAAGCCAACACACTACCTACTACACCACGGCGACTTCAATATCATTTAGTAGATAGTATGAAAGCTGTTGGTCTTGTCCATTCCCTCTCATTATGCTTCAAACAGTGGTACTTGATAGATGTTATCAGTTGTTTATATCATCTCTTAATATATCATGTTGTAATATTTTATGCATTTAAGAATATGAAGCACATACACATCATTACGAAATTCAAAGAATTGCCTGGCAATCGATTTACTTCATGCCATCAGTCGAATGTCATTTGGTTTAATAAGCCTTGAAATGGGATCTAATTTTAAATCAGTTTTAATCTGAAAGATTAAAAGTGCAAAGCATCTAATTATTCTTCTGTCTATTAATCTGCTGTAGGATGAAAAGAACCATGGAAAACCATAATATATACATTAGCCCAATTCAGGATCTAGTGTAAATGGTCTTGCATCATTGCATTTACAAAATGGTTTAGTATATTTTTACACTACAATAACAAACTATACAGAAATACTCTTGCTACAGTTTATAAAATAAACAATCCTCAAAACCATAGTCTATATTTACTCAACATTTTGCAACACCTAAGTAAACTGACAGCTGAAAATTTATTTATTAAAAATAATAAATTTCGTTGGCGAATGGAGACCCAAAATATAAAAAACGAATAAAAAGGGATAAACCCAACAAAAAATGGTCCGAAGAGGATGTTAATAAAATAATTCAATATCTTCGAGAAGCTCCAGATGTAGAGGTAAGCAATTTTTAATCATCAAAAAGCCTGTAACAAGAGTTCCTGTTGTGAACGGCATTGCTCTCAAGAGCCTCAGTTATAGATTTTATTGGCTATATTTTAAATTTTATAGGCACCAACGGCCCAAATTTTCTATAAAAAGCTTATAGAAAAAAGTAAAATTGACGCTACATGGGAGCTTATTCGCTGGAAGGTAAGACACTTGAAAACGTCATTTAAAAAGGCCAATGACTGGCGTAAATCTACTGGCGCAGGACTACTTGAAACAGATGCGGGAACTTCAAGCGTTGAAGGCAAGTAGTTTTTTAAGTAAGGAAAAAAGTTTAAATTTTGTAAATTTTAGGCAATGTTCTACAAATGTGTCCCTACTATAACCAACTAAATGAAATTTTTTGAGAAAAAAATTTAAACGGCGACTTTGTGGTTATTGGCACTGGAGACGTAATAAATATGAAGATGAAGAAGCCAGTACCTCATCTCCAGCTAATTTCTCAGATGTTCCAACAATTGAAACATGTTTGCACTCAAAAAATCAAGCGATTTTACACAAAGTATTTCCAAAAAATCCAAAGACCGCTGAGAAATTAAAAACAAATGCTCCGAAGTCATCAGCCTCACATCTTGCTGTCTTCCAAGCGGAGAGAACTGAAATGTTTAAAATTAGATTAGAATGGAAAAAAGAGAAGCACGAAAAGAGATTGCATTGAGTGATAGAAAATTAAAGCTAGAGGAAGAAAAGGAAAAGCGTGAAATGGATTTTAAAGTCATGCAGTTGCAAAAAGAAAACAAATTAAAAATTCTTCATTTTATAAGTACTATATATCTACATATGTAGGTATGTTTTCGAATCAGAAGTGCCGTCTTAATTTAATTTTGTTTAGTTTCACTTTATAAATGAATTTATGATGTTTATTTAAATAAATTTATGAAAACATTAATGAGTATATGGCTTTTCTTTTCATTTCACCAGAATTATTGGAAAAATGTTCTTCACTAGGATCCTCATCAGTGTTTTCCAGTATTAAATCGGTTTCATTAAAACTTGGGCAATCGTTAATTAAACT
Source organism: Sarcophaga subvicina (assembly GCA_936449025.2). Classification (NCBI taxonomy): domain Eukaryota; kingdom Metazoa; phylum Arthropoda; class Insecta; order Diptera; family Sarcophagidae; genus Sarcophaga; species Sarcophaga subvicina. The sequence continues at coordinate 68,451,498 of OW388081.2, read as the reverse complement.
ATTATGGAGAATACAGCAAACAAGGAACCAGTCGCAGCATAACTTATAACTATTTTTATTTGCCAGACGCATTCTTAGTTGTTTCAGGCACACAAATCTTTCTTTTAAAATGCCAAAACAATGCTCCACTCTGACCCGGTATTTACTATGTCGTAAATTGAAAGCGATCTGGGCGTTTTTATCTAGCTGTCTGGAATTACTTTGATAAGGCGTAATGAATAATCCCGATAGAGGGTATGCAGAATCTCCTGCTGTTGTGAAGTAAAATACTGCTCTTTTTACTTGAATATAGAATTATTTCTATATATGCGCGCATCATGCCAGCTTCCAGCTACTACATGAAGTATTTTACGTTTGTAGTCGCAAACCACTTGTGCTTTTATTGAATATACGTGATTTTTGGAAAAGTAGGACTTATGATCTTCGACTGGTGATTCTGTCAACTTTATCTCAGTTCCATCAATATACCCGATACAGAAAGGGAGTTCGTCAAATGTATCTAACACAATTTCGTTTCTTTCACTTTCGTCAGGCCAGTAAATATATTCGGATTGCAGGCGTAAAACAATTTGAATATTCTTTTCGTTATGGTTGAAATAGTTCCTCCATCTCCTACTCCAAAAATAGTTGCTATTTTCTTGATAGATGCACTTTCTCCTGATGAGCCTAGACGGAATAGGACTATTGCTAGTTGTAACTCAACAGTAAATTGTTTGGAAGAATGAGCTTTTGTAAACTCTCGATCATTCCTTATTAAATCACACATCATCAAAAATTGTTTCCTTTCAACCTTAACATTTGCCGAAATCTATTTTCATCCAACGTTGTTAAAATATCATCTCTCCACATAACTTCCATTAGACATTTTTATAAATTGTTAACAAATATCATAAAATTAAAATCAAATATTTATTTTTGACAATCAGCTGCGTATTTGTGTTTTACAATTGCAAAAATATACGAGATTGTGAATTGGGCTATTATGTTATGTTATGTGTTAGTAAAAATACTACAGACCGATGATATTGACACACATAATGTTCTCAATGAAAATTTCACAACATTGAAGTACACAAAAATTTCTACTTAAAACAGTATGTTCTAATTAATTTGATTTAGAACGTGTTCATCGTGTAGATGTTATCTACAGTTGTTTGTTAGTCTAATGTACTAACAAAATTTTTTTAAATTTGTTCCCTTTCTTGTTGCCATATATTACTTTAATTTTTAATTTAAAAGCGTTCATCCAAAAAACTGATAATTTGCAAAAATCATACATATTCTGAAATCTAATAATGATTACCGCCAAATGGCAATACAGCTTTACTTATCAAAAGCATTTGAAAAATTACCAAAACCAATCAAAACACTGTTGATATTACATTTTTGGTTCTTCTTCATCATTCGATATAATGAACACAATTAAGTTTTTATTTCAATTTAAACTAGTTTTATTCTCATATTTAGTTGATCGTCATCAATCAGCTTTCCTCGAAGATCAGTGTTCTCGTCCTTTACATGTTTTGAAAAGAGTGCCTCAGGGTACTGTTATCGATCCACTTCTTTTCACTATATATATTAATAATTTGATCAAATGTCTGACTTTTAGTAGATCCCACTTATATTCCGATGAAGTACAAATTTATATAAGCACAAAAAGAAATAAGAAAACAAATGTGTGACTGAACTAAACGAGCACGTTATTTTACTCTACTAAAGGTGCAGCTATTACTCGTTAAGTCATATTTGTCAAGCTGTGCTAGTAAAGTTTATGATATAACATTTAACACTTACTTACTAAAATGTCGATTAACAACCCGATTAACGAATTTTGGCCTGCCGCAACACACCTTTCCAGGCGCCTGTGCTTCTTGCGCGTCTACTACAGTTGGTCACACCAATTGATGACTGGGCTTCCTCGATTTGATCCTTCCAACGCAAATAAGGTCGTCCTCTTCGCCAACTTCCGCAGATCCCCGCATCAAATACCCGTCTCACAAGAGCATCCTCCTCCAGCCGCTGGATATTAATACGGAAATCATCGCCAACTCGTTCAGGAACGAAAATCTTACGTAGGACTTTTCTCTCGAATACTCTCAAGGCTGCTGCATCAGTGCTTAATAGAGTCTATGCCATTGCGCCATAAAGAAGCACGGGGAGGTTGAGCGTCTTTGTCGTACGAGAGAGGTCTCTGCTACTCAATTGCCTATTGAGACCATAGTAGCACCTGGTGGCAAGAGTGATTCTGCTCTTGATCTCCTGACTGACATCATTTTTGGTGATAACGGCGGGGCCTAGATAAATAAATTCCTTGACTGCGTCGAAAGTATAGTTATCGGATGTTATCTGAAATTCAATACGCCGCACGGCTCTACTTGTCGATAACATATACTTCGTTTTGCCCTTATTTACTGGCAGACCCATCTTTGTAGACTCCCGTTCAATACCACTAAAGGCAGCAGTAACATCTCGCTTAGTACACCCTATGATGTCAATGTCGTCAGAGTACGCAAGCAACTGGACGCTTTTTTGAAAAATATGTAATACCATTGCGATTCACTCCTGCCTTGTCTGAAACCTCGCACGATATCAAAAAGTTCGGAGAGGTCCAATCCTACCTTGATGGAACTACAAGAATTGCTCAACGTCATTCTGCATAGCCTTACCAGCTTCGCAGGTAACATTTAACAACCTACTTAAAATTACAGTACTTTTTAATTTACACAAAATCATAAACATCCGCGGAGCAAATTACCTACGGTGACAATACTACAAGCAGTGCTTTGAAGTTTAAAAGGGGTCAGCTGCAATATTATTTATAACCTTAATATGATTAAACATATTGTTATTTTACAAATTGTTTATTGTTTGAGTATAATTACTTTTATTTTTGTTATCTGATTATTTAAAATTATTATTTTTATTATTATTACTATTTTATTGTTATTACGATTTGAATTTAGATATTTATCATGATTTGTAAACAAAATTCAAGTTCTATATCATAATTGTAAGATCATAGATCTTGTTGTACAGAATATCAAGTAAAAAAAATGCAATTTATACAACTCCGAAAATTTTGCGTAGATCAAAACGAATGATACAGAATCCGGGTTATAAGGAGGAAAAGATTAGAGCTGCCTACATATGATCTTTCAGTTTCTTCCGGGTCATCAAAGATGTGTGGGGTCTATTGTTGCTATGCAACACCTTTTTTGTTAATAAATTCTGGAATTCTCTGAGATTAGAATCAATCGCTTGCCCATCAATCTCGTCTTTACCACCGACTGCCAAGCTTCACTTTACTTCGTCCATGATTATTAGTTATTTTAGAAATGGTTCGATTTCTCTTCGTTTGATCTATAAATCAGAAGCGAAAATACGGCAAATGCAATTTTTCACGTCGCGCCCATAATTGCGTTTCTTCGTTTATTAACATTTTTTGTTTGTTTTTGTAATGGTTTATAAGTATTTGGTCGTGAGTTACATAGCAATGTAAACGCTGTCTATGTGCTTGTATTTTCAAATATTTTTGTTCATAATTTTATAAAAATTTAAGCAATTGATCGAAGTGAATCTTTAATATCAAAATCATAGTTTTACTTAAACTTCCCGTATTTTTGTCCATCATAGAAAAGAAAAATATGACGAAAATGTTCCGAATTTTTTTAATGAAGATAACTTTTTACAGAACAGTATGATTTTAATAATGTGAAGTTTAAAATCTTATCTGTTGTGATTAATAAAACCACTAATATTAGGGGGTTACATTTTTAAAATTTTCAAAAGTTGTATATATGGTTGATTTGATGTTTGCGATTAAAGAAAAAGAAACTTCTGATCGTTATTTGCATTTAAATAAATCCTTTATCTATATAAACAGCTACACATTGTAACTACAGTCTGTCTCTCTCTACTACTGTCGTATACTGACGCTAATTTTTAAACTGTGTGTTTTTCGTCTCAAATAAGGGGATTTTGTGCTGAATAATTGTTCGTTCTATGGTCTATTGCGTTTTTTTGCGTTGATTAAATAATTGACTGTGCGCTGTAATAGAAGTTCATCCTGAGTTTTGTTATAATATTGCAATAATTAAGTATTTTTATAGCGAGGACATTGATAGACAACAACAATAATTATAATCTTTTGGTGTTTTTGTTCTATACCTAATTTATTGCGTATTTTTTATGATCTTTCGTCGAGCTCACCCGTTTCGTGTTGGCAATACCTGTTTCGTGTTGACAATATCGTGTTGATAATTACATTTATTGGAAGGCATTACCATTCTTATTTCTCCAATCTTTACTTTCTGTGCTGGCAATACCGTATACATTTGAAAGGGAGCGTTGCCATTGGTTATACAGCGAACGTTATTTATAAATTGATTAAAATGGAGTGTTCAAAAGTTAATTGTTCAACTAGTGGGAATCTTAGGATGGTCTCATGCTGGCTATGTATGAGCCTCTATCATATAACCTGTAGTGGTCTTAAGGCTCGTGATGCGGATGCGTTGGCTGATCCACAGAAGTTCCTTCAATTGACTTTCCTGATTGTAGAAAAGTTAATATTGAATTCTACAAACTATTTAAGCATTCTAAGGTTAAATTTAACGCAATTAATAATGATCTCTTGGAATTACAAAAGAAATTCACAGAGTTTGGTGAGTTATTTGGTAACTATCGTAATTTGGAGAAATTTGTTAGCAATCAACATTCTGCATCACCTAAACGTAAAAGGGATGGTTTAAGATCTGCTTCAACTCATAATGTTTCTCCATTATTACCACCTGCTGCTGATCCGAATGAAGATGTTGTATTCACATCATCTGGTGAATTGCAACCGTCATATTCTTTGGGAAATCATTCTACATCACCGTCTACCAAATCCATTTCACCATTACCTCGTGCTGCTGATATTTCGTCCATAACTAATAACTTTAATAACTTACAACCTACTTCAAGCTACTTGAAAGCTATTACAAATGTCGCTGATATTAATAACATCTTGGTTACCTCACCTAAGCCGTTAAGAGTAATACCACCTTCTAGGAGCATTTTTATTTCACGCCTAGCTTCGGACACTGCCATAAAGGACATTGAATTTTATATACGCTCTAAAATAGTTGATGGCTGTAATATATCAATTCATAAATTTGTTTATTCGCAGCCGAGAACAATATCGTCCTTTAAAATTACAGTTTCGGACGAATACTTTGAAAAAATTAAGGATTTTAATTTTTGGCCTGCTAAAACATATGTCCGAGAATATGTTCCCTCTGAAAGACAAAAAAATATTGTTCGTCTACCTACACCTCAAATTCCAAAAAACTAAATATCCATAGTAATAGTTTATCAATAGTTTATCAAAATGTTCGTGGATTAAATACTAAATTGTCTAATCTCTTCGTTAATAGTCATGATTTTATGTATGATGTAATTGTCTTTACTGAAACCTGGCTTAATGACAGTGTTTTTAATGCGGAAATTCTTTGTAACTAATATCAAATTTATAGATACAATCGTATTTCACACAGAGGAGGTGGTGTATTAGTTGCTGTCTCTTCATTATATCCATCTGAACAGTTTGTTACCACGACTTCTAATATTGAATTTGTTGCTGTTGTTGTAATATTAAAAACGTCTAAAGTCTTCTTTTCTTGTTTATATGTTCCTCCTAATTCTGACTATGCTGTTTACTCTGATCATGTTGGAGCAATAACATCTGTTGTCCAATGTGCTAAAAAATGATTCTGTTTTTGTTATAGGTGATTTTAATCTACCCTCAATCGCATGGAAACATGTACCTGATATGCCTTATTTAATTCCGATTAAGAATAAGACTTGCCATGACGAATTATTATTATATTTTTGGACTATCACTGTATCAAATAAACTCACTTTGTAATGACTTTGGAAAAATATTGGATCTTGTATTTGTTAATGATGTCAATCACTGTTATGTTGTACGTTCTGAACCTGTAACGTTGCCTGGGGATCGATATCATCCGACTTTAAAAACTAATTTTTTCCTTCCAACTAATTTAAATGCTAAACCTTCTAAAGTTAGTAATGTCTACTGTTTTAATCAAACCAATTACAATTTATTTAATGACATGATGAGAAATATTTCTTGGAATGAAACCTTATCTATTCCTGTTAACAATGATTCAGATATTGACTTGATGATTTCTAACTTTTATAAAAAAGTGCATTCAATAATTGAAATTTGTGTTCCCTTAAAACCTTCGCATACTTTGGTTGGTCCACCATGGAATTCTAAACAACTGACGCGACTGAAAAATCAAAAAAACAAGTGTTACAAGAAATACCAAAGTTATGGCTCTATTATTGATTATGGAAAATATTCTATTATCAGGTCTAAATATAACACTTTAAATCATATATTATATAAACCATATATGGAAAAATTAAAAATAATTTTATTAAGAATCCAAGATCCTTCTATACGTTCGCAAATTCCAAGAGAAAATCTGCTGGTTTTCCATCCTTCATGAAATTTGATGATAAAGAATCTGGTAGTGAGGATGTCATATGTGATATATTTGCTGATTTCTTCGCCAGTACTTATTCTAATTCTGCTTACAATGATACAAATATTTACCCTTACTCGCTGACATCGACTCAAGTAATATCTATTCCAACATTTAATGACTATGATATTTTCGTGAACCTGAAAAAATTAAAGATGTCTTTTCGTCCTGGTCCTGATGGGGTTCCAAGTTGTATTTTAAATCGATGTGCAGAGTCATTCATCACACCATTAGTCATATTGTTTAATACCTCGATTAATTATGGATATTTTCCTGTGTTTTGGAAGAACTCATATCATACCGCTTTTTAAATCGGGCAATAAGTCTGATGTTACAAATTATAGAGGCATTGCAAAACTGAGTGCTATTCCAAAAATGTTTGAGAAACTGATTGCTAATTTTTTGGTTCATCATACTTCATCGTTATTATCACCTCATCGACATGGTTTCCGAAAAGGCTGTTCAACAACGACCAATTTACTTCACTTAACATCCATGATAAATGCGGCCTTTTCTCAACAGAAGCAAACTGATGTAATTTTTACGGCTTTAACAAAGCGTTCGATAAAGTGAATCACAAACTCCTGTTAACAAAATTGGATTTAATGGGTGTAAATTATAGGAGTTTAAGATGGCTTGAATCGTATTTAACTGGTAGAAAGCAGACCGTATGTGTAAACAATAGCGTATCTAAGCATATTGATGTGCTATCTGGTGTTCCTCAGGGCAGCCATCTTGGTCCACTTCTTTTTTCGCTGTTTATAAACGATCTTCCTAACATAATTAATTTTGCCAATATCTTGATGTATGCTGACGATGTAAAAGTTTTTCTCTCGTTTAATAATTTCATCGAACATATTTATCTTCAAAATTATCTCAATAATTTATTTTTGTGGTGCGGGTACAACATGATGGAGCTGAACATAAAAAAATGCAAATGTATGCGGTTCTCAAGAAATAATTTTATCACGGTTAATTATTTGCTTGGTGGTCATCAATTGGATATAGTGGACTCTTTTCTTGATCTTGGGATCCTATTGGACACAAAATTAAACTTTAATGATCATGTCTTCATAAAACGTTGGGCAAAATAATTTTCTGATCCATATATTAAGAAACAGCTTTATGTATCACTTGTCAGACCAATTTTGGAGTATGGATCCATTGTATGGGATCCTCACTATAATGTTTACAGCGAACACATCGAATCTATGCAGAAACAATTTTTACTTTTCTGTTTGCGTGGCCTTGGATGGAACTATTTGGATATGCCTTCATATACTAGCAGACTGGCATTAATAAAACTGCCTACCCTTAAGAGTCGTCGAACAATGTTAAATATATGCTTCATGATTAATCTGATCAATGGTAATATTTGCTGTGAATTTCTATTAAGATCTGTTAAATTCAATGTTCCTTATCGTAACTTCCGCTGTTATAATCCTATTTATATTCAATTCTGCAGAACTAATTATGCTGTTGCTGATCCGTTAACTAGAATTTGCCGTCAATTTAATAATTTGTCAGACATTATCGATTTTCCTTTAAATTCTTGCGTTGTAAAACGGAACATTATTGTTTTTCTCAATACATAACTCTTCATATTTTTATTGTAACAATTGCTTGTATTTATGTTGAGACTGTTTGTAATTCTACTTAATTTTATTCGTACCTATTGTTGTTATTAGTCAGTAAGAAATTTGTCCATTGACTTAAATAAATAAATAAATAAACACTGCGCTAACAATTTTATTCACGATCCTTGTCAACAAAGATCAGCCTTTCGTTGTTTAATATCACTTTGCTTAACGTACAATTGTTAACACAGACTCAGAAATTATCACTGCCTAACTAATCAGAACTCATTGGAAGGTGTATTTATACTGCCTTATCTCACGATTCGTTGTTACTAAAGTATTTGGTCAAGAACCCAACATAATAAACAATATTGCATGACTAAAGTTTTTCAATAGAGTTAATGCTTTGAGTGGAGTGATCTAAAATTAATTACTCATCAAACTAATCTCTCAATGGATTCAGCGTGGCCTGTGACGCCATATTGTTGAAATACTATGTCAATAAATCCATTAACTGCAGCGTTGTAATTTTCAACGTACAGTCCAAAGTTCTATCGGCTCACAATTCGCGGCTAACAGTGTTTCTCTCATGGTGCATTGCAGGTTCTTGAGCGGTCTGCATTTGGCCTTCGTACTATGTTGGGCAATTTGGTTTGTTAACGTAGTTAATAAGACAAAAATATTTACGTCGCTGAAAGTACCATAAAATAGACGTATTTTACGAAACACATTTTTCACTCATCCACTATGAGGATTTATGAGCACAAAAGTCAATGATTTGCATTTTTCGTTTTTTAGTCTATTACGGTGAAAGGACATATATACCTTAATGACTGAAAAACCAAATAGCAAAAAAAAGTTTATATAATTCAAATAGATTTGATTACTTTGACAGATATTAGCATAATAAAAATATTAAATTCAAAACAATCTTAAAGGCCTGAAGGTCTTACGTTTATAAAAAATTCACTTTTTATTTTTAAAAATAATTAACTTTTTATACGACTTTATTATTCGAGATTGGTCTTAAGACTAAATTTTACAATTTTTCTTAGTTTCTAAGTAAGTTCAATTTGTTACAATTAACAAAAGTAAAAACATAAAAAATGTATACAAGTGATTTGTTTATTTGTTTTCTTTAAAATTTCTTAATGCTTCTCAAGCAATATAGAGTTCAATAACTTTGATCAAGTAACTATGGATCGTCTACACTAATATGAATTGTTTGCACTTCAAGTGGTTAGGGAAATATGATATTGTTAATTTTATGCAATACATTGTTGCTTTATTTTATTTACATGAGGAAAAGCAAGAACGTTAAGTGTAACGATATTTATGTTAAAAGAAATGAATTGCTTGGTCGATGACACTTATGCAACTTTTTTACATTATCGGTGCGAAATTTATAAAAATTGTTAAACGTAAGTCTCATTGACTTTGCCTAAGTACTTCTGCATTATTTCTTCAATATCTGAAGTTGTGGCAGAGTTTCGGGGCTGGAGATTGGGAAGTTGTGGTAGTATATACGTAACTCCTCCTCCCTTTGATGAAGGATTCTCCTGAATTCTTCGGTTTGATGTCTTACACTTATCATATAATATAATTACTAATATTATTACCATTGTTGCTATTATAATTGGTGGTACACTATAGTATATAATTTTATTATTATATTTGATTTCCTCTATTTCTTTTAGATTTTGAACAGTAGTGAGTTTAACTTCTTCTATTGTAAGTGTTGTGAATTTTGGTATGATTATTTTATCTAAATATATTTTGTTATTGTTAGAAAAATTTTGATTTGCTATTTTTAAAGAACAATTATTGTAATTTATAAGAAAATTTCAATTTAGTATATTACTTGTATTATTACAATCACTATCAATTGTTTCATTTTTTGCATTCTTTATAATGATTATTTGATCGGTAACATTTACAATTTCTGTATTTTCATTTGTTATTAATTTACATGTTCCTTTTAGTGTACAATGTTTTGATAGTTTGCTTTCATTTAAAAATTTATGTTCTTTATACGTATATGTTTTATTTTTATAATGAAATATATTTTATATTTCTGCTTCTATCTCTTTGTTTAAATATGTTATTGGAATAATAGTTATGATCTGTATGGTTGAAAAAACTTTTGGTATCTTAATTACAAAGATAAATTCATTATCCCTTTGAAGGATTGCAGTTCTTAAATATTTAATTTTACTTATATCTATATCAAAGTCATCTATTTCCTGTTTTGTCAAGATACTAGCATGACTTAATCCATTTTGTGCTGCTGTAATGTAACCCTGTATATGTTCTATGTGATTTCTTATTGTTGTTAAGATCAGTATTCGTTCAAGGTATATGTTTTGTGTCATTACGTTCCTAACTGTTTTATGAAGTCCTGCTTTATGCTTTAGTACCTCTCTTTGGTTTTGTGTTAAAGTGTCCTTTATTAATTGTATTGTTTTATTAAAGTGGTCATTAATTTTTACTTGTTGATTTAGCTCTGTTATAGAGTTATGTATATTTCTGTCAACTGCATTAAAATTGTTAGTAATGTCTTCTTCGTCTGCACGCACTGTCCATTGTATACATGACCCACCAAATTTATTAGTCCGCGTTTTTTCCTACTAGCTGGAGTTATTGTTTTTAATTTGCTTAACAAGGCATCTATTTCGTTATTCACATATATTTTTTCGTTTTCATCAAAAGCCTCTATATTACCTCTCATTGAAGACAACACGTTTGTTATTTCTTCTATATTTATCTGATGTAAAATTAAATCGGACTCCATTGGAATGGTTCAGTTACCGTTAAGAATTTCCACATAGCCGTTTGTTTCTCTTATGGGGTAAATCATTATATTAGCTTTAGTTGGTGCCAATTTCATTAATATTAATATTGTCCACAACAATATCTGCAATTTTAGGTTAATTGTTATTACTAGGGTACTTAAGTATTATTAAATTTGTTTGGTCTTTTAATGTTGCTTGTGTGAATTCCTTGTAATGAATGTTTTCTAAACTTGGGTTCTTCTTTATGCCGCAAATTTTTATAATTTTTTATAAATCCTACTTCTCTGGTTTCTACATAATTTTCTCTATTTCTGTTTGCCTTACGTATATTAAACTCTTTAATTTTGCAAAGCCTATTGTGTGATTTATTTTGTGGTTTTGTACTTCTGGAGGTGTGCATTTGATTGTACTATGATATGTGTCAATATATAACATAAATGTTTTATATATTTGCTGAGAAATCGGTAAATGATTTTCAAGATTCAAAGTTCGAATTTTTTCTGTAATTGTATTATTTAATCGTTCTATATCACTATTACCAGTGTGACTGTTTGGTTTAGTAATGTGATATTCTATTCCTTCCTGGTTTAGAAACTCTCTAACGTTCTCATTATTAAATTCATTATCGAATACCATCTTTCTCACTTTACCTTTGATTGCCAGAAATTGTTGAATTTGCGCTACTAGTGTAATACTGTTTCTATATGTTAGTGGTAAGCAAGTACCATGGTTTGAAAATTTGTCAATGAAAACCATAAAAGAATGTTTACTATTGACATAGGTATCGACATGAATTATTTCGTTAGTAATTTGTGGAGTTTCAGTAATACGAAATTTATTTTTAATAGGATTTCTATCATATTTTCCACCCGAACATATGTATGTATGCAATTGTTGATGACTTTTGTTATTTCCTCTCTAAGTTGAGGATTATACACTTTGCTTTTTAATTTTTCAAAAGTTGCTGTAATACCGCAATGGCCACTTTCGTTTTTATGGAAGACATCGATTTTTTTCCTACGCTCTTCGCCATTTGCTATATCTTCTGCCATTCTAAAACACCTCACAAATTTCACTTTATTATTTGACGAGAACTCTTCTTCGATCTTTTTCTGAACCTTGTAACATTCATGATCATTCAGATAAGAGTATATCTCCACTCTCCCTTTTCCTACTTCTCTCCTAATAATATTCAAGACTTGATTTTTATCAATATCGTTTTTGTCTATGTAGATACGCTTAAACCTGAAAATATTTTCAACTGTATTTTGTTTTCTTTGCACAATAACTATTTGAGTTTTAAATCTATTTACGACAGTATCCAATATTGGAATTTCAAAATTTTAATTCTGCTGTTGCGAATGAACTGTGTCTATTTCAACTGTCATGCTATTGTTGTCTTCATTGACGTGGACTGGTTCTATTTGAGCATTAATCTCGTCGTTTATTATTCTACTAAGAAAATCTGCAATATTATTGGTTTTTCCTTTCATATATTCAATCGAGAAATTATATTCTCCCAAACTCACCAGCCATCTTTGAAGTCTCGGGCTTATATCCTTTCCGGAATATTTTTTCATCAACCACTTCAGCGGCTGATGGTCACTTTCTAAATCAAGTTCCCTACCATAAACGTATGGCCGAAAGTATTTTACTGCCCACCAGCGTTGCCATAATTTTTTTTTTCAAAAACTTCAAATTTAGAAAAAAAAACTGATTTTCAACTGAAAAAACTGTACATAAAACCGCCAAAAATTTATAATTCAGTTCATATATTTTTTTTTATTAAAACATAACAAAACATAACAAAACAAATTAAATTAAATACATATAAAAAAAATAAAAATATAATTCAGTTTTATAAAAAGTATTTGAAATAACACGCATTTTCGTAAATTGAGTTAATTTCTCCTGGCACTTAATACTAATTAGATTTGTACATTTCTTTGGTAAATTTGATTGCCATTTCTTTTGATTGCACGAAATTGCTGCAATTACTGTTATTTTTTTTAAGAAAATCTTTAGTTCTTAAAATGCCACACAGTGTTGGCACTTCTAAACTGTTCCTAGTTTTATTTTTATTAATATTAATTTGTGAAAATTTTTTTTCAACATTAGCAGTTGCAACAGGTACTGACAAAATTGCATATACAGTAGGACCTTGATTATCCGTGATTCGATTATCCGGCAACATCAATTATCCGGGATGGAAAAAGAAAACTTTTTGCATCGGCTTAATTTTATTTTGGATCGACTTAAATTTTTCTGCCTCGTTTAACCGTGATTACCCCTATTATCCGTGATTATAAGCAAACAATTTTTTCTATCATTTTGGACAAAAAAGCGAAAAAGGGCAATTACCTCTTTAGTATACGATGAGTCAGAAGCATACATGTAAACCTGTTTAGTTTAATTTAGACATTTTAGAAGTGTGGTTTTTTTATATTTTTGAAACATGAATGTATATAAAATCCTTGAATTATTTAGTTTTTATATAAATATGTACATATTCTTTTATTAATTATTAAAAATATCTATTAAGAAACTAGCCAAAATTGGTACTCAATTATCCGGGAAAATCGATTATCCGGTGTACGCGAAACAAAGAAATACGTCTTTACACATTCGTTGCTGAACACAAAGTGCCGTTTCTTTATTTAAAAATATGTTACACACAACTTCTACCAGCTAAGAGTACATTGTAAACAACAATAACAATAGCAAAGCAAAATCACTCAAGAGAGTGTTGTTTACAAGAATAACATAAAACACATGTTAGTAAATGCATCGTATGATTTAACTGTTAAATTTGGTTAAAGAAAATTTAAGAAACATTAGGGTGACACTTAGATTTAAAAAATAAATAATAACGTAAATAAAAATATGTATAAATTACATTTAGATTAAATAAATAAATTTTGAAGGCAAAACATCGTCAATATTCCGCCAGCCTTGAACAGAATTTATGAAGTTCATTCATCCTTTGGCAAGGGGTACAATTTTGTCACAGGTCTTTGTAGTGTTGAGGTTACAGTCTTTATAGTAGCCACTCTAACTCGACCATCACAACCAGCGTGGGTTTCTATCACAGGACCAAGTTTCCAGCAAGTGGGAGGTACATTTTCTTCTCGAAGGAGAACGATATCATCTATTTGTAGATTTAGTTTATCTTTTAGCCATTTCGCCTTAAATTGAAGGGACAGTAGATAATCATTTGACCAGCGCAACCAAAAGTATTGGGACAGTTGTTGAATAAGTCTCCACTTAGAAATAGCTGATGTTTTTAAATGAGTGACATCAGCCTCGGGTAAAGCATTTAGAGGTCGACCAATTAAAAAGTGACCTGGACTAAGATATGGCAGGTCATTTGAGTCAGCTGGGACCAACGGTCGTGAGTTCAGGATAGCTTAAATTCTTGTTACTAGCGTAGTTAGTTCTTCATAGTTAAGGGTAGCTTGACCAATGGTTCTCCGAAGATGATATTTTATACTCTTTACCGTGGACTCTCATGCACCGCCAAAATGTGGTGCCGCAGGTGGAATAAAGTGCCACTGAATGCCCTTTGTAGCTAGAATATTTGAAATATTGTAATTAAATTCTGAATTTTTTACCATTTTGTAGATTTCTCCTAGTTTCTTGGCAGCACCTTGAAAGTTAGTACCGTTGTCACTGTGTATGTGACCATAAAGTCCTCTTCGGGCTACGAATCTGTCTAAAGCAGCTAAAAATGCATCAGAACTTAAATCTGTGACAAGTTCGAGATGCACAGCTTTAGTGACTAAACAAATAAATACAGCGATGTATGATTTGACGATAGGAGACTTGCGTCCATGATGTTGTTTATACATTATGGGACCTGGATAGTCGCAGCCAACTTCATAAAAAGGGTACGCTGTATTGACTCTAAATTTAGGAAGATCGCCCATAAGTTGATAGTTAGCCTTTGCGTTATAGCCTTGACAGGCTGAACATTTGTCACATACTCGTTTAGCTAATTCACGTGCACCTACACCTACGTGCCAATTCAGATGGCAATCATGAACAATTTTATACGAATTTTTTTTCATCGAACGTCCCCGGCCTCACACTAACCCACCCTCACCCGACCGCGGAGGGCTCGTCCCCATTACGTAGGGACACGTACATACTACAGTCCGGACTATAGCGGGTAAGGGAAAAGTAATGGCAACGAGAACATAAAACAGCTACAGAACTTAATCACAAGCTGAATAAAGTTACAATAAACATGAACTACCTATAACAAGAACGATAATACATTTTTATATAATAATTTACAAATTAATGCCAGCATATAAGCTACGTTTTATATTACAAACACTACTATTAAAATCAATAAAATCATAATATAAGTTAAAATCGTTACATAATCTACGAAAAGGAAAATTACATCCATAGTTCGTTCTATAAAAATCTAAAGAAAGAGGACGATAGTGCGTGAAAATCTTGCTGGAATACTGAACTTCAGGTTATAAAGCAAAAACTCAGAATCGATATCACCTTTAATAATCCCATCCTAAGCCACGTGAACAGAATAATAAAAACTGCTTCTGCACAGACTCTATTGAGTCACTATGACAACGATAGTATGGATTCTAAATAATAGACGCATACTCCAAAATAGGTCTAACAAGTGAAATGTATAGCAGTCTCGTTATATAAGGATCAATGAATTCCCTAGCCCATCTTTTCACAAAACCAAGAACAGCCCGAGCCTTGCCAATCATCATACTAATATGATCAATAAAAGACAATTTCATATCCAATAATACTCCCAAATCAAGAAATTTAGTCACAGTTTCCAAGGGGCAAGAATTAATCACATAAGTGGACGAAATTACGCCCCCACGAGAGAAAACCATGCATTTACATTTCTTCAAGTTAAGATCCATTAAATTAATTCTGCACCAAGTTACAAACAAATCAATATTTCGCTGAAGAACAGCCTGACCATGATCATCATCAAAAGTATAAAATAATTTAACGTCGTCAGCATACATGAGAATATTACAATCAGAAATAGCACAAGGAAGATCATTAAGAAACAATAAGAACAGTAAAGGACCCAAATGGCTACCCTGCGGAACACCAGAAGTTACATATACTGTCTTAGACAATACATTCCTAAACAATACCCTCTGAGTCGTAAGGGAGAGGTAGGAGTCTAGCCAACGATGAATAATATCAGGAATACCGATTAATGAAAGTTTAAGAAGCAAAATTCTATGATCAACCCTATCAAAAGCTTTACTGAAATCAGTATAAATTACATCAGTCCGAGCCCTGGCAAGAAAACCCCTGAAAACATGTGTAGTAAATTCAAGAAGATTAGTGACAGTCACCTACCTTTCAAAAAACCATGTTGGAAAGGGGATATTAAAGATCTCGTATTAAAAAAGAGATAATCCGTCACCAGTTTCTCCATCAACTTGGGAATAGCACTGAGTTTGGCAATACCCCTGTAATTGGAAATATTGGACTTATTACCCGACTTATACAAAGGAATTATAACTGAACTCTTCCAAATAGATGGAAAATGACCAGCCCTCAGAAGCCCATTGAATATAAAGGTCAAAGGACCACTCAAAACAACAGCGCACTTTCTTAAAATACAGGCCGGTACCCCGTCAGGGCCCGGCAAGTATGTAAGTTTCAGTCCAGACAAAGACTCAAGAACAGACTCCTCATCAAATGAATATATATTAGAAATAGAGACACTTCCCACTGAATAATGATACGAAAATCCGCTACTCAGATAATGTCCCGAGTCCAACTGCCTATAAGTAGACTGAAAAAATCAGCAAACATATTAGAAATATCAAGGTAACTAGAGGACGATACGTCCCCATAAAACATCTCAGTGGCAAACAAAGATGATTTACGTTTAGCTCGAACGAAGTCATAAAACGACTTAGGATCGCTAGCGAAGTTCGACCTGCCCCTAATCATATATTCCTCATAACAGTAATGATTCATTCTACGATAATCCGCACGCGCCCTAGAGTAAAGAGCATAATCAATATCAGTACCTGATCTAACAAACTTTTTAAATAATCTTGATTTTCTGTTCCTCAACCTTGACAGTCTAGCCGAATTTCACGGAGGACCAGAACGCTCCAAACGACTATTTACAAATGGAACACACTCCCTAAAACATTTAAATAATACCTCATAAAAGCCATCCAAGATCCTGTCAAGTGAAAGAGAGTCATATGGTGGTGAAATTAGCACAGACGACCAATCTACAGAGGCTAGTAGTGTATTCAAACGACTAAAATCCGTACGATGGAAATTAAAACGCCCCTCATCACTAAATAAGCGATTTATTAAAGGAGGTAAACAAAGATCAACTTCAATAGAAAGTACCAACGTAGGATGATAACTATCCTCAGGAATAGATATAGGATCAATGCGAAATAACGAAGAAATACTTGGATCCTCTAAAAATACAAGATCCAGAATTCTACCCATTGAATTCAATACACCATTCACCTGGAAAAGACCCAGATCACACATAGCGGACAGAATTTCATCATAGAATGGAACTGAAGAACATGGCACCAATGAGCCAGCCTCAGGTGAAAAATTCCAAGATGTATGCGGAACATTAAAATCACCAAGGACTACTATAATCGCCTCTTGCCCCATTGAATCAATTACTCTAGAAATTAAATCGAAGTGAGCCCTATAGATATGAATGTCAGAACAGGGAGGAATATACGAGCAAGTAATGTATATAGACTTTCCACGATCACAGACCTTAACGCAAATAAACTCAATATCCTCAGAAGAGCACAAATCAATCAATTCAGATGTGTATTTAGATATAATCTCGTTCTCAAGTTTCAGTAAAAGCAATTCCATCAAATTCAAAATCAAAGCTACTATTATAAAGCGAAGAAAGTTTAGACCTAAGTCCGCGAACATTTTGATAAGCAATTTTGAAATTAAAAGACGATTTCGAAGTTAGTTTTTTGAGAAATAGGACCAGGCAAATTAGCACCCTTCCTTCGTTGGCCCAGCCTGAATACGAATTCCCGTACCAATACACCCTGCGGCCAAAACGCAGGATTAACAATTTCACCAAATCTTTCATCGGGAACATATAATTTAAACGAAGAAATACTGCTATTCAAAGATGGCCTCATCTAATAGCAACCAAACTCAAAAGGTTCCCTAATCTTCGATTTAACGAAACATCTTATATCATCGACCGAAGTATCACATGAAAGACGAGACACAAAAATAGTCCTTTTAGGTTTAACTGCAACCAATTCCCTTGGAGCAAAAGTATCTAAACTAGCGGACACTACAGATGAATACGAAACAGAAGACGATTTAGAAGATGCTTGAGAAGTGACATCACCTAGAGGTAAAGGAGATAGAGTAGACTTTGGACTCAGTTCAACTAAATTTGCAGACTTCAGTATAGAGCTGCCAGTTGGGTTATCGGCAATAGATGGACAAATGTCCACAATAGGAGTAACAGTGGACAATGTGTTGATTGTCACAGTTTCCCCTGGTACAGAAACTTGCGCCACATGCCCAGAAGCCTCAGAAGAAAGAGGGCCTGGAACCCTTTCCGATTCAAGAAATTCGTTTAAAAGGCCATATTTTGAAAATAATTCCTTAAACCGACGAAATCTAGCAAAAAGTAAACTCACGACGAGTCCCCATAAAAAATTTATAAAATTGGATGTCCACCACCTTACACTTAGGACAACACCAACGTAGACCCAAGGAACTATCCACTAATTGGTCCGTGGTACGAGGAAGCAAACCAACACACTTAATGTAAAACAAATTATCACATAGCCAACAAGAAATCTGGCGTTCACCCTCTTTCTTTACAATGCACTTTTCTGCCATACAATTGTTCATTTTTATAAATTAAATATAATAATAATAATATAAATTAAATAAATAAATAACCAAACAGCATAAATTATCTATATAAAAAGAAATAAAAGAATAAAGGTATATATAAAAATGTAAAAACAAAAATAAATAAATAAATAAATAAGTAAGAATTACAAGCAAAAAAAATAATACACAAAGCAGCAACCAAAATAAAAAGAAAAAAACAAAAGAGGAACACTGATAGAGAGAAAATAAAATAAACAAATAAACCGTAACCAGCTTACAAAAACAAAAAATAATTAAAACAAGCAATTTTTTGTTTTTGTTTTGCTAGAAATGACACAACTAATATCACAATTTAACAAATTAAAACTTACAATTTTAAGATAAAAATTCAAAAAACAAGAAAACAACAAAAACAGCCTCCAACACACTTATATAAAAAATTTAAAACTTAATTTAAACAATTAAGAATCACAAATATAAAACTTTTACAAAGAGCACTTCACAAAACACACACAATCTCAACAGAGTTGCCAGACTTGTTTTGTAATTGTAATTGGATTGTCTTTGTGTAGTATAATTTGATGCTGGCTATCATATGGCAAACTAGCATGTTTGAGTCTGCCACCTACTCGTAAAATGCTATGGTCATCTAAAAAGGGTGACAATCGTTTTAGTTTTTTACTGGTAACAGGTGCCCCTTTTTTAATGGATGATATAACATCACCATATTCAGATTCTTGACAATATTTGAAGATTTCATTTTCAGCATCTCTTAATTCATTTACTGGAGTGGCAAATTTAAATTTGGTTGTATGCTCTATAGACGTAAGCAAGTGCTCTGACCATACGAGTGAAACGTGAAATTCGATTATTTAACTCAATAATGTCAAAACAACTTTCTCTTCTAGACGTAATTCTTCATTCGTTTTTAATTCTTTAACAGGAGTTGGCCATTCAGTTGGGTCCTTAAGAAGGAAAGATGGCCCTTGAAACCACATTGGGTTATCAATTAGATAGCTGAATCTAACACCTATACTAGCACATTCTGATGGATTTAATTTAGTTGGTACATACCTCCATTTGACATCAGGAAGGGTATCAAGAATATACCCAGTTCGATGACCGACAAAAGTTTTCCATTTAGTAGAATGTGATGAAAGCCATGCCAATACAGTTTTACTGTCTGACCAGCATACAATCTGATTATTGTCTATACACAGCACAAAAATCAAAAAGTTGTGCCAATAGATAGGCAGCATACAGTTCCAGCCGGGGAATCGATACCAAAGTTAATGGAGCCACCTTTGTTTTAGCCATCACTATATTGGTAGATACTTCACCATCTGCTGATGCAACAATAGACTACGGCTGCATAGGCTGCACTGGACGCATCACAAAACCCATGATAAGTAACGTTGGTTTCTGTAGAGAAAATAATTCTAGTAATATTAATATTATTCAGTAAATTAAATTCAGAAAACCGTTGTTCAGCCAAGGTTTTTTATTTCACTAGGAAGCTGGTCGTCCCAATCCAAACTGATTAACCATAGTTTTTGCATAATGATTTTAAGGGCTATAATGACAGGTGAAATCCATCCAAGAGGATCAAAGATTTTGGAAATTTCTGATAATAGTATTCTTTTAGTATCAATGCAGTAATCTTTAGTTTTAACATTGTAAGAAAAACAATCTGCTATAGGATTCCATATAACACCGAGAAGACAAACCGTAATGTCTGTAGGAATATTCACTATACTCTCAATCTTATCATTTTCAGGAATGTTAGTTAAAATTTCACTCTCATTAGTTGCCCATTTTCTTAACCGAAAGCCTCCAGCCGTAAGAAGTTGGTTTAAATCATCGGCTAATTTTTGAGATTCTATAGTGTTGGAGCCAGCCATACAATCATCAACGTGAAATCAGGTTTTTAACATCTCACATGCTAGTGGAAAGCGGTCACTCTCACCTTCACTTAATTGTAAAAGTGTACGTATTGCCAGATATGGAGCAGTGGTGGTGCCGTAGGTGACAGTAGTGAGTCTATAGTGTCTTATCTCCTCACTAGGATTATCCCTCCACAAAATTCTTTGAAAATCACGATCGCACTCTTGTACGTCGATCATGCGAAACATTTGTTTAATATCAGCCGCAAAACAAAATTTCTTACACCTGTATCGTAGTAAGACTGCCATAAGATCTTGCTGTAATACTGGACCCTGAAGCAAATTATCATTTAGGGATTATCCATTGGATGATTTACTAGAACTATCAAACACTACTCTAAGTTTTGTGGTGAGGCTTGTATCCTTTAGCACAGCGTGGTGTGGCAAATAATACACTGTAGCAGCGGGGCGTTTAATTTCATTTTGAGGCACAAGTTCCATATGGCCCAATGCAATGTATTCATTCATAAATTCACAGTATGCATTTTTTAAGTTACTATTGGACTTAAACTTACGTTCCATAGAATATAGTGTTCTTAAGGCTCCAGTAAAGGATTCTCCCAGCTCAGGGGTATGCTCAAAAGGTAATCTAACAGCATATCTTTCAGAACGGGTTGTAGTCGAAGAGTACAAATCTTCTGCCATTCGATCCTCCGCAGTTAAAGACGGCTTTTTTATATTAAGGCTCTCAACTTCCCAAAATAATCGTAAGGCTTTGTTAAGATCTTCTTCATCACTAATTTGACTCGTGATGTTACACACTGTGACCATTTTGTCCATTGTACAACCACTGCAAATAATCCAACCAAATGCAGTGTTTGCCATCCTTTAAAACCCTACCTTCTCTGATTAACAAAAAGAAATAGTCAAAGCCAATTATAATATCTATATCCTTAGGTGAATAAAATTTATTATCAGCCAGGGGGAGTGATTTAATCTCATCCCAGCAAGTGATTGTTAATTTTGTGCAGGGTAGTTTTGATGTTAAATTATAAAAAATATGGGCAAGTATATAAATTATTTCATTTCCATGGGTAGATTTGATTTCTAATTGCACAGCTCCTCGTGTAGCTCCAGAATTGTTGTTACCCAGTCTACTTACAAACAATCTCATTGGCTTTCGCACTAGCATCAACCTAATAATATGTTACAAGTTTGACAACATCCCATGTTATCTTTTACTAATACTCTGGCAGTTGGCAACAACATGTTAAAATTATTTACCTGTGAAGATTCAGCTAAATTCACCAGAGTCACTAGCAACAGTAGATGTTTCATTTAAATTTAAAAATTTTGCACTTCTCCATGATGGCAAAAACGACTACCAAACACAATTTAACTTCTTAAAAATATAATAAATAAAATATACACACACACAATACATACATTCTACAGTGTACATATATACACACAAAATAGAAAATATACATTCACAATATAAAAAAAATATTTCTTTGTTTATTACTACATTATTCACAATAAAAAAATATTTGTTTGTTAATCCGCGCATTGATGATGTGTTCATTAAGACGATATCGAAGCAAATGAGATATCGCTTGTCAATCAGAATTGGAGACGATCAAATAAAAATTCGCCAAAGGAAAAAATCAAAATGTTTTGATTTTCATCAGTCAAAGCCTACAACGTATACGTACATAACGACAACACGCACACATATAAGACGTTGATGGTTTTATTTGATGGTCTCTAGGCGCCTTTACTGTATTTCACCATCAACTACAAGTATTTGCTTGTGTGAAATATAGGAAAACAGATATGTTGCTCTCATGCTCTCTTTATGCACTCATACCCTAAAGCCGAAAGTCCATACCATCCGTTTCAAGCGGCCTTGCGTTACATGCATATACCGAAAAAGTAGAATCAGTGTAGTTGATTGTGACAAGTTACGAAAGAAAAAGCATAGAATGCATAGACGCATAGAATGCATCAATTAGGTTTACTTTCTACTTTTCTATGCGACTCATGCAGTGTTGGAAAAGGTCAGCAGTTTTTTAAACTTGGCATGCCAAATTATATACTATTGCGAATAGTTTCTATAAATATGTTTAAATAGTGAATTACTATTTTCTTATTTTTCTTTTTGCATTACATAAATGGGCACGTGGAAATTTTTTGTCTTCTTATATTGATTAATAATATTAAAAATCTTTATATAAATAATCAGACGTATTTTCATAAAAAAAAATATGATTCGACAGCAAATTGGACGGATGCAACAATATTTTTTCTACTGCACTTATTTCATTTTTGGGAGCTTTGGCTTATTTTTTGGAGATTAGACTGGAAAACCGTACACTAACAGTTGGTATACTGGCTATTGTGCTTTGGTGGAGAATAGAGTATTAACTCTAGGATGGACACTGATGTTGACGACGCCGGCAAATGTTGTATACAGCCCCCTGGCGATGATGATGAAAATAGTGGTAAAAGACCACGATTGGACTGTGGTGCTACTTCACCCACTACTGTAGACGTCTCACATTTAAACGGGAATGTTTCTGTAAGCTTTGATCCAAACCATCAAAATAAATTTTCTTGTCTTGCGGACTTGGAGATACAGAATAATTGCGACGATTCTGTTGTTTATAATAGGAACATTAAGAATGTAGCGAAGGATAAGACTTTTAATTCGAAACCGACTGGGAAATCCTTTTGCTCGCCAATATTTCTTTACAATGTAAACGTAAAGCACCTTTGTGACCAACTGGAGGCCAAGCCACCTAAAATTTCTTTTAAAATAAAGAATGTAAACAAACACAAAATTAAGTTGTACTTATCAGATGCTTCAGTTCATACGGAAATGATGTCACTCTTAAGAGAGAAGAAAATTAGTTCATACTCATTTACGCCAAAGGAATATAAACAAATATCCCTGGTTCTTCGCGGTATGTATTATAAAACAGAGGTTGAGGAAATTAAAGCAGCTTTGGACATTCAAGTCCCTGGTATTGTATCTAAGGTATCAAAATTTTCTACATCTTTTTCAAGGAAAAACAACATGGAAACAGGCTTATTTCTCATCACTTTGATTCCAGGGAAAAATTGGGAGACATATCCAACATTAAATATCTGCTAAATCAATCCATTATGTGGGAAAAGCCAAAAAGATGAGATGTCAGATGTCAACTTCGGGGACATATTTCTCGGAACTGTAATTCAGATTTTAAATGCGTTAAGTGTAATAATTCTCACTCACCAGGCTCTTGTCCTCGAAATGATTCTACGGATTCAAATCCCTGCTGCGTGAATTGTGGCAATTCCGGCCACCCGGCTAATTGGAGGGGATGCCCTGCATATAAAAAATATCTGTCTGGCAAGAAAGAGCGTATTCTAAAAACAAGGGAAATCCAAAACACTGCAAAACCTAACGTTAATAGAATCATCAACACATCTCTAGTTTCGCCTGGTAAGTCATTTGCAAGTCTGTTAAGGACGCAACCATCTCAAGCTGAAACTTCATATAAACAAAAATCACCTATTGTAGACGAATTCCTGAAGCTTGCTAATCTATTTTTGGAACCAGAGGAATTAACGTTAGAGCAAGAGATAAACAAATTTCTTACTGAGCATAAAATTATGTCAAGGCATGAGGCAAAAAAAATTTTTTTAAGCCTACTTTCTAAAGTTAAAAGTATTTATGGGCCATAGATTTCTTAACTTTCTGATTTTTAATGTGAGATCACTTGTTGATGCAAGTCGCCAAATTGATCTCTACAACACCCTGTGTTACAACAAAATTAATATCGCCTTAATACAAGAATGTCGATTAAATCGAAACTGAAAAATACACCTAAAAGGATATAATTTTGTATATGACCACTCCCCCATTGGAGTAGCAATTGTTTTAAAGGACAATATATCTTATAGTCGAATAAACATTAAAGATATAGGTTTCAATTGTAATTTTATTCAAATAAAATGCAATTCGAATAATGTTCTACAAAAATATTTAGTCGGCTCAGTTTATATTCCTGGAAACTTTCCTGTTACTGACTTAAGTAACGGTCTATCAAAAATTTTGCAAGTGGCTAGTGAATTTGATGGGTTCGTGTTTGGAGGAGACCTGAATGCTAAAAGCACGTCATGGGGAGATCTAATGGATAATGCAAACGGTAAAATATTATATAATTGGATTTTAGACCATTCACTTGATGTAGTTCATATTTGTGCGGACAAACCCTCATACTCATACGGATTTTCCTTTCTGGACCATTTCCTGGTAAGCCCCCACCTTATTGACACCAGTTCACAAAATTTAAGAGTTACAACATTACCCTCATTCTCAGACCATTTTCCGATCAAACTTGAATTAATATTCAGGCGCAGTGACTTAGTTTTGCGTAATCCACGTTTTTTTACATCCTATAAAAATACAAACTGGAATAGTTTCCGCCATGACCTGGAGTCTGCCTGTATGGACATCATGCCTTCTGAATATAGAAATCTTCAAAATAATGAAATTGATTCCTTGATATCGACGTTCAACTCTATTCTTACATCTATACATAATCTCAATTCTGATAAGATTGAAATATGCCAAAACAAACCCTCTATATCGGAAAATATTAAGAAGTTTTTTAAAATAAAGCACAGGTGGCAAAGTGACCTGAAAAAAATTTTTCATTGTACAGGAAATAGAATGTCTCAAGAGTATAGAACGATTTCAACGCAAATACAGCTTTTAAAAACAATTATAAAGGAGCTTGTAAACATGGAACAAGGCAAAATATTTAACAGCAAACTTCAGAAAATAAGGCCAGGCCCGACAGCCTTTAAGCAAATTTACCAGGCGATAGGCAGTAAGAAGTCGTCCTTCTGTAATGAAATTATTGTCAACGACATTTCTATCTCGGATGATGATATCATTGCAGAACACTTCCGTAGTTACTATAGTAGAGTGTACAGCGGAAACACACCTGAGCGGTCGTTATTACGACAATATTAATTCCCGTATCTCCACTTTAATGGAAGTTATGCCACAACACATATATACTTTTGACATAACTACAAATTCGTTGGAGAATCCTGACAATTATCATTTTACTAATCTTGATGACGTTAAGCAAATCGTTAGAAAAGTAAACAATAAAAAATCGAATGGTATTGACGGCGTCTCAAATTTTATACTGAAAAAGCTCCCTGACATATCGTTGAAATTCCTGACCATATTATTTAATAATTGCCTCAACAACTTTTACTTTCCTGCAGCATGGAGATCTGCCAAAATTATTCCAATAAGGAAGAAAGAGAACAGTAACAATCTTGCATATTTTCGCCCCATAACGTTATTATCAAATATCGGAAAAGTATTTGAGCACATAATCAAAAGTAAACTCGAAAATGGTTTCATATTTAATACAGTGTCACCGTTCCAATTTGGGTTTAAAAAATATCACTCTACTCAACATGCTCTATTAAAACTACACAATGACGTCATTCACAACCTGAGGGAAAGGATTTGTACCGTTGCCATTTCTGTGGACATTAAAAAAGCCTTTGATTCAGCCTGGCATAAGGGAATTCTTTTTAAGCTAACTGAGCTTGAGGATGATCCTTTTCTTGTAAAGATGTTTGATAGTTATTTCACAGATCGCAGGTTTAAAGTGAAAATCAACGAATCTATGTCTAGTTTTGATTCAGTAAATTGCGGTGTGCCCCAGGGGAGTGTACTAGCACCTTACCTGTTTAACCTCCTTCTATACGACTTTCCTCATTGTGTAGGATCCACTAAAACCATTTTATATGCGGATGACTGTCTTATCTACGCTCACCATGAATCGCCAGCACAAGCATTAAGTAATGCTACTATTCACCTGAACAAAATCGATGATTATTATAGAAAGTGGGGCATTAAGATAAATGCTGCAAAATCTCGGGCCATTTGTATGAGAAATGCATCTGGTAAATGCGCTAGATACGTGGTTCCGGAAAGCAAGATTCTGAAACTCTCCTTGAATGGAGTTGAAATTCCGTTTAAATCCAGTATTAAGTACCTTGGGGTAAACTTTGATAAGCTGATGAAATTCAATAATCACGGGAGAATTTTACTTAACAAATCTAAACGTATAACTGGCATGTTTTCCAGTTTATTTAACAGTCCACACCTTCACCAAAGCACAAAACTTCTTCTGTACAAAGTTGCCATCAGATCAGCTGTCATTTATGCATTTCCAATCTGGTTTTCTATTTCACCAATAGTTGCAAGGGAATTGGAAATTCATGAAAGAAAAGTCCTACGTAAGTGCATTGGAAGAAATTTTCAAAGCCATACCAAACGATACTCCAACTCATATATATATACTCAGTCTGGTGTCAGGCCATTATGTGCGTATGCCTTCGACCTCCAGAGGAAATTTATTGGGAATCTTAGCCACCAACCAATCAACCCTCTTATGAACGATATTTATGAGGAGGAGAGATATACAGCCTGGTCGAGATCTGGATACCTATCACCGATTGGTATTATTATGGAGCCTTTGGATGTTGACTCGGATCCGTTCAAGCTGCCGGATTTTTATTGCGAGACTATCCCTGGTGCCCATAGGGGATGATTTCATCACTTTTTTTGTTAATTTTATTTATCTAATAATTATTTTTTTTATTTTACTTGTATGCTAAATTTATTTTTGTACTTGAATGGTACTTTCGGGGTATATGTATATATTTTTTTTTTGCTCATCATTGTATCCGTTTTTTAACGTAATTTTTGAATTCTGAGAATTCTATTTCTGTTTCCACATGCAATGTATGTTCTTTTTTGGAATCATTGTTAGTTATTGGGATTATCTGTGATATCGGTTTTCACTGTTTGCCAATGCTATTTACGGTTTAGTTTATGTAGTTTTAAGTGTTTAAGTTTAAGTTTTAAGTTTTTAAGTGTTATTTAGTTTTATGCATTGTTTGCTTGTCTTTTTTAACAGTTCTGTTAACAACATATCACTTTTTAGCAAGTTGCTTTTCATCGTTTAAAGTGTATTAGAACAAGACAAATATATATTTTTAAGATTTTATACATCAAAATGTCGATTTTGTATCTCACTCTACCATGTAAAGAAGAAAAAAAAAGACTCAATAAAATTTCAATTTCAATTTCATTACTTAAATGTTAATAAAAACATATTTTATAATAAAGTGAATTACTAATTTAAGAGGAAAATACATTAAAATAAATTTTTCAACACATTTCTTTCATGAACAAAATATGTATATGATGATTGTTTATATGTATTTATATATGATTGTTTTTATGTACTGAGTGCCATCTATTTTGAATTTATTAATTTGTAAACAAGAAAAATGGAGGATAAATTAACTGAAAACACTCGTTCTTTTGAGGACTTTCGTAGGCCTTAACAGCACAAAATATCACATATGTAAACTCATAAATTTGTAATTAATGCCATAAATTCTTTTAAAATTACAATTTGATTTTCTATTTTTCCCAAATATGTTCTTGTTCGCTTGTTTGTTGTTTACTACAACAGCTGATCAAAACAAAAACCAGTCGCATAAAACGGATGGTATGGAATTTCGGCTTAACTGCTACAAATAATAATGTAATGTCTTTTAGAGAGTGAAGTAATTTTACTTATTATAAAATGAGTTGCCATGTACACGTTATATAAATAAGTACTAAATAATACATTTGGACATTATTTTACATATACAACAAATAACAATATATAAAGAAACTTGTACGAACAGTTGTAACTTTCCAGGTCTTTATTTAATAGCACAAACAACGGAAACACAGCGTGCAGATCATTCTCTGATCACCAAATCTTTGCTAATATTACGGGCACTGATCAGACATTAATTTTTCATTTTAAAATTATATAATCTGTTTATCAGGCCAGGAGCCTCTCCCAGCTTATCGTACCTTTATCGCGTTTCTGCTTATAGGCGAAAACGAGTGGTTTATGGTCGGTAAATACTGCGAACTGTCTACCTTCAAGTGCGTATCTAAAACGTTGAATTGCCTGGTGAATAGTGGCTAAATCCCTGTTGCAGGCGCTGTAATTTTTTTGTGAAAGAGTAACGTTTTTCGAGTAGAAGTCTGAGTCTGCCCTACTACAATTTGATGTAAAACTGCTCCCACAGCATCGTCGGAGGTATTGGTTGTACGCGTTAATGTTGCTTTTGGAGCCATACAATTTAGAAGGGAATCATTCGCGAGGTCGTTCTTACAGGTTTTGAATATGTTTTCAGAGTCGGAAGTCCAGTTTATATGACTGTTGTCATTCTTCCTGTAAGAAGTAGTTGTTGCAACATTTTTTGTTTTTAGCAGCTTGACGAATCAAAGTGAGATTAACAGCTTGAGGAATAAAAAGGAAGTAAAAATGTATTATTCCCAAGAAGCTTTTCAATTCCTTTACCACTTTATGCGTTCACCCTTTCGTCGGGAGACCTTAAATCTTGTGAACTTATTCTGTGGCCTAAAAGGGTCAATTCAGCTTCACTAAAGTGACATTTACTAAAATTAACTGCAAGATTTGCTGCATGAAGGCGTTTCAGTACGATCGATTCAATACCTCGTTTATATAGTGTTGAAAAGTTTGCGCAGCGTTCCTCAAACAGGATTTCATATACTGGAATTCATACAACACAAAAGCCTTTTGGTATATCGCATGGTTCGACCGGAATTCGGTTGAAAGCCCGTCATGCAAATATGGAATGGGGTACCTATCCGACACTGTAATGTCGTTCAAGGCGGAGTAATCCATATCGTTTTGAAATGAACAGGTGTGACTGACTGCGTTAGCAGAAAACATTTCACTGTCACTGTTCACTCACACTACAGCTAATGAGTTTATTTTTGTTTTTTTGACTTTGCTGTTTGCCTTTGCTTTGGGTACAATTGCTGAAAAACTTTAAGCATAGTAGAAATTTAGGTGCTTTAGCTAATTTCAAGCAAACAATACAAACCCTGCTTTGTATCATTTGACCAATTCACAAAAGACCTTGTATCATCGTATTTGTGTATAGTTGGACGAAAATACAATAGTGTATGATTGTTGTTGATAATTTTCATATCAAAATCCGCTTCAGTTATACAAGTCTTTCCATATGTTTATGTAAATGCCAGTAATTAAAAAGAAGAAAAAATATATTTATTATTTCTATGTGACTTGAGTCAACCATTAACTTCTCAAAATTATATTGTTCCTAAAATTAATTACATAAAAATAATTACATAATAATATTATTCGTATTCTTTTCGTAGTATATTTCATTTTGGTAGTATATGCCAATTTATGTATACTGATATTCTTATTCTTATTGCTTTTTTACCTTTAAATTACGAAATACACAATACAGTTTAACACTGGGTGTTCACAAACAAACAATGTGTTCAATACAACATAAACAATACGAAATCGCGTGAATTAGCCAAATATGTACATACATATAGTTTTATGAGTACAATACTGAAACTACGCTCTTAGATTGTTTGAATACAACTAACTTTATTCATTCAAATTTTCATAGCAAACGTATACGCCTATACTTTGGTATAATGCTTACCAGATATGGGTGTCATTTCTACTAAAACAACCTCCCACTCTTCAGGGTAATATCCAAGTCGAAGAATTACGATGAATTGCATGGAGTATCTCTGTAAGTATGTGATTGATGATTTTTTCAAACAAATATACTTTCTTAGGATTAAGTTGAGAAGTAACTCTCTCAGTTTCTTGAAACTCGCATTTTAGCAGTACATGGGATACAACAGAAACAAATGGTAAATAGGTCGCACCACTACACAAATTTGGGGTGAAGGTTGTTTTAAAGTATTCAACAAAGAAACTGTCTTTCTTATCCCTTGTTTTTTGACCAACCACAGATGGAGTTCCATAAGGGAGAATTAATGTTGCACACCATAACGAGTGGTTTGATTTACGTGTAGCATCATATACACCTAAATATTTTTTAAGGGAGCCAATTTTTCAAAATTCCAAAAGTTCTTTGAGCCACCTTGTGCATAATGAACCTAATTTTAGTTTGTGGGGATCTGAGCTCTTCTTTTTTCAGCAACCAACCTTTGCATCCATAGGAAAAAATTCTATAGAAAAGTGGCATGTTGAGGATCCTGATTAAGGTCTCCATTAAAATTTGAGGTGGTAATTCTTACATCCACTAAATTTCTCAGCCGAACAATGAGCGATAACTTGGGACAGATTTATTCATTCGCAGACTTGCAGGAGTTAAAATTAGGCAAGGACTGAATGAGTTTTTTAATTTTACTTTCATATATTGTTGTGTTTTTAGATTTTGTAAAGCGTTTATATCCCGTGGATTCGAAGATTGCGGTTACGATTGCTATTTAAATAAATCCTTGACTTATTTAATTATTAATACACTTTATATGATAACACTGTGTTATCAATTTTATTCACTATCATTTTTAAAAAAGAGCGGTATTCAATATCAGTGTGCTTAACAAGCACTTTTGAATACAATTCTGGGTTACCAGAACACGGGCCAATACTGACTTTCTGTTCTTAACTGCCTGGCAGCATCGTTCTTCGCTCTTTTTATACACATTTGTATTTGTCATATGTTTGATAATTTCAAATACTTTCTTTAAGTGTTGTTGTGCATTTTCTGTTTACAGTATTACGTAAAATTTTTGCTGTTGTTGTTTGTCTTGTTCACCTGTTTTTGTTTCATTTGTTTTTATCCAGGTAACAATATTTTATATTACAATCAATGGCAACTTTTCGCTAATGTACGAGTACAATTTAAACTTTATCTTCCTTTACATCAGTTTTCCATTGCAAACCAATTTCGCGACGACTTCTAAGGACTTTGATTAAAAAAAAAATGGAATTCCGTGACAGAAACTCTCATTTCTTTTATATAGAACAGCCGTGCCCAAACGGTCGATCGCGATGGTTTTCGGTCGATCTTTCAATGGTTTTAGATTTAAAGAAATCTAAAGAAAAGTAAAAATTAAAAAAATTTTAGAATTGAATGTTATTTTTTAACGTTCACAACTGAGCTCTCATTTAAAATTTATAATAAAATATATAAAAAAATTTATAATGAAAAAAAAAAAAAAAAAAAAAAAAAAAAAAAAAACATTTCAATTACATACATTCGTTGAATGTTGAAAATACAGTTGAATGTGTAATTCCTAAAAGAAAACATAATTTTTGTTAAAGTTTTGAAACCCAACAATAAAAATATTTGAAATAATTTAAGTTTTAATCCTAAATGTGTGTTATTAAAAAACCGAAAACATATCACTTCCACGATGAGTGGGAGGAAAATTATTTCTTTAATCCAATTAAAGAAAAGGGCGTGTGTCTGATATGCAATTCCATAATATCGATGCCAAAAAAAGGAAATCTAGAGCGACATTATTAATTCAATCATAAGAATTATGAAGCTGATTTTCCGCCAAAATCGCAGAAGCGTGGAATTCAGTTGAATATGCTGAAAAATCAACTTGAAGCCCAACAATCTATGTTTACCAAGCCACACAAAGTGCCCACAGCAGCAACGGAAGCTTTCTTTCGAATAAGTTTTCTTTTAGCTCAACATAAAAAGCCTTTTAGTGACGGTGAATTAGTGAAAAAAGCTTTTATAGGAGGTGGAAAAGTTTTATTTGCAAATTTTAAAGTCGCAAATTATGTCAGCTATTAAAGATGTGCAACTTTTGCGCCAATCAGTCACAAGAAGAGTTGAAGCTATGGCAATTGATTTGAATCAAAAACTGAAACAAGACATCGCCGAATGCAAATGCTTTTCACTTCAGTTTGACGAATCAACCGACGTAGTTGATATTGCCCAATTATACATTTATATAAGAATGAGTTTCACTGACATGACTTCAAAGGAAGATCTTTTAACAATTCTTCCACTAAAAGGCAATACCCGTGGCGAAGACCTTTACTACGAGTTTATAAAATTTGTGGAAAAGTTTCCACTACCGATGTACAAACTTGTATGCGTAGCAACAGACGGTGCTCCCGTCATGGTGGACCGGTTAAACGGTTTTGTGGCTCTTTGTCGAAAAAATTATGATATTCCAGATTTTGTATCGTTTCATTGTGTTATACATCAGCATGCGTTGTGTGCCAAAATGTTGAACTTAAACGGGGTTATGGATATTGCTTTTAAAATGGTTAATTCAATACGTTCAAGAAGTTTACAGCGACGACTTTTTAAAATTCAGTTAGAAGACAATGAGTCAGAATATTGTGATCTGTTGTTGCACCTGTCGTGGGGGATTTTTGGAAAGATTTCAAGAACTACTACCAGAAGTTATACAATTTTTGGATTCAAGAGGAGAAAGATATGACTAATTGTCGAACGAAAAATGGCTCCATGATTTGGCTGTTTTAACAGATTTTACAAATTACCTGAATATACTTAATCTGGAACTTCAAGGAAAAAACAGAACTATTACTGAATTAGTAAGCTCCATTAATAGCTTCAAGTTAAAATTAAAGCTTTTGAAATCGCAGTTGTCAGCAAAAGATTTGAATTTGAATTTGAATTTATAATGATCTACATAGCACAACAAGATACTAAATCTTATAAGTGACAGTGCTATGTTTACAATCAATAAGGTATAAAAAATTAACATTAATTAAATATAAAAAATTTAGAGAAAGTCAATTTATGCACATAAACACTGAATTAAATTAATAAGGTAAAGTATAAAAATAATAATAATAATAATAATAAAAATAACAATAATAAGAATAATAATAATAATTATAATAATAATAATAATAATAATAATAATAACAATAATAATGATGACCTAAAATATAAAATCACAAAATTTACAAATATGAGATTAAAATTTTAATTATGAAAATAATTTAAATAACTCCTTTTTGAACGCGTTTGCATTGCCCAGATTTTGGATGTTATTTGGTAAGGAATTCCAAAGACTAATGGTGTGTATAAAGAACTGTCGCTGAGACAGAAGAGTCCTGAATCGTTGCTGTATAATCCCTACACCCCGGTGGGATCTGGCAAACTTAATTTTACAATATAAATACTTCGGCTGTTTCGTGTAAATTATTTTATGAAGTAGAATGAGGCATCTAATTTTCAGGAGATTATCAAATTTGATACCAAGAATCAGGTAAGCTAAATGAGAAATGTGATCCCGACGCCCCTTAAGGAAAACATACCTGGCTATGTTATTGTACGCCAGGTTAAGTTTCTGGTTGTCATCATAACTGCAATTTGCGTATAGCTCACATCCATATAAAAGTACCGGAATCAAGTACGTTTTAGCAAGTTGCATGCGAATGTCAAAAGGAGTTGAATCTATGACAGCCCACAAATTTCGAAGCATGCCATAAATTCTGCCAACAATGACACTTATATGGGTAGACCACGATAATTTGTCATTAAAGACAATACCCAGATTAGTAGCCGACCTGACAAATTCAATTTTATTTCCCCTGATACTCAATTCAGGTATGACAAATGATCCGTTTGTTCTCGAAAGTGTAATACATTTAGACTTAGAAGGATTGATACATAGTCCATTGGCCGAGGCCCATCCGTCAATCCTTGCTAAGTCACGATTAATGTAGTCCAAACAAGAATAAATATTCTCCCTTGGAGTATATGTGTAAAGCTGCACATCGTCAGCATACATGTGAACATTACAGTTAACCAAAACATCAGGTAGATCATTTATATACATGCAAAACAGCAAAGGTCCAAGTATAGACCCCTGGGGAACACCTCTACTAATAGTAAGTGGATCCGAAACTTTGCCATTGAAATGAACCTTCTGAAATCTGTTCGTCAAATAAGAATAAATTAGATTACAGGCAGTTTCGGAGAAATAAAATAGTTTTCGGAGCTTTTTCAATAGAACCGCATGATCGACTGTATCAAAAGCCTTAGAGTAATCAAGCAGAACCAAGAACGCCACACTATTCCCATCAAGTTCCGACCTAAGTTCCTCAACTACATTTACCAGAGCGGTAGTACAACTCCTACCTTTCATGAAGCCCGATTGATTAACCGTTAAGAAATTGTGGCCCCTCAGATATTCATCGATTTGTCTGGCCATGATGTTCTCCAATACCTTGGATAAAAAAGGAAGGATTGCAATTGGCCTAAACTCACAATTAGTTTTGGGAATGGGAAGGATTTTAGCCAGTTTCCAACTTTCAGGAAAAGAAGATTTAGTCAGAACTGTATTGAACAAGTAAGTATAGTAAGGCAAAAGTTTAGGAGTCAGAGCCTTCAAGAATAAAGGATGCAAATCATCAGAACCAACTGCATTCGATTTTACCGCTGAAATACATTCCAAAACCTCAAACTGATTTACGCAACGAAAGCTAAAGGAATACTGTGGTGGAACACAACAGAGGTCATCATACAAGTCACCGTTAGACCTTGGGACCCTAGAATTTACGAACTGGTCATTAAGCTTGTCCACATCCACATCAATATCGGCCTTTGGACATTTTCGTCCTATTCCTATTTCACGAATTACATTCCATTTAGACTTGTTGTCCATAGCATTGGAAAACTTTCCGCCATAATACAATCTTTTAGCAGTTCTTATGCTCCTGGTAACTTCCATCCGTGTGAATCTATGTAAAGCTTTCAAATCATCCGTCCTAAACCTCTTCCATCTCCTGTAAGCACTATCCCTCCTCTCAATGAGAGCTTTTATTTCCGCATTAAACCAGGGCTGTTGTTTAGGTTTGATGTGCTTGGTTTTGACAGGAACGCACCTGTCATAGAGCAAACGCACTCTGTCCTGAATAAACGATAATTGGTCATTCGCATTACCCAGTGTGTATACCTGGTCCCAAGATACGCTATCCAGTTCAATATTCAGAGATGCATAATCAATGTTACCAAAATCACGATACGTAATATATTTGTCCACGGGACGAGTTACGGACAAATTATAATTAAGGAAGAGAAGGTCATGGTTGGAGAAGCAGGAAGCAGAAATTTGGTCATATAACAATACCCTGTCAAGGTGATTCACAAATATAAGGTCTATCAAGCTACTGGATGTTGAATGGAAATGTGTAGGTGTTGACACATTTACAGGACTGAGGTGAAGTGAGAGCATTGGTCCAATAAGGGGATTATCAAGTAGAAGGTTATTGTTAAAGTCACCTACAATAACTATGTCGTCATATCGAATGGTAATATCCTCAAGAGTTGAAATAAAAGGATCAAAATTTAAACTAGAATTCGGTCTATATACACAACCAAGAAGAAGTTTCGGACCATCGCCTGTTGATATTTCCAGAAACAAATATTCAATCTCGCTCCCAATGTGACTTAATAATTTTTCCTTACAAAGTATACCATTACGAACATAAATCGCAACTCCACCACCCCTGGCCCTGGTCGCATTACCATTAACCAAGATTCTCCTATCTGATCGGAAAAGTTGAAAGCCCTGTAAATTAAAAACTGTATCCTGAACATCCAAGGGTAACCAAGTCTCAGAGACGCAAATAACGTCAATACCTGCTGCCACAAATAAGTACCTAAATTCATCAATCTTATTATTTAAGCTCTGAGCGTTTATGTGGACAATGTTGAGACCTGCCCTTTGTTTCGCAAGGACTCTAATCATGTTATACACACAGTCTCTGGAATTAGAACCGTTAGAATTCATGAAATGGTACGAAATTTTTGGCAATGCATTCAATAATTAGATCTAAAGCAGAAATCGTAATATTTAAGCGTTCAAATATAATGGAGTTATACATACATGACACAAAGTTGTAGAAGAAGAATGTATTAATTAAATTGATATAGAGCATAATTAGGTCGATAAGAATCAAGTGAAGTTTTGGGAGTTCAAACAGCAAGGCCAGGAAATAACTTATTAAGGCTGTCTACATCGTCTATTAGTATGAGGTCATCATTCATATTCTTTTTAACGTAAACACAACCCCGCATAGAGAACGCTGAAGATAACATTTTTTTCTTTTTGAGGCGAATTGCTGCGCTCAATGTTTTAAAATTAGTCTGTGTTAAGTTCTCGTTAACATAGAACTTTTCTTCTGATGTCAGGCCAATATTACTAAGGCGGAAGACAAAACCACTGTGTAGTTTCCTGAAGTTCGCCATGGATTTCAAAAAGAAATTCCTATCATACGCAGACCATAGTTTTACAATAATTGCGGCATCTTTGGAGTTCTCCCTATGCTTGTTATTGAGGTTCCTTAGACGATAGATTGATTGAATGTTCGGCACAGGTGTGTTAATGGTGTTACAAATTTTACAAAATATTTCCTGTAGGTTCTCGTCCTGGGTGTACGGGATTTCATTGATCCTAAGCTCCGACGATACCGGGTGATTCTCTTGTTGCCTTAATTTTGTTTTGAGGTCACTAATTTCCTCGCGCATCTTGACTACTTCAACAGCTTTGTCCTCGAGAATGGTAATTCTTTCAGTGATATTTGATAATTTATTTTCAATAATACTATATTTCTCGCGCAAATCACTAATTAACTCCTCCTTGAATTCTTTAAATTTTTGATCAATGGTCCGCAGAATTTGTTCCGAGAATTTTTCAAACCTGCTGTCCATGCAATTTAAAAGTTTGAAAGGTGAGTCAAGCAGTGAAGACCGAGAAGAGCTTGCCCCATGCATTTGATGAATGTCAGTTAGGCGTTTGTTGGCAGGGGTGTTGGGCAATTCAGCTCTATTCGATGGACGGTTTTCAGTAATATCAACTGCTTGCATTTTTGTTTTGTTATTGTTATTTTTGGTTTTTGACTTGTTACTATTGTTTTTGCCAATTTTTTTATCTTTTCTCAGGTTGTACATCGGAAAGATAGGTTTGTGTTTGAAATTAAGTTTAAAATTAAGTTTAAAATTAACTGCCAATACTCAATTAATAAACACAAAAACTTGGCAGCACTTTCACAAGCAGTGATTGAAATCAAAACAGCTGATAATCTTAATTTGTTTACTCTGGTTTTTATTTTGTTGTCTATTGTTTTGTATGGTGTAATGTTATTGTATATTTATAAGATAAGCAAGGTCACCAAAAGGTAGATTTTTTTTTTTTTTTATTAATTTTAGTGTATTTTATCTCGCAAGAAAGGTTGGATATTGTTGTTGTTTGTTTACAGTTTTTAATTTTCTTTTATTTGAAATATACTTTTGCAATAATAATTACTTATTGGATGTAAAAACTTGTTGGTGTATTTTAACTGTTCAACCTTAGGTAGATTTTTGCGACATTTAAAATTTAAGGATTATAAATTGTTGTTGTACACTGTAAGTTGCTTGGAACTTTTATATTTTTGAAATTGTTTTTTTTTTTTGTTATTTTTGAGATTGTTGTTGTTTTTCTTTTTTTTCTATTGTTTTTTGATTTTGTTTGTTTTTGTTTGTTAGATTTTAATTAAAATCAATTGTTTAACGTTGAAACTAATTAGATTTTATTAGAATTCGCAACATCAATTCGAAAAAAAAAAACCAAGGTAAACAAAACAAGTATTAAGGGTATTACGAAAGGCCCATTGAATTCACAAATTATCGGAGCACTATATTGAACACGTCCGTTCAGCACAAGAATATATTTCATTTCGGTTGCAGTAATGTGGATTGAGCACATCCAGACTTACGACTTAAGCATTGAACACCGAAGAGGTATAAAACCTCGTAATTTGTGGTGTAAACATTGCGTGAAAGCCGAGAAGAAGGAATTTATCATTGATACCCTGCTAACGCAGATGGAAGACTGGTCCGAAGCACAAAGAAGTGACCCAATATTGACGAAGATTATAACAGCTAAGGAAAAGGACAAACGACATACGAGAAATGAGATATCCGCAGAAGGTCCTCTTACAAAAGCACATTGGGTACTATGGGATAGTTTAAAGTGGATAAACGCGTGGTTATATCGACATTGGGAAGCACTGATGGCAAGACCTCATCCAATCTAATAGTGGTGCCTTCCCCCAAAATGAAGGAAGTCTTAAATGAGTTCCATAATGGAGCTAACAGAGGACATCGTTGAGTGACAACGACGGTGGAAAACTAAAACAACGTTTTTATTGGGTTGGATGCTAGCAAGCAGTGGCGGATTGGATAGCAAACTGTACCCAGTGTATTGCAGCTAAAGATCCCGTAAGAAGAAGTTGAGGTCAGCTGCAACATTATAACTTGGGCACACTTGTTAGGGATTTAGAAAATTCAAGTAGATCGCCCGGGGAAATGCACCGCTGTTCATGAGATGAATTACAACTCAGTCTTATAGAGACAGAGTTGTCAAAAAAACAATACACGTGCGCTCTTCTGATTGGTTAATCGGGAATTGCGCGTGGGTTGGATTGCAACTCTGTCTTATAGAGGCAGAGTTGTCAAAAAATACTACACGTGCGCTCTTCTGATTGGTTAATCGGGAATTGCGCGTGGGTTGGATTGCAACTCTGTCTTATAGAGACAGAGCTGTCAAATAGACACTACACGTGCGCTCTTCTGATTGGTTAATCAGAGGAACTAACGGTACATGTCGTACGATTTCTTTGTTTTTGTATGAATAAGAAGACGCTGGTTGAGAAAAACAGGAGAAGGGACAAGAAGAATTTGCTTGAGTTGAAGATTCATTCGTGTGCGGACTGTGAAGATAATAAGACCACAAAAGGAAAAAAAATGATATTTTGGTGGAAAAATTTATTTAAAAAAGAAAAAAAAATTATTTTATAGACTGAAATTTAAAAATGGGAAAAAATAAAATGTTTCTCGTGTCATTAATACAATAAAATAAAAAAAAAATATTTTTAAAACTATTGCCATAAAGGCTGAAGAAAGAAATGCCAAGATTGGTTGAAAAAAAAACATGCATATGTGAAAATTTAAAATTAAACTTAAGTCTTAATTTTATAAAACTATAAAACATTTTATAAAACTAAACAAATTAGAATTGAAAATAACATTAAAATAAAAACAAAACAAAATCTGTAATAAAAATAAAATATGATAATTCATAACAAGACTGTTAACACAGGAAAAAAAATCTCTGTTAAAAAAAAAATATATAATAAATAAAATTTTAAAATCAAAATACCAAATTAATTGTGGAAAAAATTGTATGAAAGAAAAAAAAAACGATAGAAGTCTTAATAGTTTTTAGTAAATGAAAACATTCTTAAGAAAAATTAAATTTTTTTTCATATATATAAAAATAAATATAAAACTATACATAAATAAAAAAAATATTATTATAAAAACAGCAAGAAAGAGAGAGAAAGTGAAAAAAGCCCATAAATATTATTAACCAGAATTATTTTTTTTATATACTCTAACTACGAAAAGAAAGAATGAAGAACAAAGTCGTAATAATAAAAGTAATTCCTGTAATGTTAATTAATTAGAAAAAAGGAAACAATTTAATATTTAAGTGTAAAAAAAAAACAAAATACTTTTAATAATTTCCTAAGTACAAAATAAATACATCAACAATTACTTATAAAATCTACTTTTAATTCCCAAAAAGCAAAACAATCGAAAAAACAATTTAAACAATTGTTTTGAAAAAATTAAAAAAAAAATGTTTTTTTTAAATTATTTTCTTATAGTGTAATTGAAATACAAAATAAATTGTTTTTATAGGCCATTTACACCACAGCGAAATCTAGTAGATTAGATTTCAAATCTTGCTCAAAATCTACATCGTTTACACTGGATTTATTTGACAGTAGCAGGATTTCATTTTAATAACAAAAACAGTTGACTGCAATTTAAAAGAAAATAATAATATTTTAGTTTAACCCTAATCAAGTCAGGAAAAATTTTTACAAATCCAGTCAAAATGTGTCTCAGAGGCACATGCAAAGAATTTACGTATTAATTTTGTTAACTTATTTTTATTTTATTAAATTTTTTCTTCTCAGTTACATAAATGAAATATTATTTATTTATTTTCGAATTTTAAGCAAACTAGAACTTTTGAACAATGCTCGTTGCAAGTATTTTTGTGGTAAATACTGCAAGACTGTTTACACATTCTGCATATCTTCGGTGGGCACATATAACATCTACGTCGCATATCTGTCTGCCTTGGCTGGTTTGAGAATTCATCCTCGTGTTGAATGGACCGAACATTGGACAAATTATTTTTATTTAATTTTAGAAGACTACGGCAAATAATGGGTGCCAGACCTCTTCGTAACTCATTATACCTCATTATAACTCATTATTATATTTAATTTTTTTGTTGACCAACAATGGGAGTAATAGTTAACGTTCCCATATGTGCCTCATAGACACATTTTGACATGATTAAGAACATTTTTGATTGAAACAAAATAAAAAATAAAAAGAAATTAATTTATTACTTGAAATTTGTAAATTCTAAATAAAACAACTGAAATTAGGAATTCAAGAAGCAGTAAGAACTAGAACCTATATTTAAGAAAGTTACAACATGACCAAGTGAAATATGTGTCGGAGAGGCACATGTTGACTTGATTAGGGTTAAATTGAAATGTCATTTTTTTCCTGCTCAGCGTTGTATTTTTAAGTACTATTTGACAAAACACATAGTTGCATTTTTATTTTTACTAGATTTTGAGTAGATTTTGCCGAAATCTACTAAATAAGTAGATTTTGTTTTGTATGGGAAATCTAGTTAAAATCAACTAGATTTGGCTCGAAATCTCATAAGTACTAGATTTCGCTGTAGTGTAAATGGCCTATTAAGCAATTATATTTATGTATGTATAAATTAAATGAGTTTTAAGTAAATATCATAAGAAAAAACACAAGTCACGATGTACATTTTTTTTAATTAATTCACAAAATTAATAAATTTGATTGACATACTTAAAACAATTACAAAAAAAAAAAACACAAAAAAACGTTTAATTATAAATATAAAACTTTATATATGAAAATATATAATCATATATACGTTATACTTATAAAAATAAATTAAAGATACTACATAACAAACAAAAAAAAGAAAAAAAAAAACATTTAATTATAAATATAAAACGTCCTATATATAAATATACCCATATATACATTGTACTATAAATATAAAAATAAATCAAAGATACTACATTATAATATACAAAAGAAAAAAAAGCAAGCAAACAGAAGAAAAAAACAAGACACTGAATCATCAAATTTCTACAGTGAAGGCCCTCCTGGCATACCAGTTCAACAATCAACATCCTTATCTTCTGCTTCCAGTCATCGCAAAACATATGTAAGAAATTATTATTTTTGACAAATAGTATACATTATATAGATGTAATTATTTTAAGATGTATTTAGTTATTTAATTAATTTAAATATTGCTCAATTACTAACAATCGTTAGTAAGATTGCCATTGTATTGAATTTTCTTTTTATTGTTTTTTTTTTCGGATTACCGAATATATGTATATATTTAAATAAAGACATAATTTAAAATGCAATTCATACCCAATAAAGAGGCGAACAAAATAGCAAATGTTTCTGTGAACAACTGGGTATGCCGCTTCCAATAGAGCTACATTCCAAAAAGGCAGAAATTTCGAGTCAGCCGTATTCAAGGGAATGTGTGAGGTATACGGTCTTAAGAAGACTCGAACGACGCCGCTTCACCCACGTCCGACGGAATGGTAGAACGGTTTAATCGAATCCTAGAGGAATACTTGCGAAAAGTAGTGAGCGAGCAACAAAAGGATTGGGACGAACACAGGTTTCTACTGGCGTACCGATCGACGGTCCATGATTCAACATCTAGATCACCCGCCAAGGTAATTTTTGGGACTGAGATAAAACTGCCTGGTGACAGAGTTTGGTGTTAAGCCCGCCACAGAGAGGGATGCCACATACACTGGAAAACATGAAAGTCTAAATGAGCTTCATAAATTTGTGCGCGCACGTATAAAAATGGTCAGCAATTGAATGAAAGCCAGGTATGATCGTGCAGCAAATACGAAGGGCTTCCATGAGGGAAAATTTTTTCTATTCTACAACCTAAAACGGAAGAAGGGATTATCTCCCAACCTACAAACCAGCTGGGATGGACCTTATAAAATAATTAAAAGGCTAAACGATGTTGTGTACAGGATATAGAAAGCTAACAGCCCCTGAGCCAAAATGAAGGTTGTACACATAGAGTGACTGGCGAAATATGGGAGAAGAGATAATGAGCCTATTCGGGACGAACACGCTTAAGTGGGCGGCAGTGTTACGAAAATGGAAATGGAGTTACAGCGTTTAACATTAAAATGATAAACAAAAGCTACAAAAACAAAAACAATGAACTTGTTTACATTATAAACAAGTAAACTAAAATATACCAACAACATCAGTATAAAAAGGGATAAACAAGTAAACAAAAAAAAACAACAACACTGTAAGAACAGCAACAAAGGTAAACAAAATAAACAAACAACAATACCGTAAACAACATGTTTACATATATAGAGATTTCAGTCGAAGTCATTCTCCTTCAAGAGCATCCATAGGACTGTTTACCCTGCGATATAAAAGGCAAGACAAAGTAGGCAACGTCTTATGTGAAGACGCGGTGTTTGAAGAAAGTGAACGTGGTTTGAAGATCTCCGTTATCAAGATCTATCGAACAAATTGACTAGTGGTTGTTATTGCTTAACCAAAAGAGTGCAAAGAGGAATAACAAAGAAAGCAATTGTTGTTGTTTCGATCAAGTTGTGAACAGTGGCACACAGAATTGTGCGAACAATAAAGAAATTAATTAAAACTGAACATAAATTTATTTTTATTTGCAATCTACGAGCTCATATTTCAAACGTTTTAAAAGGCAAAAACTTAACAATATCAATTTTGAAACCAACCTTATTTATTGTACTGGATGCAAAACGAGCAGCAAATAAAGTTTTTTGTTGGGAAATATATTTCAGAATAGAAGTGTTGTTAGGGGGTTAAAATTTGTTGGAACAATGCTATTGAAGTCAGATAAACTGTCTGAATTACGGAGCGAAGCTGACGGCAAGACAGATGGAACGATTATAGAAGCAAAACAGTAGAATCGGACGAAAAATTAGGAGAACCAATAGGATCTTTTTCAGCTGTATAGCTAAAGTCGATGATAAATTATTACATATATTTTACAAAGTATTACAGTTAAATTGAGGTGTAGCAGGTGCCTTAATAATTTTTAATAATACAGAATTTTTTTCAAGAAGTTCCTCATATTTCAAAAATTTAGTAGGTAGATTTCTTAATTGTGAATAAGATTGGTGTGATGGAGAAATAAGAGCGAGTGGACCGTACTATGGAGAAACACTAATTCTTATTACAGATATAATTTCTCACAATTATAAAAAATTATTAGAAAATAAGAAATAAATTATTAGGTTATTTTGTTTTAATGTATTGAGTATTTAGAGTGTAATTGTGAAATTTTACAAATATTAATGATCGAGGGTTCGTCAAAAAAATTTTGGTTCGTCAAAAAAATTTTGGTTATGTATTAGTGAGTAAGAGAGAGAAAATAAATTGAGAGAATTTATTTATTTACAGCCATAGAAAAGTGTTAGTAATATACGCTATTTTTATTTTCATTTCATCAGAATACATATGTAAAGCTATATAACTTTGGCTTAATAATTTTATATAAATATAAATAAAATAAAAAATCCATTTTTTATTAAAAGAACATAAAGCTATCCTTCTTTGGCTTAAAAATTGGGCCATGTTTTTTAGATAAAGAATAAAAACCCCACTTTTTATTAAAAGAAAAAAAGCGAACATTCCAAAGCATTTAAAAAAAATTTTACTATGCGACAAAATAAAAAAAATTAAATACGCCTATCTAATAACATAGAACATTTTTAACATAAAATATTTTTTGAGTGTTATGCTGAAATAAAATGATAAAGCATCCGCCGCACATTTGTTCTTGTCGCAGTCTGATCGACAACTAAATGAAAAAACACAAGAATGCGTTTGAGTTCTCTTCGCACAACTGTGCGATGAAATGGTAAACTATGATATAATGTAATATAATTATTTTATTTTTGTGAATGTAAAAATGTTGATGTGTATACATATGTAAAAAGATCCAGTGTTCGTTTATAAGTAGATGTAAAAATGTTAATTTGTAAGAAAAGATACATATCTTACAGGATTCATTGTTTGATGCTTATAAATTTCTTAGAATGATTTCTTTTTCTTTATGGGTCGGTTTATG
This sequence comes from Sarcophaga subvicina, assembly GCA_936449025.2. Lineage (NCBI taxonomy): Eukaryota > Metazoa > Arthropoda > Insecta > Diptera > Sarcophagidae > Sarcophaga > Sarcophaga subvicina. The sequence continues at coordinate 68,406,582 of OW388081.2, read as the reverse complement.
TAATTACTCCGATATAATAATGCACAATAGTATAATTTTTACATGATTATTTTTAAGATTCCTTACAGTTCATTCTAAAATAAGAAAATTCAAATATAAATTTACAAAATTCAGGTATTTAGATATTTTAAATTCAATTTCACAAAAGTTTAATGATATTAAAGTTACAAAATCGTGAACTTTTACAAATTGATTGTGAATATCGTTAAAAATAACGTTGGTGTTTTTAAAAAATTAATAAAATTCTACATCAAATGGCATACATTTTTTTCAGCACCCGATTAGCGAAACGTCCACGTAACGTAACGTAACGTACGTTCGTTTTTAACATATTAAGAGCAATGTAACGTTTACGTTTATGTGACATTTGCACATGAATGAAGGGACTATTGTATGTAGAGTTGAATTGCGGCACAAATGCCTTCTGTTATGTGTATAATCTGGCTTCTCATAATCTTAAGCCAATAGTCCATACCATCCGTTTCATGCGCCTTGCTTTACATGCGATTCTTGCATTCCATGCCGTTTTTATTGAAAGTTACACACAATGCGTTTTATGCGACTGGTTTTTTGTTTTGATCAGCTGTTGTGGTAAACAACAAACAAGCGAACAAGAACATTTTTGGGAAAAATAGAAAATCAAATTGTAATTTTAAAAGAATTTATGGCACTAATTACAAATTTATGAGTTTACATATGTGAGTGTTTTCAGTTAATTTACCCTCCATTTTTCTTGTTTACAAATTAATAAATTCAAAATAGATGACACTCAGTACATAAAAACAATCATATATACATACATATATATAAACAATCATCATATACATATTTTGTTCATGAAAGAAATGTGTTAAAAAATGTATTTTAATGTATTTTCCTCTTAAATTAGTAATAAACTTTATTATGAAATATGTTTTTATTAACATTTATGTAATGCAAAAAGAAAAATGCGAAAATAGTAAAGCACTATTTAAACATATTTATAGAAACCATTCGCAATAGTATATAATTTGGCATGCCAAGTTTAAAAAACTGCTGACCTTTTCGAACACTGCATGAGTCGCATAGAAAAGTAGAAAGTAAACCTACTTCATGCATTCCATGCGTCTATGTATTTGCTTCTGTAACTTGTCACAATCAACTACACTGATTCCACTTTTTCGGTATATGCATGTAACGCAAGGCCGCATGAAACGGATGGTATGGACTTTCGGCTTTAAGTGTACATATTCTTGTAAATAAAAAAATCAGTCTATCATCAACCCTCAAAGTGTGTGGTCATTAATTCGCGTGTTTGAAACATTACATTGGCGACGAGGCCAAACGCAAAGAATTTCATGTAAAGAAAAAGTGAAGAAGTAGAATTTTATGTGAGAGTGAAAATGGCAACAAGTGGTGATAATAAAATGAATAATGAAACGAAAATGTTTGTGGGATCAATTGAGCCGGTTACCATGGATGAAGATTTTTCTTTATATGCCAGAAGGCTAGGCCATTTACTGTTTTAAATAAAATTCTACAAAACAGTGCAAAGAAATATGTCCTGGTAAGTCTTGGTGGACCCGAATTGTACAGAGTGCTAACGTCGATAATTGCGCCAAAAAGGTATACTGATGTACTTTTTGAAGATTTAATCGAAAAATTAATATCACATCTACGGCCTAAGAAAAATATAATAGGGGAGTGGTTTCAAATATTTTAAGAGGAAACAAATGCATGATGGATCACTGCAGGATTATATAGTTGAACTAAAACAGATGGAGCGAGATTGTGAATTTGGTATGTTTCAGTACAAAGCACTTTTGATACAATTTGTTTGTGGAATAGCATCGGCAAAAATACAGAGTCGAATGCTAAAGGCGGGCGTTTCTGAAACATTTTTGGTTCGCACAAAAATTTTTTATATGGAGTTTGACGTTTCTCTCAGAGAGCGAGAGAAATTATTTTGTGCGAACAACTCTCAGTGTGAATTAAATTAATTTTAAATTTGTTCCGAACCATTTTAGAAAAGGTTGCCTGCCACACCATATGAAATTTATACAATACACCAATATTTGCAGAAGTTCATCGAAAGTCCCAGGGTCCATGCGATGAAAATTTATAAATGAATCTACGTCATTTAAACACATTTCGGAAACTAGTGAGTGAAAATACCCTTTGGCTTCTCTTTGTTTCAAAAGTGGTCTTACAGCCGTCCTCTTGTTTATCTTTGATTTTCGTTTTTCATAAATATATTTAGCAAGTAATTTTACTTTGGTCACTTCAATGGCGAACAAGAGTAGCAAATGATTTATATCCATTTTATCCATCGCAGAACAAGATGTTTTTATTCTTACCAAATAATTAACCACAAATACTGTTTATTTCTTGTTATAAATATTAATTTTTTTATTTCTTTATTTTGACACAAATATAATTAACTTTCTTAATTTTATGCACATATGTATTTACATTATTTTCAATTAAATATGGCAGCACTGTTTTTACGAACAAAGTTTCTGAAATGGGTGAATCATGTTGCAGAAAACTCTCAGTAATCAAGAAATTTCTCCGAACCAACAATGTTTCAGAAACTTGTGGGTGAACCCGCCTTAAACGAGCCTGATTTAAAATCATTTGAGAAAGCGACGCTTATTGCACCAGCAATGGAAATTATGGGTAGACAACTAGAAATAATGAAACAAAGCGACTACTATGTAAACACAATAACAACAAACAATAAGTACAGTTATCAACACTCATCACGCAATAAACAGCAGCAGAGAAGCAAAAGCCGACAGACAACCAGAAATCTCAGTTATAGCGCAGGCAGAAATCAACATAACCAAATACAACAACAGCAAAGAAAGATACATCTGGTGTGCTTTGCATGTGGTTTATATGGACATATAAAAAAATATTGCCGATTGTACCAAGAAGGGAAAAACAAAATTAACAATACGACAAGTGTAAAGACGAATGAAGCAGATGGTAAGGTCAGTGATGTTGGATTTTTAACTAATTGTGACAACAACAAAAGGTCAAATACCCAGAAAATAACAACAAAAATTAACGGTATTGAAATATAATTTGAAATTGATATAGGAGCTTGCGAAAGTGTTGTGAGTAGAAGTATTTTGGATAAAAATTTTGCAAATTGTAAAATAGTAAAATATAATCGTCAAATGAAATTGATATCAGGAGAAACTGTAGACACATTTGGAAAAATAAAAACAGATGTGGTTATAAATGACAAAATTTATAACCTCGAATTAACAGTTTTAAATACTTTTGAAAACTTCGTTTCGTTGCTTGGCCGAAGTTGGTTGGATGTTTTATTTTCCACATGGAGAAATTTCTTTTCTTCTTTTGATTCGTGTAGAAGTGGTTTAAATAGTTAGTTGATGGTAAATATGATGTGGTATTTAAGAAATCAAAAAAGCGTTTATTAAAGATTTTAAAGCCGAAATAGTTTTAAAAGAAAATGCAATTCTTCATAATATTCGCCAAAGGTTCAATAATGTGGAAAAATTTTACAGTAAAATTATAGAAATCCAGGCATCCCTATTCAACAATATCCAGATACACGAAAGGGATGAAAAGGTAGTAAAGGCCAAAAAAGATCTTTATTCTGAAATGTGTCTAAATAGTTTTCTAATTGGGCTAAGGGAACCCCTAGGTTCGACCATAAGGGCTCCGAAACAAGATTCACTAGCAGAAGCATTTTCATTGTGTATTAGGGAACAAAATATTTTTTACATGAAAGCAGACCCCACAGTTGTCCAAAACAAATGGCAACCAAGACCCAACAATCCATTTTACAATAGAAACAGGTGTAATGGTAGGTTTACACCGTTTCCCCAACAAAACCAGGTTGCCTACAACAACCAATATATACGACCCCAGCCGGAAGAAATCGTAAACTTTAACACCCAGCCTATGCAACGTAGATTAAACTCTAATCAAAATACACTTAGAGGTAATACATTCAAGGGATATAGTAAACTAGAACCTATGAATGTAAGTTCTAGTTATATAAAAACTCAATCACCAACAACAACTCAAAGATTCTGCAGAAAAGATCAAACAATGAGAACTCTAGCATCAGAAAATCAATATAAAGGACGAGAGCTTTTTAACTTTCAAAATAACTGTTCAGAATTACAACCACCAAGCATAGGTCATCGACAAAACTAAGATCAATACCATACACTAGGAGAAGATTACTTAAATATTGAAGATGGCACAAATTCTCGAAAGTTTTCCTCGAATAACGTAATTAATAATAATTAACAGAATTAACTTTCATAAATAAAGTCAAACATAGAATAACAACAGACAGGATACTTAGACATCAATAAGTATGGATTTTAGTTAGGCTACATTAATTTTTCGCCTCCAACCTTTATTACTGACTCACTCTATATACCAGATGGTATATACCATGCAAAAGACTGACACAGTCTCCTTGAAATTATTAACATATCAGATGAACAACGGATTTTATACATCGAACAACCACTAAAAGTTACTAAATACAATAGCAAAGAGTTCATCGAGAGTTTTAAAAAGAAAACTAGATACACCCAAGCAGTCTGAGATAATCGTGAAAGACATTACTTCAAATTAAGGTATGTCCGGTACCACTGTGCATTCAAATGAGGAAAACTTAAATGGCGGCATATACAGTGGTGGCCACGAATTTAAGACACTGCATTTTACTTATATATTTGTCATAATTTTTACATCTTATCAAAAAAAATTTAGGTCCCTGATATTTTTCTTAAGATTTTAGTAATATTAGGAAGAAAAATTAATAATATTTTGCAACACATATTTGGTTAAGAATTTTTATTTACATATTTAGCAATATGCCAAAAAAATGTACTTTTTCATTTTACAAGCTATGAATGCCGAATTATTTTTAATGCTTAGTAGAGTCAGCTACCGTAATTGCTAATTTGATTTTCCTCACTGGCCTCAAACGGAAATATAGGGTTGCCTTTCAAACTTGGGCTTTTTAGCTTTTCGTGAATTTGACGCATTATTTATGTTAACAGCTACAAAATCAATATTGGATAGTTAGTTTGGCTATTAATCTTCCATTTTCTGGTATTGTTGTAATAATACACCGAGAGAAAAAAATTACAACAACAAAACTTAAAAGTAAGAAAATACTGCTAACATTTAACGCGGCACAAATTGAGCTGAATATCATGTCTTGCCATTCAACACAGTTTTTAACGACTTCAAAATTTTAAATTTTGCTAAATTGCTTGAAGATCGCACTTTTCGTTTACAAAAAAATGTGGAAAATGTTAAAAGAATTCGAAAAAATTAAAAAAATGCCCTTTTTTCACTTTCATTCACATATAATTTTTGAAGTAGGAATGTAATCTTTAAGCAACTTCGCAGAATTTTACACATTATAGTCATCAACAACTATGCTGACTTTCAAGCCAAAATATTCAGCTCAATTTGTGCCGTTTAAAAAACACTAAAACCTATTTTCGGCAAATTTTATTAATTAATTTTAAAAATAGAGTGCATATTGTAAAAAACTGAAATTTATGCTAATTAAATGAATTATATATCAGTAATTAAGATTATAGACACTGTTTTTACATTGGGAAACAAAACTCCTCTCCATGGGTTAAGTAAATAAACTTATATTTTAAAGACTATCGTGATAAGACGGCACATAGTGCATTGATCCCTTAAAACGAAGGGACAGAAATAGAAGGAATGATAAATAGGGTTTTGAAATTTGGTGTACTGTCGTGAACGCCTTTAATTAAGAAAAATTTGGATTTTCAAAAGAATCGGAAGAAATCGGAATCGTGGAAGTAATGCGGCTCTTTAACAGAACAGTTTCCCTTAGAACAGTTTTTAAATTAAAACACAAGTTTAATTATTTGGTTGAATTATCAACAGCTAAAATGCTAAAAAATGGTAACAACTTTACTCTTCATCATGACGAGACAACTATGGGAGTGCATAAACTTTAAGCTTTTTCTTTAACAGCCATAATGGATAACGAATTCCATGAAATCTTAATAGGAATTGAAAAAGTACCTACGAAAGCAACACATTATCAGCTGCAAGTGTTGCTGAGCTGTTTAAATAGAATGGAAAAACTCTTGCTCTCTGAAGGAAATTTAAAGAAACAATTTTTGATGAAAATAGAGGCATGCCTTGCTGACAGTGCTGCAACTTCTGCTGCGTTTAATAAATTGCTTTGTGCAGAGAGACTGAAAATCGCAAACGAAAGTAAATTAGCAGTGCTCAAAGAATTTCAATTAAAGGATTGCTTTGTACATGCCTGTAACAATGTTTCCAAGGACACTATTGAAGCTCTCAGTAATACTTGCAATGAGTTCTTTTCCAAAAACAAAAAACAATTTAAAAAATGCCGCTTATCACCCTATATCAGCTGATTTTAGAAACTTTCAGGCCAAAAATTGCAATTTCCCACCTAAAAAGCATTGGGGATTTGGCAGGCCACAGATTCATGTTTCTGTCTGATTTAGCTTGGCAAATATTGCAGTTGAAAGATTTGCTATTTGAGTTTGTACTAAAATATCCTAAAGCGTACACTGAAGCGAAAATGATTCATGATTTTATTACAGACAACAATTTTCTATATCAACTTGAAGTCTGTGTACTTATCCACGCAGCTTGCATTGAACCACTGAAACATATTAGCACTTGTAAGTTAATTGTTGCTCGTGATCATATTACTTTCAAGGATGTGCTGCATCAAATATTCAATTGTCTAGAGTTTGAAGATATAAATAAAGCATCGTCCTTAAATTTAGTTCCCCACAAATTTCAGTTTGCTTTTAACAAAGACAAGCTTAATTTGCTTACTTCAAATTTAAAAAAGATTTTAACATTTTCCAGACAGTTTTAGCGGCTGCAAAAGATTCAATGTTAAAAAGATATGTCAATAGACCTATAGATAATGTATACTCCTTTCACAGTAATGTCAATGTGGAGAGAGTTTTTGCGATGGCGAAGAGGAATGAGGATATGGCACCTCATAAGGAAATGTACATCAGATGTCGGCAAGTAAAGGCCCGGCAAAACAAATGTATTCAGTTCCTTTTAAATATTTAGCAGTTCCATCCAACGAAGCAAAATATGGAAAATGGTGTTAAAATAATGAAGAAGGTTTTTCAGGAAAATACAAAATGGAATGCTGAGGAACGAATAAAGAGATTGAAAGAGACAGAGAGCAAACAAGAAACAAAAAAAAAAAGACGTACGGAGAGTAAAGTTCTATTTAATTTATTACATGAACTATCTTATGTCGATGTACAGATTAATCGGATTAAAATTCTTAAAAAGCAAATAAACATTTTAAGACGCTTAAATTATAACTATCACAGTGAAAAAGTTTGGCAAACAACAAATTTGGGTTTAGAGTCCCAACTCAAAGAAAAACTAAAGAATTTACACTCCTATGTAGACCTCTCAAAATGCAAATAATAAAAATAACTTGATGTTTCGAAAAGTACAAATAAAAAGTAGTCTGTTCAATGAAATTAAAATAAATGCAATCTTATTCGCGAAACTAAAAATGTAAGCAATTAAAAAACTTTAATGATGAATTTAAGTTACATATGTATGTATATATTTTTTTATAAATTTGAAACTAATTTATTATTTTATAGCTCTTTTCTTTCTCAATTGATCATTTTTCAACCGATTTTCAAAATTTTTTGGTCGAAAGGTATTCAAATTATCTATCTAATTGCTGAATATAGGTTTTACAAATTATTGCCGCTAGATGGCGAAAAATTCGTTTTTATTGAAAAATGTATCGAAACACCCTGTATTTGCAAATATTACGAGTTCATATATTCAGTAAATATACTCGCCAAAGGGTTTTGTACAAAGTTGCCAAACATCATTTGGTCGAATTTTGGAAATTTATGGGTCAAAATTTTGATTTTCTTCAATAAAATACAAATAACGGTAATTTTGTAAATAACGGAATTATGAAAAAGTCCCAGAACAAAAGTTGCTACTGAAGCCCTAAAGAATCATTCTCAACAATAAAAAAGTTCTTTTTCGCAAAAAGCCGATTTTGGCTTATTGCTATATATATTATATAGATCAACACAAATTTTAGCCTGGTCATGAATTTAAGACATAGGCAAAATAAAACTTAATTCACTAAAGTAAAGCTCAGCTTCATAAAAAAATCCTAGTATTTGGTTGGAAATCCTTTATTTTGGATCACAGGAGCACATCTCCTGGGTAAAGTTTCGACTAATGCCATACAATGTTGCATTAGAATCGCATACCAAGCTTTTTGGATTTCTTCCAAGTCATTTAAATTTTTTGGTTTTACTACCCGTACATGTTCCTCAACATCATTCCACAAGTTCTCAATTGGATTGAGGTCCGGGGATTGAGCTGGCCAGTTTAAAAAGTGGTAGGGGCGTGTTGTCTTCAGCGAATGGTAGTATAGTGTCTGTTAGAATGTTTTTGTAAACGTGCTGGTCCGTTTTAGTATTAATCTTGTAAATGGGCCCTACACCATGCCAGGAAAATGCTGCCCACACCATCACATTGCCACCACCATGTTTGACCGTTTTAAGGGTGTACTTTGGGTGATGATCCAGATTTGGAGGGCGACATACGTACTGCTTCCCATCAGAGCCGAAGCGGCAAAACTTCGACTCGTCGGTCCAAAGTATATTTTTACAAATTATCTCGGTTTATTGAGATGTTCTCTTGAAAACGCTAGTCGGAATTTGATATTTTTTGGGACACAAGTGATATACGTTGTGCAATACACACACGCAAGTTTTTCTCATTTAGACGTCTTCTTATTACCCATTACCCAGCATTATTAGCAGTTACTTTAGGGTGTAATTTTTCGGGCTCTAGGTTGCTGTTTGACATTTTTGGTGGTACTGTGTTGCTTAATGTGTTCCATCGCGTTGTAAATCTTGCATCTAGAACATTTAAGCAGCTTGGATATCTCCATTACTATTTTTAAATCAAATTTTAGTTGTTGTATTCCAACATAAAATAAAATAAAAAATTCGTTGCTCACCGTTTAGTTATAAAAAACACCAAAAAATCACCTAAAAACCAGCTATTTCGTGCCCAGTTTCAAATAAACGTTTTTACAATAATATGATCAAAAAGCAACAAAATGTAAAAAGAAACAAAATAAAATAATGGTACTTTTTTTTAATATTACAGCGTGCATAGAAGAATAAAGAATATCAAATTTGATATTACAGGATTGTAAATATTATCACAACTTAGTCCGTCATATGTCGTGTCTTAAATTCGTGGCCACCACTGTATATTTCAGAAAAACATCTAAACGACTTTAATCTGCAAATTGTATTCGAAAAATCCTGAAATACGCCAGAAATGCCAGTCATGATGCCATTTAAAATCAAACAACGTCGAATATTTAGAAAACCTTTATACACAGAAGTAAAATTTTTAAAAAAATTTATCAATCCAAACAAACTGTCTGCCATATTCACTGACAATGACACTTTTCGCATTATTCAATCTGTTTATTCAGCATTTTTCTCAAATAGTAATATGTTTCGTGTAATACGATGCACAGAGATATTAAAAGACAAAACAGACAGTGACAAACAGGAAGAACATATAAAAGCTTACCATGTAAACAATAACCACCGCAGAATTAACGAAGCATTTTTCCATCTTATAAATAAATATATATATACACTCATCCATCGTATGAAAAACAGCCCCACACCATTATTGAGCCTCCACCATCTTTTACCGTTCCTTTATAATATTGCGGTTTAAGGCGTTCATTTTTTGATCTCCTTACGGTGAAGTTCTTCATGTCTGAAACTTTTTTATATAGAATTTGGATTCATCGGAGAACAATATGCTTCTCCACTGAGCAGGACTTCAACCAATATGGGCCTTTCCAAAAGCTAACCTGGCTCTGCGATTTTTCTGGGAAATAAATGGTTTCTTTGATGGTTTCCGAGCATTTAAATCTGCTTCTACAGCTGTAGAGTTGGACCAATTTATCAAATTACTTAGAAAATCGATCGATTTGTTTATAAAAATCTGTTGGAAAACGTAATGCTGCCATACGCAGAAGAGAACATGCCACTGGTTTGGGTTTTCCAACATGACAATGACCCAAATCATGCTTTTTATAACCAAACCGAATAGGTTTACCTCGAATATAATGCTGAATGGCGACCGTATTATTCCACCATGGATTCGTCGATAGAAATATGTTCGTTGAAAAAACCCCATTGGTTAAATTTTCTGATAGCAAGTTGACGTACTTTAATCATTTTGACACTAGTTTTTGCAACGTCGTTAGTAGTATACTTGTGGCCATTGTACCCAAATTGGAACAACAGTATTATATGTTTTCTCAGATCTTATACATTTGTTGTATGAAACTAAAAATGCTTTTCAATGTTTCAGTGTTTATTTAATTTTATATTATAATACAAATAACGACTATAAGCTTTAGGTAGAAAATATAATTTTGGTTAGCATTGACCGTTCTCTACATGTGTATTGTTAATGAAGTTTAATAGATTATTACAACAATAACAATTAATGTAGTTAAATTGCTTCATTTAATATTTATTCAGAGCACTTTCCACTATTCAATAATGCAAAAATCAATAAACTGGAGTAAATAGTTTTTTTATACGGCCTTAATAATTAAGTGTTCCCAAATTGGCACAGTGACCGTAAATGGGTTAAAACATTTTAATAATCGTTACGGTATCCCAAGAAAAATAGTTGCTGACCAAGGTTCGGAATTTACAGCCAATATTTTCCAAGAGTTTTGTAGACAATTCCAAATTCATTTACATATTACTTCATTCCAACAGAGCACAAGCAATGCTCCTGTAGAAAGGCTATATTCAACACTAACCGAAATATACAGAATCATTATAACTACCAGAAAAGAAAATCACTTTAGTGAGAACCATTATGATATACTCACAGAAACTCTCATAACTTAATTCAATACATTCTGCTACTAAACTTACTCCATTCGAAATATTTTTCGGTAGAACTTGTAAATTCAATAATTCTGTCACGTTTAATAACGAACATGAATACATTACAAAACTTAATGAATTTCAAAATATCTTATATCCACAAATTAAGGAAAAAATATAAAATGCAACTAAAAACAGGATAGACAAACTAAACGAAACTCGATCGGAACCAGAAAATTTTGAAAATCAAACCATTTATCGAAAAAAGCAAAACGTAATAAACAAACACCTAGATTTACAAAACATACAGTAAAAAAGAACAATAGGGTAACTATAATCACACAACAAAACAAGAAATTTCATAAGTCAAAAATAAAAAGATACGCAAAATTCTAAAAACCTATAATTAATTTTTTTTTCCTATCACTTGGATACCACTAGTACTATCACAAACCGTAGACATACAACAAATAAGTAAAGAACAGAAAATAGTAAGATTCCGATTAGGCAATGCAAGGATAATTACTAATCACAATAACCTGATACATATCATTAACCTTGACAAATATGCGAAAATTACCAACAAAATACAGGACACTATCTCCATTTTTAAGAAGAACCACAGAACTACGAGTTTCACAAAAATAACTAGACTAAAACTCGACGAACTAAACAATAAAATACATACCCTTATGCCATATAGACGACATAAACGTGGACTTATTAACGGACTAGACATCACCATTAAATTTATTACAGGCAATATGGACGCCAAAGACGCACTTCTTATAAATAAACAAATACAAGACATCACAACACATATCGAGACTATATTAACAGACCAGAACCAAATAAATCTAAAAATGCAGGACAGGTTACAAAACATAACAAATCATATAAACAAAGAGCAGGATGGAATAGAGACCTATATCAACAAATTAGCTAACAATATTTTAAAAGAAGATGAACAATTTTTCGAGCTTCAGTATATCAGCCAAATTAACTATAATATAGAACTTTTAAATAATCATTTAGCTAACATCGCTGAAGCAATTATCTTAGCAAAACTAAACGTAATATCAAAGTTCATACTAACCACTAACACTAACTAACCACACATCAAATATATAGTTATATGGAAAATTAGTCAATTAAAACAAGCTCCAAAGAACAAATATATGAACTGCTTGGACTCCAAGCGTATTATAACAATTCAAATATCATATTTAATGTACAGATTTCAAATGTTTCAAAAGAGAATTATGAACTTTTTCACATATACCCCCTCCCTTTAAATAACACAAAACAAATAAAAATAAAACCATATTTAGCTTTCAATAAAAACCGCATTCAATTTTTCTACGAACCTTGCCCAAGAGTAGAGAACACTTACTACTGCAAGAACTCACCGTACACTGAATATACAGCTAATTCCACGTGCACCGCACAAATAATCAATAACAAAGATGCTCTATGCGACCTGGAAAATGTTGGTAACATAAATGTTATTACGCAACCTGAACCAAACTATATACTTTTCGTCAATGTGAAGAATACTACTGTTACAACTAGCTGCAATAACGACACTTACGAGATTAAGGGCATAGCTATCCTTTACTACAACAACTGCTCGATCAACATCAATGGTGAAATCTACAAAGACAATCCACGTTCTACAAAGACAAAGTTTTCCTACAACTAATAATTAACTCCAAAGTAAACGCAAAAACAATAACAGACAAACTGAGCCTTGAAAAACTGAGGAATTATCAAATAGAAAATCACGAAACAACATCAAAGAAAAACAACATTATAACTTTAACAACCTGTTTATTAAGCATGCTATTTACTGCAGCCCTGCTTTTTGTTGCAAAGAAAAGAACTAAAATCCAATTCATACCAAATTTTCCAGACAACGTTCCAGCACCTACGTTTTCCTTGTGGCCTTCACTTTACTCGAAGGGGGGAGGAGTTATGAAAACCCCCATAACAATACCTACCAAACTAGCCAGGTCAACAACAGCTTTAACTATTAATCAACCTACTTACGATGTCATCAATTTATTTATTTATTTATTAATTTACTTCCGTGAAATAATTCTTAGAATTACATTTTATTATTTTATCACTGACCTATTTAAAGTTCATTATTAACTTTATTTATTCTATTCTTGGAATTAACAATCTCTATTATTAAATAAGCAATTATTACTTCTTTTATTAACTTGCAATTTTTATAAATATTACATACATAATTGGTCATTACAACCCTTCAGTCAGGATTACGACCTAGCTTCTCACACCACTTATGTTGTGTGTGTTAATTTTATACATGAGTGGCGGGACCTACAGTTTAAAGTCGACTCCGCCGAACGACAGATTTTTCAGAAACTTTTTCATGGCAATTTTATTTACTCAGAGTTTTTGCCAGAAATCTGCCGAGAGGAAGTCGCCGAAGAAATACTATTTGTATTTTATTTTGATGTCTGGCCTGGGGCTCGAACCCTGGCTTTTCGCCTAATAAGCAAACACACTACCTACTAGACCACGGTGACTTCAAAATATTTGCATTATTAAATAAGTATAAATAAGACAAATAAAAATTGTAATGATTATTATTAATTCAGCAACCAAACAAGCAGTGTGTTTTATTTTTACGTTCGATCCACAACGTAATTCGCGTCATTCTGATTTCTTATTCTTAAGCATAAGATCAATAAGAATATTTTTTAATGTAAACAAATTTTAAAACGCTTGACTCATATAACAGTTTTTAATTTTAAGTATAAAGAATTTTGGATGTGGTTTTGTTTAATTCATTTTTTTTTGTTAGTCCGATACATTTCCGTTATGTGTGGTCCTTTTCTTGTGGGCACATTTTATGATAGTCAAATGTGGGATAACACATAAATAAAAAAAAATTTATAATAAAGAGATTAATTAAAACAAATTAGTTTTTTCTTAAATATATATATTTTATTTTCAGATTTTGTTATTTTGTACAATACGATACATATATCTATGGAATATAATAATAGTTAAACATTCGTTTATACATATTAAATAGCTTTTGAGTTACCATATAATTTTCATAAAATGTTTGACATCTGCAAATGTTAAAAGATTCTGAGTAAATTTTTTCACAATAATACAAATGTATGATATTATTAATAAATATAAATGGATTACTTATTTTACTACTGCTGCATATTCTTAGTTCATTGATACGACTTAAAAATAAATCAACATCTTGTTTATCAATTTGATTACTATGTCTATATAATATATCCTCTAACTCAAATGATGTCACCATTTTTTCCCCTTTTTTAAAAAGTCAATAGTAGGATGTGTTAGTGCGGGACGGTGTACTCTGAATTATTTCATTTCAATTTATATTTATTGAATAAAAATTTTAAACGCAAGTGCCCACAACTTAATGTATTAAATTTTTGTTTTCGTTCATAATTATATTCAATGGGAATTTTTAACTAGTTGACAATTTCAAGTGGTGGTTGTAAGTTTCCAAAGCTACTCTTTATAGTTGTGGTTTTTATAATATGCTACCCAATGTGTTTCCATACCATTTGAATCACTTAAATTAACAATACCGCATTCTTGTTTGAATGGTTTTTTAGGTAAAGAATTACGCATGAAAACACTTCTAAAGTATTTGAGATGTTTACAATTATTGCTTATATCTAAATCTGTTAATGGGTGCTCAGATAGGTTATCTAGTAGTTTTTGGAGCTGGACTATAGTAGAGGTCATTTCCAGTTTTATGTGGTTTGAGATATAACCCTCTACCCATTACAATTGATTCCATATTGTGACGGTTAGCTTCCGCCAATTGTTCTTTTCCATTTTTGAATTTGACATTTTTCTGCTTTGACAATAGCGGATCCTCCGCTTGCTAAACCACCAAGCGCTGACAATGCTGTTAGTACAAGAATAAGTGGAAGGAATCCTCCAATTGTCGGGACAGGTGCAACTCTCGGTATTATAATGTTTGCTAGCTTTTTCCCTTTAACATTTAAATGAATAGTCTTTTGAGCTATTTTAACAGCTTCATTTATTTCAAGGGGTTTCTGTTCTTTCAATTGTTTTAAAGTTTTTCTCACAGTAGCTTCCTTCTTTTTGAATCCTTTATTTTTTATGTCTCTGCTCCTTCAAACCTAATCCAAATTTCACTTTAGCTTTCATAGCGTTTATCACAAACCACGCATTAGCACGTTCTTTGAGATCACTATATTTAGGTTTAACTCGTTACCAGGCCTTTTCAGCTAAAATTTGATCTGCTTGATGTCTTATGTCTATATCATTTGATTGTGAGTATGCAATATCATGCTCTCTACAAGCTGCATGCAATAAATTTATTCCTTTGTCTCCTCTTGCTATTCGTTTTTGAAGTTTTGTACCAGGTCCTCAAAACTGATAACCAGGTAGATGTAATTCAACAGGTAATTTAGTTATTAAGTTGTTTACAAATCCTCTTCCCATCTTACAGTGACTGGGTTTTTTTCTTTTGACTGTAGATTATAACCATTTTTTTCCTAACTTTATACCTCTTCGCAAAAATAATTGAAATCAAGACCGCCTCCTATATATAAAGCAATTTATACGATCACTGTTTCATTATGTTAACTTTTTGATATTGATTCTGATCTGCTTTGTATCTGGTCACGATCTTCTTTATATCTGATCACGATCTGCTTTATATTTGGTCACGATCTGTTTTATATCTGCTCACGATCTGCTTTATACCTGATATCGATCCACTTTATATCTTAAAAACAAAAATTGTTTTTGTTTGTTGGTTTTTGTTAGTGCGATATATTTCTATGGCTATGTTATTTTTATTTTTTGTCATTATCATGTTTTAGATAAACATTTTCTACCTCAATGTTTAAATTGTTTATTTGATCAACTAGATCATCATATATTTGTGTAACATATTTTTTGGTTACGACATTCTTGTTTTTGTTGAAAAACATGAAAACGATGAAAGAAGTAAACGCAGTCTGTCACCTAGGATCTGTCATTATGATCATCCCAATATACATATATAGTTTGATTTACGATTATCTAGTGATTTTAGCAATAATCGACTACCTTTTGTTACAATTTTTGTTGTTGTTTTGAATAAATGTTTAATTATATGCCTATATTTGAAGGCTCGTGTTCCTTTCACTTGTTCATTAGGTTCATAGCGACGTCTATGTGCATTGGTATGAATTAAAATCTCTTTATATTTCTTCAAATCATTTTTAGAATAATGGAGAAGTTTTGTATGAAATACTAGTTCAAATAATCCAGGTGTCATTTTCAATTTCATATTTCCTATACGCATATTGGGGAGCGGGGTAGGCAACGCCACTGATTGGTTTTAACTTAGTGAAGCCCGGGGCTATCCTTGCAAGTACATGCCAAGCAGCTCACAGCCTCCGTATCTTAGATCAGGCGCTCCCCGGGTACTGGTACTCAGCATCCGCTGGGTACTTGCTAATGTTAGAAGGCAAGATTGGCGATTTGACACGACCTTGACTATGTATTGAAAATCGATTTTGAAGATGACGCAAGTTGGCTGACGTTTGTTGCATTATGTTACCTGAGTACACCGAATGAAAACCGGTCGAAATGGCTTTCGGGCTAATGTTGCAGACGCCTCCGTTCCGTTAAATCCGTGGCAGGGCTTCAAGTTCGTTCGCTTATCGTCGCCATTTAGTTGGTGATACAGGTTTAGTTGAGATGACTCCTAATTAATGTCCGAGCTGAAGATTTGCATCAACCCTCGCGAGGATCTCACTGATTACCATATGCACCCTCGGGGTCTTTAAAGGACAACTGCATAGTCGATATGAGATAGCGGCTTGAAGATGGAACCCAAAAGAAAAAATGAATAAAAGAATATTGGAAGTGGAAGAGATGATGCAGGGTGAGGTTGCCTTTATTTATTTGTTCAAAACAATACAACAAGAATAAATCTTATAATACAGTATTGCTTAGCAATAAATTAACATAATTTAACAAAAAATCAATTTAAAAAGAAACTCAAAATTTAATAAAAAAGGAAATTTAAGCAAAGAAAGGGAAAAAGAAACATTATTATCACAAAAGTATAAAAAAAAAAGAATATCACAATTATAATAAAACTAAGGGGAAACAAATTTACAAAAATTAGAGAACATTAACTAAGTAAAGTGCTTGAAAATGGCAGTTTTGAAATGCTTTGCGGTGCTGATCATTTGTATTTGAGGGAGAAGTTGGTTCCAGAGACGAATGGAGTGAATAAAAAATTGTTGTTGAGAGATGGCCATGTTATATTTCATAGAGTTTATCCTGTTTTCTCTATTCGACCTAGAAAATATTAATCTCTCATACAAATAAGGTGGCGGTCGACTGTATATAAGTTTGTGTAGAAATAGCAGAATCCGGCAATTCAATAAATTTTCAAATGTGACATTATAAATTAGTCGGGCGAAATGCGATATGCTACTATTTCTCCTGATGCCAAAAATGTATTGTGCTATAGCGTTGTAAGTTACGTTAAGTCTTCGTCTACTAACTGCATCGCAGCTAGCAAACAGCTCACATCCGTACATAAGGGTTGGTAGTAAATATGTCTTCGTTCATAGCATTCGAATATTAGTTGGTGTAAAATATTGTGACATCCAGAGATTTCGAAGCATCGCAAAAGTTTTTCCACAGTTCATTTTCACGTGATCCGACCAATTTAGTTCTCTATTCAGAGTTACGCCAAGACTTTTAGCCGTTCTAACAAATCCTATATTCGATCCATTAATTTGAATTGGTGGTAGATTCGAGATAAAATTTTCAGATGCTCCAATCAGTAACGCCATTGATTTGTTGGGATTTATACTTAGACCATTTACAAATGCCCATAAATAAATTTGATTTAAATCCTGATTTATCAAACGGATGCAGTTGGTAGCATCACTAGCACTACAACCCATGTATAGCTGCACGGCATCAGCATACATGTGTATTTGGCAATGTTTTACCTGCAACGGTAGGTCATTAGCATAAATCGAGTACAACAATCGGCCAAGTATAGAGCGCTGTGGCACACCTCTTGGAATTGAACAGTTCCTGGATATAACTGAGTTATGGCTAACGCTTTGACTTCTGTTGCCTAGATAGGAGGAGATCAGTTTTACTGCTGTTGAGGTAAAATTGCACATATATTTCAGTTTAAGTTTCAATATGGAATGATGGACAGTGTCAAATGCCTTAGAATGATCCAGTAGTACAAGAAATGACATAGTGTGCCGTTTATAAATCTGGCACCTCATTTCCTCGGTTACATCAACCAACACACTAAGACAGCTGTGTTGTGGTCGAAATCCCGATTGGCTTTTCGTCAATAACGAGTTAGTATACAGATAACTACTAATTTGCAAATAAACTAATTTCTCAAGGACCTTCGATAAATAAGGCAATATAGCAATAGGCCGAAAACTTTTATCCTGTTTTAAAATTGGTACGATCTTAGCATGTTTCCATACAGAAGGGTACGTAGAGGTGGTGACAATTGTATTGAAGAAATGAGTGAAATAAACAAGTGTACATGAGAGCGTTAGTCTAATAAATTTTGGATGCATACCATCATAGCCAATAGCATTAGATCTAACGTCAATAAATGACCTCAGTACTTCTTCCTGCCTAAAATGCATGAAATCGAACTCATGCGTTTGTCGTTGATTTAGTCTAATGCTATCATAAAAATTCATGTCCACATATATATATATATATATTTGCAAATTGGCAGTTTACCTGGTCTACGTCTATTTCCTGGGGATCATCACTGACACGATTTACTAAACCCAAATTATGAATTTCCCTCCACTTTTTCCGCGAGTCTATACAAGTTCGAAAATGATTGCCATAAAACATTGATTTGGATCTCCTAATCTCCGCATTAACGACAGCCCTTGCAGCTTTAAAAGTTCCCTAAAGTTCAGAAGTCCTAAAGCGTTTCCACCTGACATATTCACGATTCCGAATGTCAATCAGAAGTGAACCATGAATGCATGGTGGTTCTCACACGAATATGCTTTTAATAGAGATATTTCAAGCCATTGTCAAAATAGTTTAATTGTTCATCAACAGAACAATTAAAAAACACCTGACTCCAATTTAAGGATGATAAGGATTCTTAATCTGGTAATCGTTTGATATGAATAACATATCATGGCGCGAAAACATAGATGCAGATAGTTGATCAGAATTTAGCAAATGAGAGATTTTATTAATACAACAAATATCTAGAAGAGTACTCGAAGTGGACGTAAAATGAGTCAGATTTCTATCATTGACTAAGCTAAAACCAATAGTGCTCATATCTTCTAACAAACTATTATCTTCTAAAATGTTAGCATTAAAATCACCTGTCAAGATAATAAGATCATACCCATGAGTATGTGAACTAAGCATTTCCAACATTAGCTCCATATTTATATATGTATATATAGTACCAAGCAGTAGCTTTTAAACATTATTAAACATTTCCAGTAAAATGTACTCAATATAGCCGCCATCATTCCTACTCTTCTCTCTACACGTAATGTCTGTTCTGGTGTACACCGCAACTCCAGCACCATTAGTTGTCCCATCGGATCGAAAGAGACGATATCCCTTCAAATTATACACATTACTATCCACATTCGTGGAAAACCACGTCTCCGATATGCAGATAATGTCAATTCCAGAATTTTCAAAAAGAAGACGAAATTCATACATTTTATTATTCAAACTTTGAGCATTAATATGGCAAATCTTAAGTCCGGAATCATTTTTCGAAAGTATTTTCAACATGATATCAAGATTTTCGCTAGAACCAGCCCTCTTATTATTAAAAGTCACCATACTTATATGGAATAATTAATTCAACAATACAAATGTAGAATAGTCGCCCGAAATGCACTATACAAGTTAAAGAAAATAATGATAGAATAATAATAAAAATAAATACTAATAAATAGTCCCTAATTATGAATATAGATAAATAAGCGAATATTAATTTAGATAGAAAATAGATTTTATGATAAATTAGTTGTTCCAAAATTAATATAAATTTCCTTATGAAAATAATTCGTTTGTTAGTGAATACTATGTGCTCCATCGTTTTGCCGAAAAAAATGGTCTGAGACATTATAATCATCGATCCGTAATGGTTCTTCGTTTCCGAGGGCCTTTACGTAAACGATGCCACGGTGCATGAGCAGCCCAAAAATCAGGCGATCATCGGTGAAAAATCCTAGACAACGGCGAACTCTCAGAGCACGTCTGCGAGGAACACTGGGATTGAGAAGGGTGGCACCACAGCAAAATCTGCGCAGGAAAGTGCGCAATCGCATGCACCGCAACCAGTGCATGGTGGAACAGGGGAACCGCTTTTGAGGCACAGTGCGCCTAATCAGGAGTTCATATGCAAGATTAGAAACTCAGAGGAGGAGACTTTTACTAAGTGCCAAAGTTATCCGCACTCTATATATTATACTCTAGCTTCACATAAAAATTAATGATTCGTTCCAAAATTCTGAAAAACCGCATAAATTCAAATTTTAATTGAAAAATCAAAGCAAAATCGCATAAAAAAATCAACAAAAGTATATTTATTTCATTATCTTAAACCATAAAAACAAAAAATTTAAAAAAAATAAACAAAAATAAAATATTAATTCATTAATTACAAAAAAAAAAAAAAAAAAAATTAGCCAAAAAATAATAAGTAAATAGTAAACTTCATTCATATGTACAATTTTTTAGAAAATTTAACTCCTGCATGATATGTATTCCGTTATTAAACTTTGTGTCTTTGAGATTTTAAGTTGCCTATGCAACTCTTTATATCCGGAAAACAGATTTGTTAAGCCCCGTTGAATCGTCAGTGCTCTTTCGGTATCTGGATCGATACTAAGAATAAGATTTTGTAATTCAGTAACTTTGTCGAGGATATCACCAATTTGTTTTGAATTGAACTGTACAACACTTTCTTCGGCATCATTCTCTTCACTATCCACGTTTTTCTCATTGTCGGTGACTAAACTAATGACGTCCATATCGGCTAGTGGTTCATCAGCTAACAGTTCTTCTACATCATCCTCCTTCAGCGAATCAAATCCATCTCCTCCAATTTGATGAGCTAAATCAATTATTTCGCTGGTCAGTATCGACATTTCATCGCCAGTACTTCTAGCAACACATCTGGCCATATAGATTTCCAGCATGCATTTAATGTTTGCAGTCGCAGTTTAGAGATTGCTGATGCTGCCAGAATAATAAAATCCAAAATTGTAAATTTTTTCCAAACTTCTTGTAATGTAAGCGATTCGTCTTCCAGTTTCTTTAAAATGAATTGATAGGTGCTTTTTATGTAATGTTTTTTAAAAGTGGAAATTATGCTTTGATCTAATGACTGAAGAATGCTAGTTGTTTTGGGAGGAAAAAAAACGACTCTTACGTTTGGATGATACAAATGAGGATGTCCGGGAGCATTGTCCACAAAAAAAGCAAAACTTTGAATTCAAGTCCTTTTTTAATCAAATAAGATTCAACTTCTGGTACAAAGCATTTTTGAAACCACTCAGTAAACACAAAAGTTGTCACCCATGCTTTAGAATTTGCCATTCAATGAACTGGCAAACGAGTCAAATCCTTGCCTTTAAGAGCCCTTGGCTTTAAAAATCGATTTACTACTAGCGGCTTTAACATTTTATCACCTGAAGTATTACTGCACAGTAAAAACGTTAGTCTTTCCTTACAAGCTTTAAATCCACTGGCTCGTTTTTCTGATTTGGCAATGTAGGTTCGACTTGGCATTTTTTTCCAAAACAGGCCAGTTTCATCAGCATTAAATACCTGGTCTGGGCAATATCCTCCATCTTCAACAATTTCTTTGAATTTTGCTGGATAAGTTGCGCAAGCACTCTCATCTGCTAAAGCTGCCTCACCTCTAATTTGAATGTTATGGAGGTTATTTTTTTTAAATAAATTTTTTCAACCATCCCTTGCTTGCAATAAAATCTTTTGTCCTAGAAATTGACGGTTCGGAATCTTTAATTGTCTTATAAAATATTAAAGCTTTTTTTGTGATCATGTAGCCGATAATAGGAATTTTCTTTTTCGTTAAATCTTCAATCCATATAACGAGTGTCTTTTCCACTTTTTCAATTAACGTGTCCCTCGAATATGAAGAATACTTAGTGCTAATTGTTGTGCCTGAAATTACCGATTTTCTTATTGAAATCTCATTTTTTTTAATCGCTCGAATTGTTGATTCTCCCAATTTATATTCTTTTCCAAGTACGGTATATTTTGCTCCTTTTGGAATGCGGTCTAAAATTCTAATTTTTGTTTCTAAGGATATTGTTTCTCTCTTTTTCTTACTTTTTTCCATGGTTATATCTTAAACGATAAACAAACATTCGGTATTAATATCACACAAAAAAATTTAAGATTTTTACACTTACTTTTTCCCAAAATTGAACTTAAAACTAAATTTAATATTAGTATTTATATATCAGTATTAATATATATATTAGTATTAATATTAATATTAGTTAGTCGTTTCACTCAATGACTGCACCGTAATTAAGAAAATGAACTAATTAATAAAAAGGGAATTTCCCAGTTTGTTCTTTTAACAATAACGTACACATACAACTCTCATACATATACTTACATACATAATGAGTGATTTTTTAAGAGCAATAGGAAAAATTTTCAAAAAAAAAACATAAAATTCAGAAAAATGCATGAAATATTTATTTGAATCGATAGTACGGTCCATATAATGTAATGTTTGAAGATTATTTCATGCAAATGTTGACCGCGCCTGCAAATAGTCCATCCGCTTAGTCCAATTTTGGCATACTCTTTCCAACATTTCGGCCGGTATCTCACGAATAAATGCTTCAATGTTGTCTTCCAATGCGTCAATTGAAGCGGGCTTGACTGTATAGACATGAGCTTTTACATAGCCCCACAAAAAATAGTCAAAAGGCGTTAAATCGCACGATCTAGGCGGCAAATTGACCGGTCCCGAACAAGAAATAAAATGTTCACCGAACTCGCCTCTCAATAAGTCCATTGATACGCGTGCTGTGTGGCATGTGGCACCGTCTTGTTGAAACCACATGTCATGCAAGTCAAGCTCTCGCATTTTGGTCAAAAAAAAGTTGGATATCATCTCGCAGTGTGGGTCGATTAAACTGACCATAAAACGGAAGAAGCGCACTATTAAGGCGTAGTAATAAAAAATAAGTTTATATTGTAATTTTAAGTTTAACAACATTGGTGAATTATTATAAATAGAGTTGCATTTTATAGTAATAATTTATATTTAATAAGGCAGAAGCCCTAATTGCTATAATAGTATACATACGAGTTGAGAGTAATTTTCTTTTGTGAAATTAAAGTAGTTAGTAGTTGACTTGCATCCGAAGCTTCCGGAGCATCATCCTTTGTAAAGAATATTGAAATAAAGTTAATTCATTCTGAAACAAAATTAATCTGAGTTATTTCTGGTCCGTAAAATAACGGACTCAATATTTTGGTGCCGAAACCCGGGATAGTGATCCCAATAAATTTATAATTAATTTTCAATAAATATTAAAAGTTAAATTCTTCGAGAATAACAACAACAAGGAGTTAAATCTGCATTGTACTAGAGGTATGATTTATAACAGAAGTTTGGTGATCGTAATTATTGAAATATTATAACACATTTTAACTTCAATTCTAACATCAACACTGGTGTCTAGAATAAAGATTATATTCACCACATGTGTATTCGATAAATATTGAAGTTCATCACCGCAATTATTAGCAACGACACCATCAGTGATTTTAAAACCGTTTGGATGATTATCAGCGGTTCTTAGATCTGTTATACCATAAGAAACAGAGAGCAAAAAAAATCACATAAATAATTCACAATTGACAACAAAGTTAATTGGATTAATGCTTGTTGTATTTGTTGTACAAAAACGTAAACAAAGCAACG
Organism: Sarcophaga subvicina; assembly: GCA_936449025.2. NCBI lineage: Eukaryota > Metazoa > Arthropoda > Insecta > Diptera > Sarcophagidae > Sarcophaga > Sarcophaga subvicina. The sequence goes on along the minus strand of OW388081.2, from coordinate 68,382,588 downwards.
TTAAGCTAAAATTTTGCTAAAATAAAAACATTTTGTTAAAATTAGTTACCAACAGTGGGTAATACCTTTGTGTGTTGCGAAATATTAAAAAATTAAAAGAAACATTTTGTACAAAGAGCTGAATACAACAGCAACAACAATTGATACAGCGAATAAAAAAAAAAAGAAGATAAAGTTTGTGCTACAACATTCAACTACGTAAATTATTTGGTGAAGATGGCTCCACATGGGGATGAAGCAAGCGATGCAACTGATGCTGGCGCTGGTACAGAGTCATTACAGAGAATGACTGAGATGAAAGCGTTAAGAGCCAGTGCTAAAGGTAATATGACCAGAATAAAAACACTTATAACCAAGAAGGGTGGAAATTTGTCAACAGAAGAACTACAGTGCCGACTGGAAATTTTAGAGCAGTACTTCAACCAGTGCAGGCAAATATCGAAAAGGTCTTCACTGATACTTCAAGTAACTTAGCAGCGATTACTGAAATTGAAGATATTTATGTTTCCACAAAAACAAAGATAATGAATATCTTAACAGGCCGGAGGTCATCGGTAGCAGATGTTAGTGTACTCAATACATCTTCTCCAGCAGGCCCCAGACTTCGTCGGGAAGTCAAATTACCGACATTTTCAGGGAAGTATAGTGAGTTTCCAAAATTTATTACACTTTTTAAGAAAATTATTCATCAGGACGAATTGTTGGACAATTGCGAGTGCTTTTTAATACTGAAAGAGCATCTAGGGACCAGGCCTCTGGCGGCGATTGCTGATTTTGACGTTACTGATGAAAATTATCCCAAGGTGCTTGATAGATTAACAGAGTGTTTCGATAAAAAGGCGTTGATGTTCGAGGAATACGTGAAGGCGCTTTTTGCTATTCCCAAGTTAACCAAACCATCTGCTGCTCATCTGAGACAGGTTCTAGATGCAGTAAATGCGCATTTGAGTGCGATGCTCTCGCTTGGCGATCATAAAGATGTTGCAAACGCCATGATAATCCATATGGTGATATTAAGTGGGAAGAAATAGTCGACTACACAAAGCTGTCATCGTGGGATGAATGTTCTGCTGTTTTGATGAGACGCTGTCAAAATCTTGAGGCTCGTGAATCAAAATCGTGTCCAGTGGATACCAAGCCTACAAATAATCAACGGGATTATAAAAATAAGCGATTTAATAAGACTTCGCTGTCTGTGACCAGATCATTATGTACAATCTGCCATGGCATTGGCCACGAGTTGCCAGATTGTATCAAATTTAAGAATTTGGCTTTGAGCGATCGCCCCAACGCCGCACGTAAAGCAAAAGTGTGCTTTAGATGTCTTAAAGAAGGACATTCATACAGAGATTGCTCCGCTGCGAAGTGTTGTAAATGCAACCAACCTCATCACGTACTTCTGCACAAAGATGTTGTCCGAGAGGCTACCGTACAAAACCCCAATGAATTACCATCAGCATCAACTCAATCTACTTCAAGGTCATCAGTTATGAATTTGACAGCGGAACCTGAGGTTTTTCTAGCAACTGCCAGAATTTTAGTAAAAGACAACTGTGGTAAATTTCATCATGCTCGAGCGATATTGGATTCTGCTTCTCAAGTGAACTTAATGAGTGAAAATCTAGCGCAGAAGCTACTTCTTAAAAGAAATCTTGCAAGCTGGATGCCAGTGGTGTAGGCGATGTTGAAACAATTATTAAGAAGCAGACAGTCGCTACGATTGGGTCAAGGCTAAACAACTATGAGATCAGTCTTGAATTTTATGTATTACCGAAAATTAACGGCCCAAAACCAGATCAATATTATGATGTCACTAGTTGGAATATACCCAAAAATATACAGTTAGCAGACACAGTATTTAATAAGCCAGCTAGGATCGATATTTTAATTGGAGCAGAAGTATTTTTTGATTTATTGTCTTTAGGTAGAATTCATATTGAAGGTACATTGCCTAAACTTCAAAAAACAGTGCTGGGTTGGATAATTGCTGGTAAGGCCAAGGATTGTGTGGCCCCATGCCAAAAGGTGAGCAATCTGTTGATTAATAGTGAATCCAATGAAGATAAATTTAATCTTTTAATGGAAAAGTTCTGGGAAATGGAACAGATTTCACCAAAAACACAATTTCTTACTGAGGAAGAAGAAGAATGCGAGCGGCTCTTCCTAAAAACTATACAAAGGGATGCTTCTGGTCGATTTATTGCAAAAATCCCATTCAAATCATCAGTGAAGGTATTGGGTGGTTAATATAACGCTGCTGAACGTAGATTGCTATCGCTAGAGCGCAGGCTTAGCCGAGATGCAGTAACTAGAGTGGCATACAACACATTTATGGATGAGTACTTATCTCTAAGTCACATGACAGTCGTAAAAATGGCTGAAATGGGTAAAATAAAATACTTTGCGCCTCACCAGCATGTACTACGGCCAGAGTCAACGAGTACGAAGCTTCGAGCTGTGTTCGATTGCAGCTGTAAGACAGAAAGTGGTTTGTCACTCAATGACGTCATGATGAAAGGACCCCAAGTCCAACATGATTTACTATCAATAATTCTACGACTTAGATGTTATAAATACGCAATTACGGCCGATGTAACAAAAATGTATTGTCAAGCCTGGGTTACTGATGGTGATGCGAATTATCAAGTAATTTTGTGGAGGTCTTCCCCTGAAGAAAAGTTGAAGGCATACAAGTTGCGGACCATCACGAATGGTACAACTTCTGCCCCTTATTTGGCAACGAGGTGCTTAAAGAAATTGGGTGAAGAATCTGCCGTTGAATATCCGATCGGATCAGAAAAGATTTTATCCGATTTCTATGTGGATAATTTGATCAGTGGATCAAATAATGAAAATGAAATTTTTGAAATTTATAAGCAGGTGTCTGCTGTTTAGATACTGTCAAATTTAAATTGAGAAAATGGTTCTCAAATAGTGAAAAATTCCTTAAATATGTACCAGATGCTGATAAAGAAAAGACTCTTCGAGTCAATGATGAAGAAATTATAAAGACTCTTGGCATCACCTGGGCTCCAGTGGGAGATACATTTAGGTACGTTTGGCCTTGTTTAGATAACACTAAGGCTATTACAAAAAGAATAGTGTTGGCAGAATTTTCGAAGTTGTTTGACCCCCTCGGTCTCATAAATCCTTTAACAGTAAAGGCAAAGATTTTTATGCAGGATCTCTGGATCTTAAAACTAAACTGGGATGAATCCCTACCAATGCATCAACATTGTCTGTGGAGTGAATTCCGCAAGAAATTGAAATAGGTTGAAAATATAAGTGTCCCTAGATTTGTTTTAGCCAAAAAGAGATTTGTTCGAGTGGAAATGCATGGATTTGCCGATGCATCAAAAAGAGCCTACGGATGCTATGTCTATATTCGCACAATATGTGATGATGATAGCGTAACGGTACATTTGTGGAGTGCCAAATCAAGAGTAGCACCACTAAAGACACAATCTCTACCAAGGCTGGAATTGTTGGGAGCTGAATTATTATCAAAGTTAGTAACCAAGACAAAGGCTAATTTCCGCATTACTATTGATGGTACCTATTTGTGAACTGATTCGGAAATCGTACTTGATTGGGTAATTGAACATCCTTCAAACTGGACTACTTTTGTTGCCAATAGGGTATCGTCAATTCAAGAAAAAACAAAAGATTGCATATGGTGTCATGTCCCCTCCAAATCCAATCCAGCGGATATAATATCTAGAGGTGCGTATGCGAATGAATTGCTTGAGTCTGTTTGGTTCACAGGTCCTAGCTTCTTAACAAAACGTGTGATGAATGGCCAGCCAACAAATGGAAATAAAACGAGCTGATATAGATGAAGGAAGAAGTATTAGAGCTGTTACATTGCTAGCTACTAACAAATTTCTTCCGGAAAAGGCTTGCGATGATGCTTACACTAAACCATCACTCATTATGTGGATGGAGACTTATAGTGATTTTGAAAAGCTGCAAAAAGTGTTTGTTTGCCTCTTAAGTTTTCGTAATCGTGCGAAGGGAATGGTGGAAAGGGTAGATGAAGCGCTTATTCGAATAGTATACTGTGTGCAACAGCATTACTTTCGTGAAGAAATTACTTTGCTGTTAAAAAATCGTGAATTGCCAGCAACCAGTAAATACAGATGCCTAAGCGTTTTTATTGAAAATAAATATGGTATACCCTTGCTTCGTGTTGGTGGTCGACTGGCGAATAATTCAGAAACAGTGAGGTGTTATATACGATTTCTCCATACGAAATAGCTACATGCAGATACCCAAGCTTTAATGGCCATCATCAGGCAGTGGTTCTGGGTCTTTCACGGTAGAAGTGTCATACGTTCGGTAACTGGTAGCTGTCTTCAGTGCTTTCGATGTCGACCAAGACTTAGCAATCAAATTATGGGTGATTTGACTCATTCGAGAGCAGCCGTAGCGAAGCCATTTACTGTTGCTGGTGTGGATTTCTGTGGTCCTATTATAACAACATATAAACTAAGAGGTTGTCGAACAACGAAGAGCTACATAGCTGTTCTTATATGCTTTAGCACAAAAGCTATACATATGGAGGTGGTATCTGATCTGACCGCAAATGCCTTCTTGGCATCATTCAAAATATTTGTGGCTCGTTGAGGTCTATGCACACAGCTGTTCTGCGATAATGCTACAAACTTCGTAGGTACCCGCAGAGAGTTAGAAGAAATGAAGAAGACGTTTTTTGACCAACAGGTGCAAGGTAAAATGTCGAAATATTGTGCTGCTAATAGTGTTAAATATTGTCACATTCCTCCACGGTACCCCCACTTTGGCGGTTTATGGGAGGCAGCAGTAAAGTCGGCGAAATAACATTTAACTAGAATTTTGGGTCAATCCTATTTGATGTTTGAAGAACTTACAACGGTGGTTGCTGAAGTTGAAGCTATATTAAATTCCAGACCGTTGACAGCCATGTCCAATGATCCTGATGATGAAGGTGTTTTGACTCCTGCACATTTCTTGACTGGTGGTCCGTTAGTGGGGTATAGCAGAACCAACCGTAGATAGTAAAGACTATTCGCACTTAGATAGATGGCTACGAATTTCTGCTATGCAACAACACTTCTGGAGGAGGTGGTCAATATATATAGAATATTTGCACGAATTGCAACAGAAAGTCAAGTGGACTAGAAAGCAGAAAAACTTAAATGAGGGTGATTTGGTTCTCGTTGCTGAAGATAATTTACCCCCGAAGCAATGGCTTATCGGTAGAGTTGTCAAAGTCGTTCGTGACCCTCAAGGTATAGTACGTGTCGCTGATGTCAAAACGAAGAATGGAGAAGTCCGTTGAGCTGTTCATAAGTTGGCGCCAATTCCATTTAATGGTTGATGTATTCCTAGATCCATCAAGGGCGGCGATAAGTTAAGGCGTAGTAATAAAAATAAATTTATATTGTAATTTTGAGTTTAACAACTTTGGTGAATTATTATAAATAGAGTTGCATTTTATAGTAATAATTTATATTTAATAAGGCAGAAGCCCTAACTGCTACAATATTATACATACGAGTTGAGAGTAATTTTCTTTTGTGAAATTAACGTAGTTAGTAGTGGACTTGCATCCGAAGCCTCCGGAGCCATCATTCTTTGTAAAGAATATTGAAATAAAGTAAATTTATTCTGAAACAAAATTAATCTGAGTTATTTCTGGTCCGTAAAATAACGGACTCAACACGCGCGATGAACTTTCTTAACAGAGCACGCATTTTGATAATAAAATTCAATCATTTGCAAGCGTTCTTAGTTTGTAAGACGCTTCATGGTTAAATTATAGACCAAACTGAAGATGTTTGACAGTGAAACAAAACACGAAACGTACGTGAGCTGTTTAAACCAGTGTTGCCAAAAAGATAATAGCTAAAAATTACCCGTTATGTATATAAGTAGACAAACACAAACTGAAACACACCATAATGATTATATCAGTGGTGCAAACTTGATTTAATTTAAAAATGATGCAAAAGTTTAAAAAGTATTATAATATTTTAAAATCTATAAAAAATAAAAAAAAAATAAATTTAAAATCGAATAAATTCGAATTCGCATAAAAAAATCCGCATAAAACGAGACCCGAGTGTAATGAAGAGCTACAGGGAAAACTGGAAGGCTGCAGAAATGGAAAAGGAAGCGTGTAAGGCTCTTGAGATTACCAGGAATAACAGGAACGACAATGTCTCCACACCTGTTAGTTCCCTCAATAAGAGAGGTGCTTCAAGCCCTGCAGAGACCCGCCCCGAAAAGAGGCCAAGAGGAAGACCCACAGAGATGACACAGCTCAAAGAGACAGTAGCGGATGAAGACTGGAAGACAGTAAAGAGCAAGAAATCGGCGAAGAAGGAGAAAAAGGAGCTACGGAAAATTGTGAAAGATCGTCCAGAAGCGGTAATCATTCACCCAATCGAGGGGTGCAGGTACGCTGACGTTTTGAGCAACATACGCAGCAACATAAAACCGGAGGAATCGGAGATAGCGATACGCGCAGTGCGGAAGACAAAAACAGGCGCTATTCTCATCTCAGGGAAGAACCGATGCGTTGTTTTCTATGCTTCGGAATAGGTCACAGACGGTGGGAAAGTGATGGACAGTACAGGTCAAACCTATGCATGAAATGTGGCGAAAATGGACATAAGAGAAAGGAATGCCGAAATGCACCGAAATGTTGCATATGCTCTGAGTAGCCGGGAAAATCTCTGAATCACCTTCCGGGATCGCGGGGCTGTGAGATGAGCTTACTAAAGGCAGCATGAAGACATTGCAGCTGAATATGCATCGAGGGAAGGTGGCTTTTTCTTTGCTATCGCAAATAGTCAGGGAGCATGAAGATGACGTAGCTGTTATAAGCGAACAATATGCATCAAAAAATAGCGGATTTTGGCTGTGTAATGAAACACCTACAGCGGCTATATGGATAACGGATAACCAGGGTCCCCGACCGAGAAGATCTGGTAGGGGAGATTGTTTCACCTGGGTACAGTTTGATGAGATTACTCGAATGAGTTTTTATTTGACTCCCAAAGATGACGTGGGAACCTTTGAAGAGAAAATGGCCAGAATCTAGGATGCAATAGCGCAGATTGGCGGCAACCTCATAGTGACAGGCGACTTTAACTCCAGAGCTGTAGAGTGAAGAATTCAGAATACTAACCCAAGAGGCACACGAATTGCGGAGAAGGCAGCTCGAACCGGCCTGATCTTCGCGAATGAGGGGAACATATCTACCTTTAGACGACCGGGTTGTGAGAGCACTATCCCTGATATAACTATAGTCTCGGAGAGCATATGTCACAGAGTCAGGTACTGGAATGTTTTGGAAATATATACGGGTAGTGATCACCAGTACATATCGTATACCTTCGCTTCGGGAAATAGAGGAGAAGAGTAGAAGATGGGATGTACGAAAACTGAATAAAAATCGGCTGATCTTGGAGGCTGACATATTGTGTAGCAGTGTTGAGCTCTCGGACGACAAGAGGACAAGAGTTGAACAAACCATGGAGATAATAAGACGCAGTTGTAAAAAGGCAATGCCCTTGTTGGTGGGACGAAAATATTACAGCACTCAGGCGGGAGTGTCTACGACTACGACGGAGGTACATTAGAGCTAGACCCAACGGACCAGCCGTTGACGAAATGCGAGTATTCAAAGAGGCGAAGAAATCTCTGAAGGAGGCTATATCGCACAAGAAAAACCAGGCGTTCCAGGAACTACGCGATGACATAAACATAAACCCTTACGCACTTGGATACAAAATTGTAATGGACAAACTGGACAGGAGGAAACCACTGGAAATTATGGAAAAGTCAGTGATGAGAAATATAGATACACTATTCCATACTCATGAATCAAGGGTCGAACGACGGCAGAATACACTCAGTATGGAATTCTTACCATTTACCGAAGAGGAGCTGAAAATAAATCCAGCCGGACAAAAACCCGGTAAGGCACAGACGCCCGATGGCTTCCCGCCTGAGGGAAGCCTAATAAAATGTATTTTCCTCGAAAAAGAGAAGAAACAACGGCTAAACTTGATAAGTAAGGGAAAGGGCGATCCGGAGGACCCATCCGCGTACAGGCCGCTGTGCATGCTGGATACGTCGGGGAAGCTGCTCGAGAGGCTATTGAAGCCTCGGCTTGCTGCCGCGATTGAGAATAGTGGCGGACTGTCTGCTAGACAATATGGTTTTCGATCTGGTCGGTCTACAATTGGCGCCTTGAGAAAGGTGACTGAAACGGCCATGGTCACATAGCGTGGAAATAACTTTTCGATGCCTGTGCTACTGCTTGCGCCTTTAGACATTAAAAACGCGTTTAAAAGTCTTAGATGGAGCGATGTATTAAATGCTTTGCAATACAATTTCTCGGTGCCACACTACATCCTGGCCATGACAAGTAGTTATCTGAGTAACAGACAGCTGGTGTATAACACAAGCTCGGGAACAAGGGTGAAACAAATAACATCAGAGCGGCATAAGGATCTATCCTCGGTCCCGACCTATGGAATGTTAGCTACGACGGAATTCTCAGAGAGGATATGCCGGAGGGAACTTTTTTGGTTGGATACGAAGATGATATTGCAGCTGCTATCACGGCCAGGAATACGGAAGAGGCGCAGCGAAAACTGAGACGTCTTATGCTGAGAACAAAAACATGTTTGGATTCCCACGGTCTGGACCTGGCCATGCATAAAACGGAATTGCTGCTAATCACTGGTCGTCGTATCCCTTTGCATGTGGACATGAGTATTGGAAACGAGGTAATTAGGACCAAGAGCTCGGTGAAATACCTGGGAATAAGGCTGGATCTCAGACTAACATTTTCGTATCAGATTCAGTACTCGGCTAACAAGGCCCAGAAGATCGTTGGACAGCAAGCAGATTAATGGCGAATATTGGAGGACCGCTACCGGCGAGACGGAGTCTCCTGATGGAGGTTGGAAACAGCGTTATGCTTTATGGGAGCGAAATTTGGGCCGAAACACTAGCTGTTAAGAAGCGGGCAAACTCACTTGTATCGGTACAGAGAACGGCTGCATTGCGTATCGCGTCGGCATATCGTACAGTGTCCGCTCCAGCCGTACTGGTGATAGCAAGTATAATCCCTGTGGCTCTGCTGGCAGCGGAGCGGATGGAGATTTATAAAGCGAAATCGGCTGGAAATAACATAACCGGTTACTTCAGCGAAAACACCATTTCAAAATGGCAACAACGATGGAAGGAGGAAGATGGACGGCGAGACTTATTCCGGACATAAGGCCATGGATTGGACGGAAATTTGGAGAGGTAAATTACTACGTTACACATATACTATCGAGTCACAGATATTTTAGAGAATATCTGCACAGAATGGGCATGACGCAGAGCACACTGTTTTCGAGTGTGCATGCTGACAGAGCTATCACTCTGTACTGACGTCAATAGTTGGAACGATCACAGCCGTTAACATTGTCGGGGTCATGATTGCGAGTAGTGGAAATCGGAACTCGGTGGTGAATTACGTAGAGCGCATTCTGAGACGGAAAAAGAGAGATCTTAAGGCTGCAGAACAAGAAAGCATGTCGGCATAGGTGATACTGTCACAAGTGCCAAGCGAAATCGAAAAGATGATTTAGACGAAAGGGATAGTGGAGACGGTTAGATGTCTTCGAAACTTTCGATACGCTATCCGGACGCGGATATATACAGTGTAAGATTGTAAGAAGACATCAAGCAAATCGTGATCTGGCGTAAATCAGATCATCAGCAGACATAAAGCAGATCGTGAGCAGTTACAAAGCAGATCAAAATCAATATAAAAAAATTATTATAACGTCTAAAATATATCATAATAAAATGTTAGAAGATCTTGTAAAGACACGAGCTGTTCTAAAGAAAAAGTTAAAAAATATTAAACTGAATCAAATAGATATACTTAATTTATTAGAAGATACCTTTCAACCAATAACAAAACCACTTAAAAAATTATCGGAAAACTTGAAGATAAACATAAGGATATAGACAACACTATTGATGATGACGATGATGTAAGTGGTGGTAATGATGATTTTCAATATGAAAATATGTCAACTGATGATAATGATGATAAGGAAAACTATGATCATAATAGACCTGTATCAAGTACATGTATCAAAAACTTGAAAAGAAAACAATGTTTAAAGCTAACGAAAAACTCTGCGTTTTTTGAAAATATTCAATTACTTATTAATAATAAGCAATTGGATAAAATTTATGGTTTTAATCAAGATGCAGACGGAAGTTGGAGGAATGACAAGGAAAAATTAATATTTAAGAGAGATAATACTATGCGGATTTTTTTCCGGAACTACGGTGGTATTACTTCGGAGTGGAGTCCTTTTTGCTCTTTGGCTTCTCCATGCCTATATCCGCGTCCGGATTGCGTATCGAAAGTTGAGGAGACATCTCAGCGTCTTCACTATTCCATTCGTCTAAATCATCGTTTCGATTTCGCTTGGCACTTTTGACAGTATCACCTATACCGACATGCTTACTTGTTCTGCAGCCTTAAGATCTCTCTTTTTACGTCTCAGAATGCACTCTACGTAAGTCACCACCGCGGTCCAATTTCCACTACTCGCAATCATGACCCCGACAATGTTAGCGACTGTGATCGTTCCAACTATTGACGTCAGTACAGAGTGATAGCTCTGTCAGCATGCACACTCGAAAACAGTGTGCTCTGCGTCATCAATTACCTCCCATTCCTCGTAAAGACAGTAAGGAAAGGCGGCCATGCCCATTCTGTGCAGATATTTTCTAAAATATCCGTGACTCGATAGCATCTGTGTAATGTAGTAATTTACCTCTCAAAATTTCCGTCCAATCCATGGCCTTATGTCCGGAATAAGTCTCGCCGTCCATCTTCCTCGTTCCATCGTTGTTGCCATTTTGAAATGGTATCTTCCCTGAAGTAACCGGTTATGTGATTTCCATCCGATTTCGCCTTATAAATCTCCATCCGCTCCGCTGCCAGCATATCCACAGGTATTATACCTGCTATCACCAGTACGGCTGGAGCGGACACTGTACGATATGCCGACGCGATACGCAATGCAGCCGTTCTCTGTACCGATACAAGTGAGTTTGCCCGCTTCTTAACATCTAGTGTTTCGGCCCAAATTTCGCTCCCATAAAGCATAACGCTGTTTCCAACCTCCATCAGGAGACCGTCTCGCCGGTAGCGGTCCTCCAATATTCGCCATTAATCTGCTTGCTGTCCAACGATCTTCTGGGCCTTGTTAGCCGAGTACTGAATCTGATACGAAAATGTTAGTCTGAGATCCAGCCTTATTCCCAGGTATTTCACCGAGCTCTTGGTCCTAATTACCTCGTTTCCAATACTCATGTCCACATGCAAAGGGATACGACGACCAGTGATTAGCAGCAATTCCGTTTTATGCATTGCCAGGTCCAGACCGTGGGAATCCAAACATGTTTTTGTTCTCAGCATAAGACGTCTCAGTTTTCGCTGCGCCTCTTCCGTATTCCTGGCCGTGATAGCAGCTGCAATATCATCTTCGTATCCAACCAAAAAAGTTCCCTCCGGCATATCCTCTCTGAGAATTCCGTCGTAGCTAACATTCCATAGGTCGGGACCGAGGATAGATCCTTATGCCGCTCTGATGTTATTTGTTTCACCCTTGTTCCCGAGCTTGTGTTATACACCAGCTGTCTGTTACTCAGATAACTACTTGTCATGGCCAGGATGTAGTGTGGCACCGAGAAATTGTATTGCAAAGCATTTAATACATCGCTCCATCTAAGACTTTTAAACGCGTTTTTAATGTCTAAAGGCGCAAGCAGTAGCACAGGCATCGAAAAGTTATTTCCACGCTATGTGACCATGGCCGTTTCAGTCACCTTTCTCAAGGCGCCAATTGTAGACCGACCAGATCGAAAACCATATTGTCTAGCAGACAGTCCGCCACTATTCTCAATCGCGGCAGCAAGCCGAGGCTTCAATAGCCTCTCGAGCAGCTTCCCCGACGTATCCAGCATGCACAGCGGCCTGTACGCGGATGGGTCCTCCGGATCGCCCTTTCCCTTACTTATCAAGTTTAGCCGTTGTTTCTTCTCTTTTTCGAGGAAAATACATTTTATTAGGCTTCCCTCAGGCGGGAAGCCATCGGGCGTCTGTGCCTTACCGGGTTTTTGTCCGGCTGGATTTATTTTCAGCTCCTCTTCGGTAAATGGTAAGAATTCCATACTGAGTGTATTCTGCCGTCGTTCGACCCTTGATTCATGAGTATGGAATAGTGTATCTATATTTCTCATCACTGACTTTTCCATAATTTCCAGTGGTTTCCTCCTGTCCAGTTTGTCCATTACAATTTTGTATCCAAGTGCGTAAGGGTTTATGTTTATGTCATCGCGTAGTTCCTGGAACGCCTGGTTTTTCTTGTGCGATATAGCCTCCTTCAGAGATTTCTTCGCCTCTTTGAATACTCGCATTTCGTCAACGGCTGGTCCGTTGGGTCTAGCTCTAATGTACGTCCGTCGTAGTCGTAGACACTCCCGCCTGAGTGCTGTAATATTTTCGTCCCACCAACAAGGGCATTGCCTTTTTACAACCGCGTCTTATTATCTCCATGGTTTGTTCAACTCTTGTCCTCTTGTCGTCCGAGAGCTCAACACTGCTACACAATATCTCAGCCTCCAAGATCAGCCGATTTTTATTCAGTTTTCGTACATCCCATCTTCTACTCTTCTCCTCTATTTCCCGAAGCGAAGGTATACGATATGTACTGGTGATCACTACCCGTATATATTTCCAAAACATTCCAGTACCTGACTCTGTGACATATGCTCTCCGAGACTATAGTTATATCAGGGATAGTGCTCTCACAACCCGGTCGTCTAAAGGTAGATATGTTCCCCTCATTCGCGAAGATCAGGCCGGTTCGAGCTGCCTTCTCCGCAATTCGTGTGCCTCTTGGGTTAGTATTCTGAATTCTTCACTCTACAGCTCTGGAGTTAAAGTCGCCTGTCACTATGAGGTTGCCGCCAATCTGCGCTATTGCATCCTAGATTCTGGCCATTTTCTCTTCAAAGGTTCCCACGTCATCTTTGGGAGTCAAATAAAAACTCATTCGAGTAATCTCATCAAACTGTACCCAGGTGAAACAATCTCCCCTACCAGATCTTCTCGGTCGGGGACCCTGGTTATCCGTTATCCATATAGCCGCTGTAGGTGTTTCATTACACAGCCAAAATCCGCTATTTTTTGATGCATATTGTTCGCTTATAACAGCTACGTCATCTTCATGCTCCCTGACTATTTGCGATAGCAAAGAAAAAGCCACCTTCCCTCGATGCATATTCAGCTGCAATGTCTTCATGCTGCCTTTAGTAAGCTCATCTCACAGCCCCGCGATCCCGGAAGGTGATTCAGAGATTTTCCCGGCTACTCAGAGCATATGCAACATTTCGGTGCATTTCGGCATTCCTTTCTCTTATGTCCATTTTCGCCACATTTCATGCATAGGTTTGACCTGTACTATCCATCACTTTCCCACCGTCTGTGACCTATTCCGAAGCATCGAAAACAACGCATCGGTTCTTCCCTGAGATGAGAATAGCGCCTGTTTTTGTCTTCCGCACTGCGCGTATCGCTATCTCCGATTCCTCCGGTTTTATGTTGCTGCGTATGTTGCTCAAAACGTCAGCGTACCTGCACCCCTCGATTGGGTGAATGATTACCGCTTCTGGACGATCTTTCACAATTTTCCGTAGCTCCTTTTTCTCCTTCTTCGCCGATTTCTTGCTCTTTACTGTCTTCCAGTCTTCATCCGCTACTGTCTCTTTGAGCTGTGTCATCTCTGTGGGTCTTCCTCTTGGCCTCTTTTCGGGGCGGGTCTCTGCAGGGCTTGAAGCACCTCTCTTATTGAGGGAACTAACAGGTGTGGAGACATTGTCGTTCCTGTTATTCCTGGTAATCTCAAGAGCCTTACACGCTTCCTTTTCCATTTCTGCAGCCTTCCAGTTTTCTCTGTAGCTCTTCATTACACTCGGGTCTCGTTTTATGCGGATTTTTTTATGCGAATTCGAATTTATTCGATTTTAAATTTATTTTTTTTTATTTTTTATAGATTTTAAAATATTATAATACTTTTTAAACTTTTGCATCATTTTTAAATTAAATCAAGTTTGCACCACTGATATAATCATTATGGTGTGTTTCAGTTTGTGTTTGTCTACTTATATACATAACGGGTAATTTTTAGCTATTATCTTTTTGGCAACACTGGTTTAAACAGCTCACGCACGTTTCGTGTTTTGTTTCACTGTCAAACATCTTCAGTTTGGTCTATAATTTAACCATGAAGCGTCTTACAAACTAAGAACGCTTGCAAATGATTGAATTTTATTATCAAAATGCGTGCTCTGTTAAGAAAGTTCATCGCGCGTGTTGAGTCCGTTATTTTACGGACCAGAAATAACTCAGATTAATTTTGTTTCAGAATAAATTTACTTTATTTCAATATTCTTTACAAAGAATGATGGCTCCGGAGGCTTCGGATGCAAGTCCACTACTAACCACGTTAATTTCACAAAAGAAAATTACTCTCAACTCGTATGTATAATATTGTAGCAGTTAGGGCTTCTGCCTTATTAAATATAAATTATTACTATAAAATGCAACTCTATTAATAATAATTCACCAAAGTTGTTAAACTCAAAATTACAATATAAATTTATTTTTATTACTACGCCTTAACTTATCGCCGTCCTTGATGGATCTAGGAATACATCAACCATTAAATGGAATTGGCGCCAACTTATGAACAGCTCAACGGACTTCTCCATTCTTCGTTTTGACATCAGCGACACGTACTATACCTTGAGGGTCACGAACGACTTTGACAACTCTACCGATAAGCCATTGCTTCGGGGGTAAATTATCTTCAGCAACGAGAACCAAATCACCCTCATTTAAGTTTTTCTGCTTTCTAGTCCACTTGACTTTCTGTTGCAATTCGTGCAAATATTCTATATATATTGACCACCTCCTCCAGAAGTGTTGTTGCATAGCAGAAATTCGTAGCCATCTATCTAAGTGCGAATAGTCTTTACTATCTACGGTTGGTTCTGCTATACCCCACTAACGGACCACCAGTCAAGAAATGTGCAGGAGTCAAAACACCTTCATCATCAGGATCATTGGACATGGCTGTCAACGGTCTGGAATTTAATATAGCTTCAACTTCAGCAACCACCGTTGTAAGTTCTTCAAACGTCAAATAGGATTGACCCAAAATTCTAGTTAAATGTTATTTCGCCGACTTTACTGCTGCCTCCCATAAACCGCCAAAGTGGGGGTACCGTGGAGGAATGTGACAATATTTAACACTATTAGCAGCACAATATTTCGACATTTTACCTTGCACCTGTTGGTCAAAAAACGTCTTCTTCATTTCTTCTAACTCTCTGCGGGTACCTACGAAGTTTGTAGCATTATCGCAGAACAGCTGTGTGCATAGACCTCAACGAGCCACAAATATTTTGAATGATGCCAAGAAGGCATTTGCGGTCAGATCAGATACCACCTCCATATGTATAGCTTTTGTGCTAAAGCATATAAGAACAGCTATGTAGCTCTTCGTTGTTCGACAACCTCTTAGTTTATATGTTGTTATAATAGGACCACAGAAATCCACACCAGCGACAGTAAATGGCTTCGCTACGGCTGCTCTCGAATGAGTCAAATCACCCATAATTTGATTGCTAAGTCTTGGTCGACATCGAAAGCACTGAAGACAGCTACCAGTTACCGAACGTATGACACTTCTACCGTGAAAGACCCAGAACCACTGCCTGATGATGGCCATTAAAGCTTGGGTATCTGCATGTAGCTATTTCGTATGGAGAAATCGTATATAACACCTCACTGTTTCTGAATTATTCGCCAGTCGACCACCAACACGAAGCAAGGGTATACCATATTTATTTTCAATAAAAACGCTTAGGCATCTGTATTTACTGGTTGCTGGCAATTCACGATTTTTTAACAGCAAAGTAATTTCTTCACGAAAGTAATGCTGTTGCACACAGTATACTATTCGAATAAGCGCTTCATCTACCCTTTCCACCATTCCCTTCGCACGATTACGAAAACTTAAGAGGCAAACAAACACTCTTTGCAGCTTTTCAAAATCACTATAAGTCTCCATCCACATAATGAGTGATGGTTTAG
Organism: Sarcophaga subvicina; assembly: GCA_936449025.2. Classification (NCBI taxonomy): domain Eukaryota; kingdom Metazoa; phylum Arthropoda; class Insecta; order Diptera; family Sarcophagidae; genus Sarcophaga; species Sarcophaga subvicina. Next base: position 68,366,351 of record OW388081.2, on the reverse strand, counting down.
TGTAAGCATCATCGCAAGCCTTTTCCGGAAGAAATTTGTTAGTAGCTAGCAATGTAACAGCTCTAATACTTCTTCCTTCATCTATATCAGCTCGTTTTATTTCCATTTGTTGGCTGGCCATTCATCACACGTTTTGTTAAGAAGCTAGGACCTGTGAACCAAACAGACTCAAGCAATTCATTCGCATACGCACCTCTAGATATTATATCCGCTGGATTGGATTTGGAGGGGACATGACACCATATGCAATCTTTTGTTTTTTCTTGAATTGACGATACCCTATTGGCAACAAAAGTAGTCCAGTTTGAAGGATGTTCAATTACCCAATCAAGTACGATTTCCGAATCAGTTCACAAATAGGTACCATCAATAGTAATGCGGAAATTAGCCTTTGTCTTGGTTACTAACTTTGATAATAATTCAGCTCCCAACAATTCCAGCCTTGGTAGAGATTGTGTCTTTAGTGGTGCTACTCTTGATTTGGCACTCCACAAATGTACCGTTACGCTATTATCATCACATATTGTGCGAATATAGACATAGCATCCGTAGGCTCTTTTTGATGCATCGGCAAATCCATGCATTTCCACTCGAACAAATCTCTTTTTGGCTAAAACAAATCTAGGGACACTTATATTTTCAACCTCTTTCAATTTCTTGCGGAATTCACTCCACAGACAATGTTGATGCATTGGTAGGGATTCATCCCAGTTTAGTTTTAAGATCCAGAGATCCTGCATAAAAATCTTTGCCTTTACTGTTAAAGGATTTATGAGACCGAGTGGGTCAAACAACTTCGAAAATTCTGCCAACACTATTCTTTTTGTAATAGCCTTATTGTTATCTAAACAAGGCCAAACGTACCTAAATGTATCTCCCACTGGAGCCCAGGTGATGCCAAGAGTCTTTATAATTTCTTCATCATTGACTCGAAGAGTCTTTTCTTTATCAGCATCTGGTACATATTTAAGGAATTTTTCACTATTTGAGAACCATTTTCTCAATTTAAATTTGACAGTATCTAAACAGCAGACACCTGCTTATAAATTTCAAAAATTTCATTTTCATTATTTGATCCACTGATCAAATTATCCACATAGAAATCGGATAAAATCTTTTCTGATCCGATCGGATATTCAACGGCAGATTCTTCACCCAATTTCTTTAAGCACCTCGTTGCCAAATAAGGGGCAGAAGTTGTACCATTCGTGATGGTCCGCAACTTGTATGCCTTCAACTTTTCTTCAGGGGAAGACCTCCACAAAATTACTTGATAATTCGCATCACCATCAGTAACCCAGGCTTGACAATACATTTTTGTTACATCGGCCGTAATTGCGTATTTATAACATCTAAGTCGTAGAATTATTGATAGTAAATCATGTTGGACTTGGGGTCCTTTCATCATGACGTCATTGAGTGACAAACCACTTTCTGTCTTACAGCTGCAATCGAACACAGCTCGAAGCTTCGTACTCGTTGACTCTGGCCGTAGTACATGCTGGTGAGGCGCAAAGTATTTTATTTTACCCATTTCAGCCATTTTTACGACTGTCATGTGACTTAGAGATAAGTACTCATCCATAAATGTGTTGTATGCCACTCTAGTTACTGCATCTCGGCTAAGCCTGCGCTCTAGCGATAGCAATCTACGTTCAGCAGCGTTATATTAACCACCCAATACCTTCACTGATGATTTGAATGGGATTTTTGCAATAAATCGACCAGAAGCATCCCTTTGTATAGTTTTTAGGAAGAGCCGCTCGCATTCTTCTTCTTCCTCAGTAAGAAATTGTGTTTTTGGTGAAATCTGTTCCATTTCCCAGAACTTTTCCATTAAAAGATTAAATTTATCTTCATTGGATTCACTATTAATCAACAGATTGCTCACCTTTTGGCATGGGGCCACACAATCCTTGGCCTTACCAGCAATTATCCAACCCAGCACTGTTTTTTGAAGTTTAGGCAATGTACCTTCAAGATGAATTCTACCTAAAGACAATAAATCAAAAAATACTTCTGCTCCAATTAAAATATCGATCCTAGCTGGCTTATTAAATACTGTGTCTGCTAACTGTATATTTTTGGGTATATTCCAACTAGTGACATCATAATATTGATCTGGTTTTGGACCGTTAATTTTCGGTAATACATAAAATTCAAGACTGATCTCATAGTTGTTTAGCCTTGACCCAATCGTAGCGACTGTCTGCTTCTTAATAATTGTTTCAACATCGCCTACACCACTGGCATCCAGCTTGCAAGATTTCTTTTTAAGAAGTAGCTTCTGCGCTAGATTTTCACTCATTAAGTTCACTTGAGAAGCAGAATCCAATATCGCTCGAGCATGATGAAATTTACCACAGTTGTCTTTTACTAAAATTCTGGCAGTTGCTAGAAAAACCTCAGGTTCCGCTGTCAAATTCATAACTGATGACCTTGAAGTAGATTGAGTTGATGCTGATGGTAATTCATTGGGGTTTTGTACGGTAGCCTCTCGGACAACATCTTTGTGCAGAAGTACGTGATGAGGTTGGTTGCATTTACAACACTTCGCAGCGGAGCAATCTCTGTATGAATGTCCTTCTTTAAGACATCTAAAGCACACTTTTGCTTTACGTGCGGCGTTGGGGCGATCGCTCAAAGCCAAATTCTTAAATTTGATACAATCTGGCAACTCGTGGCCAATGCCATGGCAGATTGTACATAATGATCTGGTCACAGACAGCGAAGTCTTATTAAATCGCTTATTTTTATAATCCCGTTGATTATTTGTAGGCTTGGTATCCACTGGACACGATTTTGATTCACGAGCCTCAAGATTTTGACAGCGTCTCATCAAAACAGCAGAACATTCATCCCACGATGACAGCTTTGTGTAGTCGACTATTTCTTCCCACTTAATATCACCATATGGATTATCATGGCGTTTGCAACATCTTTATGATCGCCAAGCGAGAGCATCGCACTCAAATGCGCATTTACTGCATCTAGAACCTGTCTCAGATGAGCAGCAGATGGTTTGGTTAACTTGGGAATAGCAAAAAGCGCCTTCACGTATTCCTCGAACATCAACGCCTTTTTATCGAAACACTCTGTTAATCTATCAAGCACCTTGGGATAATTTTCATCAGTAACGTCAAAATCAGCAATCGCCGCCAGAGGCCTGGTCCCTAGATGCTCTTTCAGTATTAAAAAGCACTCGCAATTGTCCAACAATTCGTCCTGATGAATAATTTTCTTAAAAAGTGTAATAAATTTTGGAAACTCACTATACTTCCCTGAAAATGTCGGTAATTTGACTTCCCGACGAAGTCTGGGGCCTGCTGGAGAAGATGTATTGAGTACACTAACATCTGCTACCGATGACCTCCGGCCTGTTAAGATATTCATTATCTTTGTTTTTGTGGAAACATAAATATCTTCAATTTCAGTAATCGCTGCTAAGTTACTTGAAGTATCAGTGGAGACCTTTTCGATATTTGCCTGCACTGGTTGAAGTACTGCTCTAAAATTTCCAGTCGGCACTGTAGTTCTTCTGTTGACAAATTTCCACCCTTCTTGGTTATAAGTGTTTTTATTCTGGTCATATTACCTTTAGCACTGGCTCTTAACGCTTTCATCTCAGTCATTCTCTGTAATGACTCTGTACCAGCGCCAGCATCAGTTGCATCGCTTGCTTCATCCCCATGTGGAGCCATCTTCACCAAATAATTTACGTAGTTGAATGTTGTAGCACAAACTTTATCTTCTTTTTTTTTATTCGCTGTATCAATTGTTGTTGCTGTTGTATTCAGCTCTTTGTACAAAATGTTTCTTTTAATTTTTTAATATTTCGCAACACACAAAGGTATTACCCACTGTTGGTAACTAATTTTAACAAAATGTTTTTATTTTAGCAAAATTTTAGCTTAACGTTGCTTTGTTTACGTTTTTGTACAACAAATACAACAAGCATTAATCCAATTAACTTTGTTGTCAATTGTGAATTATTTATGTGATTTTTTTTTGCTCTCTGTTTCTTATGGTATAACAGATCTAAGAACCGCTGATAATCATCCAAACGGTTTTAAAATCACTGATGGTGTCGTTGCTAATAATTGCGGTGATGAACTTCAATATTTATCGAATACACATGTGGTGAATATAATCTTTATTCTAGACACCAGTGTTGATGTTAGAATTGAAGTTAAAATGTGTTATAATATTTCAATAATTAGGATCACCAAACTTCTGTTATAAATCATACCTCTAGTACAATGCAGATTTAACTCCTTGTTGTTGTTATTCTCGAAGAATTTAACTTTTAATATTTATTGAAAATTAATTATAAATTTATTGGGATCACTATCCCGGGTTTCGGCACCAAAATATTGAGTCCGTTATTTTACGGACCAGAAATAACTCAGATTAATTTTGTTTCAGAATGAATTAACTTTATTTCAATATTCTTTACAAAGGATGATGGCTCCGGAAGCTTCGGATGCAAGTCAACTACTAACTACTTTAATTTCACAAAAGAAAATTACTCTCAACTCGTATGTATACTATTATAGCAATTAGGGCTTCTGCCTTATTAAATATAAATTATTACTATAAAATGCAACTCTATTTATAATAATTCACCAATGTTGTTAAACTTAAAATTACAATATAAACTTATTTTTATTACTACGCCTTAATACTGCGCTTCTTCCGTTTTATGGTCAGTTTAATCGACCCACACTGCGAGATGATATCCAACTTTTTTTTGACCAAAATGCGAGAGCTTGACTTGCATGACATGTGGTTTCAACAAGACGGTGCCACATGCCACACAGCACGCGTATCAATGGACTTATTGAGAGGCGAGTTCGGTGAACATTTTATTTCTTGTTCGGGACCGGTCAATTTGCCGCCTAGATCGTGCGATTTAACGCCTTTTGACTATTTTTTGTGGGGCTATGTAAAAGCTCATGTCTATACAGTCAAGCCCGCTTCAATTGACGCATTGGAAGACAACATTGAAGCATTTATTCGTGAGATACCGGCCGAAATGTTGGAAAGAGTATGCCAAAATTGGACTAAGCGGATGGACTATTTGCAGGCGCGGTCAACATTTGCATGAAATAATCTTCAAACATTACATTATATGGACCGTACTATCGATTCAAATAAATATTTCATGCATTTTTCTGAATTTTATGTGTTTTTTTTTTTGAAAATTTTTCCTATTGCTCTTAAAAAATCACTCATTATGTATGTAAGTATATGTATGAGAGTTGTATGTGTACGTTATTGTTAAAAGAACAAACTGGGAAATTCCCTTTTTATTAATTAGTTCATTTTCTTAATTACGGTGCAGTCATTGAGTGAAACGACTAACTAATATTAATATTAATACTAATATATATATTAATACTGATATATAAATACTAATATTAAATTTAGTTTTAAGTTCAATTTTGGGAAAAAGTAAGTGTAAAAATCTTAAATTTTTTTGTGTGATATTAATACCGAATGTTTGTTTATCGTTTAAGATATAACCATGGAAAAAAGTAAGAAAAAGAGAGAAACAATATCCTTAGAAACAAAAATTAGAATTTTAGACCGCATTCCAAAAGGAGCAAAATATACCGTACTTGGAAAAGAATATAAATTGGGAGAATCAACAATTCGAGCGATTAAAAAAAATG